>CM019699.1:21895653-22073153 GCA_009760885.1 Achatina immaculata
ATAGATAGATAGATAGATAGATAGATAGATAGATAGATAGATAGATAGATAGATAGATAGATAGATAGATAGATAGATAGATAGATAGATGAATGGTTTGATTAATGGATGTATTAATTGAATGACTGATGAATGAATTTATTAATGAATGATTTTATGGATCGATATACCACATAAATACAAACGTATGTATTAAAATGCATTCAAACATATGTTCACACGTACACAATTATGCATGTGTGAATCTGCTAGAATATACATCGTGTGCACATTCGCCAATATTTTTACACATATATAAACGTACATATTCACATACTTATATACACATCAACACATGTCATCATTATCAGGTGCAGTACCGACTGGCGTGTCTATTATTCTTCTCCAGAGTACCCGATCCTTCATGCAGGCCATCAGTTCAGTTGGTGATCTCCTCTCACACCATCCCGTCAGACTGTCCAGTATCATTTCTCTTGGTCTTACTCTTAATTTTCTTCCTTTTCTTTTTCCTGTTGTTATAATATGTTCAATATCCCCCTTCTCATTGCATATCCTATGAAAGTACATTGTCACTCTCTTATATTTTTGACAATGTTTTTTTGTCTCTCCAGCTCGTCTCATACATTCTTCATTAGTTATTTTTGCTGCCCAGGGGATTCGCAACATTCTTTTTCTTCTTCTTCTTCGTCTTCTTCTTTTTCTGCTTCTTCTTCGTTCGCTTCTAATACCAAAAACCGCATTGTGATCCTACAGAATTTACGCCTGTGGTCCTCGTTAGGTCCCGTGGTCTTCTGTGTGGTCCACGATAGGACCACGCGAGATCCCCGAGAGGACCACAAGATGTTCAGAGTATCGCAGGGCTTTAGCCTGTATTCTTGGTGGGTCTCTAAAGCGGATTGTGTGACACCGTGGTTTTCATTGCACCAGTTTAGTCTAGAGTTGGACTTTCTCACCGGAAGACCTTGATTTATTTAGAATGTCAGTGCTTCCAAGCCGGGTGAGAGGTGGTAGCCCACCCAGGCCAGAGTTGGACCTTTTCACCGGAAAACCTCAGCGTGATTAGGATACGCAAACATCCCCGCCGGGTGAGAGGTGGTTGCCTATCTAGACTGCTCTGGTCCAGTGTCTACGACTTCAGCATTTTGTGGTCGTGGCCGCTACCCTTCCTAGTTGTGACCAGGATGGAGCTTTTGTCCAGGAGGACGAATCCTTGCCACTAGTGACTTCCACCCCTGGGTTGAACCGGTTTAGGCATATTATCCCAGTATGGGCGTGTTTGGGACGTGACCGACCTCTAGAGCAGAGGTACTGTGCCATGCGTAGCCTTCAAGATTCACCCCTGGTGTGAGCCGGTTTAGATATAATTCACCAGTATGGGTGTATATCAGGCGTGACCGACCTCTAGAGCGGAGGTGGCATGACATGTCTAGCCATCAAGTTCCACCCCTGGTGTGTGCCTGTTTAGGCATATTTCACCAGTGCAGGTGTATTTCGGACGTGGCTGGCCTCTAGAGCAGATACGCCGAGGTATGTGTAGCTCTCGCAGCGATACTACTGGACATACCGATTAAACTTCACTTTATCCTTTCCACCACCTTTTTACGTCGGCGCCGAACAGCAACCTTTATTTCTTTTCCGCATTTTCTTCCTTGACCGGGAGTAGCTTCACCCCAAGCGCTAGCACGAAGGATATTCAACTTTCGGGCCAGGGAGACATCCACGCTGATTCCTTCAGTGTAGCCCGCGTGCGGCCCCGGACATCTAAGAGCATCACAGACCTGTTACTGCTCAATCTCGTGTGGCTAAACGCCACTCGTCCCTCTAAGAAGTTGTGCCGGCGCATCGAGGAACCGGCGAACTATTTAATAGGCTAGAGTCTCGTTCGTTATCGGAATTAACCAGACAAATCGCTCCACCAACTAAGAACGGCCATGCACCACCACCCACCAAATCAAGAAAGAGCTATCAATCTGTCAATCCTTACAGTGTCCGGATCGGGTGAGTTTTCCCGTGTTCAGTCAAATTAAGCCGCAGGCTCCACTTCTGGTGGTGCCCTTCCTTCATTTCATTTAAGTTTCAGCTTTGCAACCATACTTCCCCCAGAACCCAAAAACTTTGGTTTTCCGGAAGCTGCCCGCAGCTGCAACACATCCTTATCAATGAATGTTAGAAAACGAGTACTAAAATGCTATATTGAACCTATCTTGTTATATGGAAGTGAATCATGGACAATAGGCAAGTCTGCACAAAAATCATTGGAAGCAGCAGAAATGTGGTTTATTAGAAGAATGTTGCGAATCCCCTGGACAGCAAAAATAACTAATGAAGAATGTAGGAGAAGAGCTGGAGAGACAAAAAACCTTGTCAAAAAGATAAGAGAGAGACAATGTACTTTCATAGGACATGCAATGAGAAGAGGGGGCATTGAAAATATTGTAACAACAGGAAAAATAGAAGGAAGAAGATCAAGAGGAAGACCAAGAGAAATGATACTGGACAGTCTGACGGGATGGTGTGAGAGGAGATCACCAACTGAACTGATGGCCTGCATGAAGGATCGTGTACTCTGGAGAAGCATAATAGCCAACGCCAGTCGGCACGGCACATGATGATGATGATGATGATGATGCCCGCAGAGTCATCGAAGCAACTCCTGCGGATCACTAGTCGGCATCGTTTATGGTCAGAACTACGACGGCATCTGATCGTCTTCGCGCCTCTGACTTTCGTTCTTGATTAATGAAAACATTCTTGACAAATGCTTTCGCAGTAGCTCGTCTTGTGGCGATCCAAGAATTTCACCTCTAACGCCGCGATACGAATGCCCCTGTTTGTCCCTGTTAATGATTACCTCCAGTTCCGAAAACCAACAAAATAGAACCGAGGTTCTATTCCATTATTCCATGCACCATTATTCAGGCATCTGGGGCCTGCTTTGAACACTCTAATTTTTTCAAAGTAAACGCGCCGGCCACCCGGGACGCTCAGCGAAGAGCACCCGCGGTAGATAGCCGGCAGACGGTAGGGCAGGAGACAACAGGCAGTGAACCGGCGCAAGCCGGACCGCCCTTCAGCGCCTGAGATCCAACTACGAGCTTTTTAACTGCAACAGCTTTAATATACGCTATTGGAGCTGGAATTACCGCGGCTGCTGGCACCAGACTTGCCTTCCAATAGATCCTCGTTAAAGGGTTTAAAGTGTACTCATTCCAATTACGAGGCCTCGAAAGAGTCCCATACTGTTATTTTCGTCACTACCTCCCCGTGCTGGCAGTGGGTAAGTTGCACGCCTGCTGCCTACCCATGTATGTGGTAGCCGTTTCTCATGCTTCCTCTCCGGAATCGAACCTTGATTCCCCGTTACCCTTTACAAACATGGTAGGCATGTCAGGTACCATCGACATTTGATAGGGCAGACATTTGAAAGATGCGTCGCCGGCACAGAAGGCCATGCGATCAGCACAAAGTTATCCAGAGTCACCAGTTTGGACGCCGCTCCCTTCGAAGGACAACGACGATTGGTTTTGAACTAATAAAAGCGCTCTTTACACTTGGGTCGGAGCTTGGCAAGCATGTATTAGCTCTAGAATTGCCACAGTTATCCAAGTAGGATCGTGTCATCTAAGGAACCTCGACTGATTTAATGAACCATTCGCGGTTTCACCGTGAGACAGTGTGAACTTAGACATGTATGGCTTAATCTTTGAGACAAGCATATGACTACTGGCAGGATCAACCAAATAGCTGTCTTTACCGAACCTTAGTCGGATATCTACCGAGAGACCGACGCGGGGCAAGGGAGACAGCGCTCTGCTCAGAGCGGATCCCTTTCGACCCAGGCGGCGTTTCACTTCCTTTAACCAGCGGGCTCGGCCGTCGACTCTCTCTGCTCTAGCGAACGAGAAGAGAGCCCAGCCATCCACAAAATACGCACATTACATACTTCAGACCCGATATTCTTTGCGAGAGATGGGCCAATTTCGAGGCCATCGGTCGACAAAACCGTACTACATCGTTAGCACGAACCAGGCTGGCTAGCCGTTTACATGCTTCGCTCGACGGACAAACCACTTGTTTCTGCATCGAAACACCTTAAATCTCGCCGTCCGGGAAGGGAGCTAAAGCCTGTCTCCCCATGCACGGAACTCGAGAGCGCTTTACACCAAAAGAACGGTCGGCCTACGCAACAGCAGCAACCCGCGCTGCTTAGCGTAGCTCGGCGTGTCCCTGTGCGGCTGACGCAACATTCTTCTAATAAACCACATGTCTGCTGCTTACAATGATTTTTGTGCAGACTTGCCTATTGTCCATGATTCAGTTCCATATAACAAGATAGGTTCAATATAGCACTTTAGGACTCGTTTTCTAACATTCATTGACAAAGCTGTGTTAGCTAATATGTTTCTCATTCTCTGAAATGCAGTTTTTGCTTGGCCTATTCTGTTCCTAATTTCTGTTCTGCATTTCCCATCTGAAGTTATTACTGCTCCAAGGTATTTGAATTTCTGCACCTGCTTTAGAATAGTTCCGTTTAATTTAATACTGCATGCTAGTGTATTCTGTTTCTTAGATATAACCATAGTCTCTTTCTTTTTGATGTTCAAAGTAACTCCTTTCTGTTCACTTTCTTTGGCGAATTTATCCAACAGATTTTGCAGATCTTGTTGGTTCTCAGCTATCAGTACTGTGTCGTCAGCATACCGAAGGTTGTTAATACTGTATCCTCCAATTTTTATGCCTGGTTCTGTGATGATTGTTCTTAGAATATTCTCGCTATACAGAGAAAAAAGGTCTGGAGATTGTACACATCCTAGTTGCACCCCTTGTTTTATAGGCTGATATTTTCCAATTCTATTTCCAACTCGAACTGCTTCTTCTTGCTACCAGTATAGATGTTTTACAATCCTCAGGTCTTTGCCGTCTTTATTGATGTCTTCAAGCATTTTAATAATTTCATTATGTTTCACCTTGTCAAATGCCTTGGTGTAATCAATAAGTAGAGATCTTTCTGTACTTCTAAAGCTCTTTCTGTTAGTGTTCGTAAAGCATAAACGGCATTGTGTGTTCCCTTTCCTTCAACAAATCCAAACTGTTCATCTGCTATTTACATTTTTATCTTTTTCCTTCTTCTTCTCATAATTATTCTCAGAAGTAGCTTCGTTATGTGACATGAGAGGCTGGTAGTCCGATGGTCGTCATATTTCTTTGTACCTGGTTCCTTTGGTAGTGCTATAAACGTGGATTTAATCAGGTCACTGGGAATATAACCACTGTTGTAAATGTCATTCAGTAACTTGGTTATTATTTTTATTCCTGTCTCCTTTAGTGCCTCTATTTCTTCTATTGTTATATTATCAGAACCAGTCACTTTTTCCTTTCTTCATTTGTTTGATGGCATCTATAACTTCATCTTCAAGTATTGGCGGTCCGTCACAGTTTTCTGGTCTTTCTCCTCCATATAGCTCACCGATATACTCTGTCCACCTGTCCACAATGTCTTCTTTTCCCATTAACATTTTACCTTCTTTCGATTTCAGGCATCCTGTGGTATATTTTGTTTTCCTTCCTGTGAGTTCATTAATTCGTTTATGCATGTTTCTGCTGTTTTTATTATGACAGTCCTCTATCTGTCTGCACTGTTCATTTAACCACACTTCTTTTGCTTCTCTGCATTTGCGTCTTATTTCTTTATTTATCTTGCTATATTTTTCCTCGTTATTTTTACTCCTCCTCCTCCTCTTGTCCATCAGTCCTAAGATGTCGTCTGTCATCCATTTATTTTTAGAGGCTTCTTTTTTTCGTGGTATTATCTCCTTTACAGTTTGGTGGATACAATCTCTTAACATTTCCCATTGTTCATCTATACTATTTATCTTTGTTATTTCATTGTATCTATTTGGTATAATAACTTTGTATTGTTCTCGCAGTTCTTGATCATTTTTAAGAAGTTGTGTATTCAGTTTGACGTTTCTCACTTTTCTGCCTGTTTTCTTTAGCTTTATTCTAACTTTTCCACAGAGTGGATCATGGTCACTATTGCAGTCAGCTCCTGCCATGGTTTTTGTTGTCAGCAATGCATTGCGGAATCGTTTGTTTATTAATATGTAGTCTATCCGGTTAAAAGTCATTTTATCTGGGCTGCACCACGTTGCCAGTCTTCGAGGATGTTGTTTAAACCAGGAGTTTCCTACAACCATGCTGTGTATTCTTGCCCATTGAATTAATGTATAACCTCTGTCATTCCTCTCCCCCAGTCCATAGTCACCAACGATGTCTGAAGTTCTTCCTTTACCAACTTTGGCATTAAAATCTCCCATGACTATGGTAACTTCATGTGATTTTGTATGTTTTAGTGCTGTCTCTATGTTATTATAAAATATATGTACATCTTCTTCAGAACTGTCAGATGTTGGAGCCTACACTTGTATAATATTTATGTTTATTGGTTGTCCTTTCAGTTGGGCTAGCAGGACTCTGTACGAGATGATCCTACAATTGTCCTTGCCGTTTGTTCATCAAATATAATTCCTACTCCTCGTTCATGTTTCTCACTTCTTGAATATATTATTGTATATTTATCAGAGTTTATCTTCCCTGCACCTGTCCATCTAACTTCACTCATTCCTAATATGTTGATCTTCATCTTTTCCATTTCCATCTTTACATTTTCTAATTTTCCAGCCTGGAATAAAGTTCTAACATTCCATGTTGCTATTTTGAACTTGATAGTTTTGCCACCAGTAGCTTGATGACGATCTGGCCTAACCTGTGGCTCGTGAGCTGCCCTACCGGACGAGGCTGTTCCAGAGGAACATCCATTAACGTCGTTCATGATGAATCGATTATTCTGTTCAAGCATTAGTATCAACACATGTACATAAACACAAATACACACAGACATATTAGATAAATTTATAGTCCATGTCAAATATATACTGACCGTGCTTAAAGTATAGGAATATACTTATACGTTTTACATGAGTTGGTGGAGCAACCAGACATACCAGTCACCTATAATCAGAAGAAAAGCATGATAAAAACCTACAGGAAGCCACAAACACCACCACATGATGACTATCACATGCTAAACAGAAAGGAACAAGTCACCATCTTCCGTCTCCGAACAGGACACAGCCGACTCCGAAGTCATATGTATACAAAGTTTAAGGTTGGTACTACTAATCTATGTACATGTGCCCAGGTGCCCCAAACCGTGGAACATATCCTCCAGAACTGCATCAACTACGAGACACTGAGAAATAATTACTGGCCCAGTGAAACCACTAAAGAAGATAAGCTCTACGGTTCCATACATGAGTTACAAAAAACAGTGAAATTTATCCAAGAGACAGGACTGCAGATATAGACAGACAGTGCGAACGAAGAAGAAGAAGAAGAAGAAGACATGAGTTGGTAGGATATTCCAAAGCTGAGCAGATGAGTAAGAGGCATTTTAAAATTGTGTTTGAGAGCTTTCAATTGCTTATACGTTGATTGTATTTTATGTTGGAATTGAATATTGACCAAAATATAGTCCAGTATTGTGCTGTAGAATTATAGTGAATTAAAATGGCCTTGATGAACAAAAATATGTTCTTGAGAAGTAGAACGTCAATATGTTTCCCATTATTCATACTGTATGTTACGTATGTGTCACCTCTAACTTTTCCCGATCGCTATGGAAGTATATAAAGCCTATCGTGATTGACATGGAGAAACTATTCCAGATTTTGAAACAGTAGTCCAAGTTTATTTCTATTTTTGATATGTAGTATATTTTCTTAGTGTCTTGTCAGTAAATGTTGCATTTTGGCAGATTGGTAAACGTTTTGTGCGATGAGTTTGATTAGATTGTCTAGAAGACAATTCCAGCTGAGGTGGCAGTCAGTCGTGAGACATAGAGTTACATATTCACTGACATTATCTATCTGTGAAGTTGTAGCTTGGAGCTAGAGTGTTGCTATTGGTGAATAAGTCAATTTATGTTTTGTGGTAATGAGAATGGATTTTGTTTGTTTGTGTTCATGAGTACATTTTGGTGTTGCTCCTTTTAAAAGACTGATTATTTCAAATTGAAGAGTTTAATCAAGATTAACACAGCCATTGTCATTAATCTAAACTGTGCAGCTGTCAGGAGATTTGAGCCGGAATGGAAGATGAATATAGTTAATAACGGAGAATCAAAAGAAGACCATTATGGAACATCATTGTCAAAGACAAATGAATCTGAGCTGAGTGTTTTTTCAGGAAAACAACCCGCTGTCTGTCGGAAAGAAACGATGCAATAAAGCTAGCTTGATAGGTGGATAGATAGAATACAAATACACAATTCCCATACATATACGTCAATTCAAAGGTGAATGCATGGACATATGGATGGATGGATGAATTAATATATGTATCCACTAATTTAAAGACAGAGTTACATTCGGATAATGTTAAATGACGTGATATTTATTTGGAAAAAACAGTATAATTTATAATTTGTGCTTCAAAATTACTTCTACTAAAATTATTAATTTAAATAAAATAATCCACTATATTCATTTATCAACTTCTCTGATGGTCATTTTTTAATTATCTCCCATATATATAGGCGGTATGTTTGTTTCTATGAAATATATGATAAATCGCTTTTACTGCTTCATAAAAGTACTTTTTGTACTTAAAGATACAAGTATATAACTTATGCAGAGAAGTATCTGTATAGTGTAACCAGCTGAACATAAGTAAAAATAAATAGTCCAAAGGTAAGACATTGGCGCACTAAGACATAGATAGATAGAAATATAGATAGATAGATAGATAGATAGATAGATAGATAGATAGATAGATAGATAGATAGATAGATAGATAGATAGATAGATAGATAGATAGATAGATAGATAGATAGATAGATAGATAGATAGATAGATAGATAGAAATTTGTGATTTCAGAATTAAATACATCTTGTTACTTGAATAATATCTTTCATCTATAATCTATATTTCATTCTTACAATAACTCTCGAAAAACACTTTTTATGAAAACTTTCTTGACAGAGAATTTTATAAGCGTTTGTTTCAGATTCAGTTCTGAACTTTCCTTCATTTTTTAAAATTGTTTCGGCATGTCTAGTGTGTAAGTTTCTTCTAGTAAAACATATCATAAATCCATACAAATAATTCAAAAGACAAGTTCCTTTCAAGGAAAATCTGCGTGTTTATATATATATATATATATATATAATATATATATGTATATATATATATATAAGTAAAGAGAAAAATGATACGGCAAATAATTAGTAATACAAATAAAAAGACACACATATGGAGACAGACCGACAGATAAACAGATGAAGAAACAGACAACAAGATAGATAGATAGATAGATAGATAGATAGATAGATAGATAGATAGATAGATAGATAGATAGATAGATAGATAGATAGATAGATAGATAGATAGATAGATAGATAGATAGATAGAAATAAATTTGCGATTTCAGAATTAAATACATCTTATTACTTGAATAATATCTTTCATCTATAATCTATTTTTCATTCATAAAATAACTCCTCAAAAACACTTTTTATGAAAACATTCTTGACAGAGAAATTTATAAGCGTTTGTTTTAGATTCAGTTCTGAACTTTCCTTCATTTTTTAAAATTGTTCCGGTATGTCTAGCGTGTAAGTTTCTTCTAGTATAACATATAATAAATCCATACTAATATTTCAAAACGATAGTTCCTTTCAAGAACAATCTGCGTGTGTGTATATATCTTATCTTATATCTTATATCCTTCCCGTGCCGTTAGACGTCACATAGGGCTCGCAAAGTAGTTCGCCAATTTTTCCTGTCTTCGGCGAGTCTTTCAACCTCATCAAAGGATTTTATGCCTGTTAACTTGGCCTCTCTTAATAATGTCCTCTTCAGAGTTTCACGCGGTCTGCCCCTTTTTCTTCGGCCTGTTGTGTTCCACTTGATAGCTTGTTTTGGGATTCTCTGATCATTTCTTCTCATCAAGTGACCAACATATGTCCATCTCCTTTTCCTGATCACCCATGAGACTGGTTGTTGTTCAGTCATCTGTCTTATCTCTGCATTGTTCTTGAATTCATTCCACTTGATGCCGAGTATTTTCCTTAGGCATTTGTTTTCAAAAGAGTCTAATTTCTTTTCTATTTCTTTAGTTGTTTTCCAGCTTTCGCATGCATAAATGAGGGTGGATATTACATTTGAATTGAATAGTCTTAACTTGGTTTTTGTGCTTATAACTTTTGAATTCCATATGTTCTCAAGATTCTTGAAGATTGATGCTGCTTTTGCAATTCTGATCCTAACTTCCTTTCTAGTATCACCATCCTGGTCTATGTAGCTGCCAAGGTATGCAAATTGATTGACTTCTTCAATATCTGTCCCTTCTATGTGTATTTTTCCATTTTGATTGATGGGAATTTTCATTATTTTTGTTTTGTCCTTGTTAATTTCAAGTCCTATTTTGCTAGCCAGTGAAGATAGGCTATCTGTTTTTTCTTGCATGGAATTCACATTATTACTGATAAGAGTTATGTCATCAGCAAAATCAAGATCTTCTAGTTGGGTCCCATGTACCCAGTCAATACCTGTGTTACCTGTGCAGCATTTTGTCATTATGAAGTCTATTGCAATCCCAAAAAGTAAAGGAGACAGTATACATCCTTGTTTCACGCCTGTTTCAATCTGGAACCATTCACTCATCCCTTCTTCTGTCTTGACTGCACAACCATATCCATTGTATAAGTCCTTAATGATGTTGACAATTTTAGATGGTATTCCATATAGACATAAAATTCTCCATAATGAATCTCTGTGTATGCTATCAAATGCCTTCTTAAAATCTATGAAATTCAGTATTAATGGTTTCTGCTTTTCAATATGTTCTTCAAGTATTATTCTGAGAGTAAAGATCTGGTCGAGACAGCTTCTCCCTTTTCGAAATCCTGCTTGTTCTTCTCTCATTGCAGTATCCACTATATCTTTGAGTCTATTCAAAATGACCTTGCAAAATACTTTTGACACAACTGATATTAAGGTTACTCCTCTCCAGTTGTTACAGTCACTAAGGTTGCCCTTTTTTGGTATTTTAACAATGATTCCCTTCTTCCAATTAGAAGGGACCTTTTCTTCTTTCCAAATCTTGTTAAACATTCTCTGTAGTTGTCTCATGTTGTCACTATTGATAGCTTTTAGCATCTCGGCTGTTATTTCATCTTCACCTGCAGCTTTGTTGTTAGCCATTAAATTCACTGCTGTTTCAATTTCATGCAATTTAATTTCATCTAGATTGACATTTAGTTGTGGGGCTGGTAAGTCAGTTTCAAGGTTTAACAATTCTTTTGGGTGTGGTCGATTGAGTATTTCTTGGAAGTGTTCAGCCCATCTTTGCTTTTGGTCTTTATTTGATGTTAATAGTGTTCCAGTTTTGCTAAGGATTGGTCTTTCTTTAGATGTAATAGTACCTGTTAGCCTCTTTTGTATGTTATATAAAGTTTTGCTGTCTCCTGTTTTTGCTGCTTTTTCTGCCTCTTTCGCCATATTGTCCATGTATTCTCTTTTATCCCTTCTAGCTGAACTTTTTACTTTCTTGTCTATGTCTTTGTATTTTGCTTTTGCCAAATCTCTTTCATGTTCTGCTTTTGCATTCAACATGTTTAATTTGACTGCTCGTCTTTCATGTATATACTTCCATGTTTTATCAGATATCCATGCTTTTCTATTTGGTTTTTTCCAATCCAGCACTTACTTTTGCTGCTGTGATTATGGCTGTGCTGTAAGAATTCCATAACTCATCTATACCTATCTCCTCAACTTCACTGGGTGTTTTGGAATGATTGGCAAGTTCCTGATTGAAATTAATGTTAGTATTTTCTTCTTGTAGGCTGTGGATGTTTATCTTTCTGTGTACTGATTTCTTGTGTTGACTTTTCAATTTTAGTTTTATTTTCCCTATGCACAGGTTGTGATCACTGTTGACATCTGCACCCCTATAAGCCCTTACATCCATGAGAGATGTTCTGTATTGCTTTCTAATACAAAAATGGTATATCTGGTTTCTAGTTCTATCATCTGGAGATATCCACGTTGTTTTATGTATCTCTTTGTGTGGGAATATTGTGCCTCCAATGACCATGCCTTCTGTTAGACATATTTCAATTAATCTTTCTCCATTCTGATTAACCATATCAATTCCTTCTTTCCCCATCACTTATATATGTGTATATATATGTATATATATATATGTATATATATATATATGTCTGTATATATAAAAATAAAGTATATAAATACAAGTAAAGACAAAAATGACACGGCAAATAATTAGTAATACAGATAAAAAGACACACATATTGAGACAGAACGACAGACAAACAGATAAAGAAACAAACAGCAAGATAGATAGATAGATAGATAGATAGATAGATAGATAGATAGATAGATAGATAGATAGATAGATAGATAGATAGATAGATAGATAGATAGATAGATAGATAGATAGATAGATAGAAATTTGCGATTTCAGAATTAAATACATCTTATTACTTGAATACTATCTTTCATTTATAATTTATATTTGATTCAGAAAATAATTCCTGAAAAACATTTTTATGAAAACTTTCTTGACAGAGAAATTTATAAGCGTTTGTTTTAGATTCAGTTCTGAACTTTCCTTCATTTTTTAAAATTGTTTCGGCATGTCTAGCGTGTAAGTTTCTTCTAGTAAAACATATCATAAATCCATACTAATATTTCAAAACGATAGTTCCTTTCAAGGAAAATCTGCGTGTTTATATATATATATATATATATATATATATATATATATATATATATATATATTTATAAAGTATATAAATAAAAGTAAAGAGAAAAATAACACGGCAAATAATTAGTAATACAGATGAAAAGACACACATATGGAGACAGACCTACAGACAAACAGATAAAGAAACAGACAGCAGGATAGATAGATAGATAGATAGATAGATAGATAGATAGATAGATAGATAGATAGATAGATAGATAGATAGATAGATAGATAGATAGATAGATAGATAGATAGATAGATAGATAGATAGATAGATATTAAGCAGGATTTCTCCTTACAAAAATGGGTTCCTACTGGATTGATTGATTACATGTGGAGTACAGTTTATCTTAGAAATCTCTTCTTCGTGTTGCTGGTGTTAACAATCACCTAGTTTTCTGTATTATACATCAAGAAAACACAACAAGACACCCAGGTTTCCAACTCCACAGAATAATACAAATACAACAACTCAACGTAACTTGACCGTCGTTCAACCAACAAACCGGTCACCAATAAGGACTCCAACAAAACCCATCATCAGACTACACACATTTATTAATGGACAAGAAATGAGGGTGACAGTCGTGAAGATGTATACGTAGCCATCAGGCTAAACAAGAATTACATTTAGCAGTGCCCGGCGAGAGAAGACTCTACGCCATATGGACAAGAAAAACATTACAATGATCTATACACAAAGAATCATACTTACAATCTTACTAAAAACCTCAGCCCACACAGGGAAAATAAAAAAAAAAGAAACTAACTCTCACAACAAGGCTCTCTCTACCACGTTTCTAGAGACAATCACACAGCTCGACAAAAACACGTCCACACAGTTCCACGTTCAAACCAAGACTCTCCTTAACGACGTGCTTTGCACACGGACACCTAACGACGTGCTTTGCACACGGACTTTTCTAACGACATGCTTTGCACACTGACGTGAGTTGTAGTCTACGAGAACACAACTACTAGCAATACACAAATACTCTCTGTACAGAATTGCTATTCTGTTACAGATAGATAGATAGATAGATAGATAGATAGATAGATAGATAGATAGATAGATAGATAGATAGATAGATAGATAGATAGATAGATAGATAGATAGATTAATTGAGGGACTGATGAATTTATGGAATGATGAATGATTGGATGAATCGATATACCACATAAATACAAACGTATGGATTAAAATGCTCTGATACATATATTCATACGTACACAATTATGTTTGTGTGAATATACTAGAACATACATCGTATGCACATTCACCAGTATTTGTACACATATATAAACGTACATATTCACATACTTATATACACATCAACACATGTCATCATCATCATCATCAGGTGCTCTACCGACTGGCGTTGTCTATTATTCTTCTCCAGAGTACCCGATCCTTCATGCAAGCCATCAGTTCAGTTGGTGGTCTCCTCTCACACCATCCTGTCAGACTGTCCAGTATCATTTCTCTTGGCCTTCTTCTAGATTTTCTTCCTTCTCTTTTTCCTGTTCTTATAATATGTTCAATGCCACCTCTTCTCATTGCATGTCCTATGAAAGTACATTGTCTCTCTCTTATATTTTTGACAATGTTTATTGTCTCTCCAGCTCTTCTTATACATTCTTCATTAGTTATTTTGCTGTCCATTGGATTCGCAACATTCTTCTAATAAACCACATTTCTGCTGCTTACAATGATTTTTGTGCAGACTTGCCTATTGTCCATGATTCACTTCCATATAACAGGATAGGTTCAATATAGCACTTTAGGACTCGTTTTCTAACATTCATTGACAAAGATGTGTTAGCTAATATGTTTCTCATTCTCTGAAATGCAGTCTTTGCTTGGCCTATTCTGTTCCTAATTTCTGTTCTGCATTTCTCATCTGAAGTTATTACTGCTTCAAGGTATTTGAATTTCTGCACCTGCTTTTGAATAGTTCTGTTTAATTTAATACTGCATGCTGGTGTATTCTGTTTCTTAGATATAACCATAGTCTCTTTCTTTCTGATGTTCAAAGTAAGGCCTTTCTGTTCACTTTCTTTGGCGACTTTATCCAATAGATTTTGCAGGTATTGTTGGTTCTCAGCTATCAGTACTGTGTCGTCAGTGTACCGAAGGTTGTTAATATTGTATCCTCCAATTTTTATGCCTGGTTCTGTTATGATTGTTCTTAGTATGTTATCATTATACAGAGAAAAAAGGTCTGCAGATAATGCACATCCTTGTCGCGCCCCTTGTTTTATAGGCTGATATTTTCCAATTCTATTTTCAACTCGAACTGCTGCTTCTTGCTGCCAGTATAGATGTTTTACAATCCTCAGGTCTTTGCCGTCTTTACTGATGTCTTCAAGCATTTTAATAATTTCATTATGTTTCACCTTGTCAAATGCCTTGGTGTAATCAATAAGTAGAGATCTTTCTGTACTTCTAAAGCTCTTTCTGTTAGTGTTCGTAAAGCATAAATGGCATTGTGTGTTCCCTTTCCTTCAACAAATCCAAACTGTTCATCTGCTATTTACATTTTTATCTGGTTCCTTGTTCTTCTCATAATTATTCTCAGAAGTAGCTTCGTTATGTGACATGAGAGGCTGATAATCCGGTGGTCGTCACATTCCTTTGCACCTGGTTACTTCGGTAGTGGTATAAACGTGGATTTAATCAGGTCACTGGGAATATAAAAACTGTTGTAAATGTCATTCAATAACTTGGTTATTATTTTTATTCTTGTCTCCTCTAGTGCCTCTATTTCTTCTATTGCTATATTGTCAGGCCCAGTCGCTTTTCTTTTCTACATGCGATTGATGGCATATATGATTTCATCTTCAAGTATTGGCGGTCCGTCACAGTTTTCAGTATCTGGTGTTAATTCTGGTCTTTCTCCTCCATATAGCTCACCGATATACTCTGTCCACCTGTCCACAATGTCTTCTTTTCCCATTAACATTTTACCTTCTTTCGATTTCAGGCATCCTGTGGTATATTTTGTTTTCCTTCCTGTGAGTTCATTAATTCGTTTATGCATGTTTCTGCTGTTTTTATTATGACAGTCCTCTATCTGTCTGCACTGTTCATTTAACCACACTTCTTTTGCTTCTCTGCATTTGCGTCTTATTTCTTTATTTATCTTGCTATATTTTTCCTCGTTATTTTTACTCCTCCTCCTCCTCTTGTCCATCAGTCCTAAGATGTCGATCTTCATCTTGTTCATTTCCATCTTTACATTTTCTAATTTTCCAGCCTGGAATAAAGTTCTAACATTCCATGTTGCTATTTTGAACTTGATAGTTTTGCCACCAGTAGCTTGATGACGATCTGGCCTAACCTGTGGCTCGTGAGCTGCCCTACCGGACGAGGCTGTTCCAGAGGAACATCCATTAACGTCGTTCATGATGAATCGATTATTCTGTTCAAGCATTAGTATCAACACATGTACATAAACACAAATACACACAGACACATTAGATAAATTTATAGTTCATGTCAAATATATACTGACCGTGCTTAAAGTATAGGAATATACTTATACGTTTTACATGAGTTGGTAGGGTATTCCAAAGCTGAGCAGATGAGTAAGAGATATTTTAAAATTGTGTTTGAGAGCTTTCAATTGCTTATACGTTGATTGTATTTTATGTTGGAATTGAATACTGACCAAAATAGGGTCCAGCATTGTGCTGTAGAATTATAACGAATTAAAATGGCCTTGATGAACAAAAACCTGTTCTTGAGAGGTAGAAAGTCAATATGATTCCCATTATTCATAATGTATGTTACGTATGTGTCACCTCTAACCTTTCCCGATCGCTTTGAAAATGAATAAAGCCTTTCGTGACTGACATGGAGAAACTATTCCAGATTTTGAAACAGTAGTCCAAGTTTGTTTGTATTTGAGATATGTAGTATATTTTCTTAGTGTCTTTGTCAATAAGTGTTTCATTTTGGCAGATTGGTAAACGTTTTGTGCAATGAGTTTGATTAGATTGTCTAGAAGACAATTCCAGCTGAGGTGGCGGTCAGTCGTGATACCTAGAGATAAATGTTCACTGACATTATCTATCTGTGAAGGTGTAGCTTGGAGCTAGAGTGTTGCTATTGGTGAATATATCAATTTATGTTTTGTGGTAATGAGAATGGATTTTGTTTGTTTGTGTTTATGAGTACACTGTTGTTGTTGTTGCTCCTTTTAAAAGACTGTTTATTTCAAATGAAGAGTTTACTCAAGATTAATACAATCATTGTCATTAATCTAAACTGTGCAGCTGTCAGGAATAAGATCGCATCATGAGATTTGAGCTGGAATGGAAAATGAATATGGTTAATAACGGACAATCAAAAGATGACCCTAATGGAACACCACTGTCAAAGATAGATGAATCTGAGTTGGGTGTTTTTTTAGGAAAACAACCCGCTGTCTGTAGGAAAGAAACGATGTAATAAAGCTAGATAGATAGGTGGATAGATAGATATATACGTCAATTCAAAGATGAATGCATGGATATACGGATGAATGGATGAATTAAATATTTATGTATGTACAAATTTAAAGTTAGACTTATCGTGAGTGATAATTATTTGAAAAATAAAACTATCTTTTATACTGTCCTTCAAAATTACCACCATTCTTAATGAAATTTAAATTATACACTATATTCATTTATCATCTTCTCTGATGTTTTTTTTAACTTTGAATTATCTCCCATTATATAGGCGGTAAGTTTGTTTCTATGAAATATATGCCAAATCGCTTCCACTATTTCATAAAATCATTTTTTGAACTTTAAAGTATAGTTATATAACTTATGTAGAGAAATATCAGTTTAGTGTAAACAGCAGTATATAAGTAAAAATAAATAGTCCATGAGAAAGACATTAGCGTATATAACACATAGACAGACAGACAGACAGATTGATTGATTGATTGATTGATTGATCTTTATTTCAAAAGGGTTAAGAATTGGGCACGCAGGCCCGTCTGACATTCTGCCCTTTATCATACATCTTTCACTCTATTCCAGACATTCTACAAATATGCTGTTCATATAACAAACATAACTAACATTGAAGCTGAGAGACATAAAATATAATATAACATTTACGTTTCGCTCTTAAACATTCACTCAGTACAGAAGTAACTACATACATTATAAATGACTATCTACTAAACAAAATTTTCGGGACTATTCAGAAAACAATTAATTGTATTCGGTGTCTATAAGAGCAGCTTAAGATAACTTTTAAGTTTTATAATTCATGGAGGCATGTAGTCGACATCAAATAGATATTGGGAAAGCTTGTAGTTGTAGGAAGGAGTATAATTTATATTTTTTATATAGGATGGGAGGGTATTCCAAAGATGAGCAGCAGAATAACTAAAGTTTTTCTTGTAAAGACCAAGTCTAGGTTTTGGAAGACATATGTTGTTCAAGCGTTGGCTGCACTTTGGGCTAAAGACAGACAGACAGACATACAGATAGATAGATAGATAGATAGATAGATAGATAGATAGATAGATAGATAGATAGATAGATAGATAGATAGATAGATAGATAGATAGATAGATAGATAGATAGATAGATAGATAGATAATCACAAATGCACACATACATATTAGGTATACTTAAAGTTCACGTCAAATATGTACTGACAATACTAAAAGTATTGAAATATTACTTATAAATTTTACATGAGTTGCCTGAGTATTTCAAAGCTGGGTAGCTTAGTAGGAGACGTTTTTTAAAACATGTCACTCCTTGTTTTTGAGTGCATAGAATTCCTTAAGCGTTGACTGTATTTTATGTTGGAATTGAATACTGACCAAAATAGGTTCCAGCATTGTGCTGCAGGATTTTAGTGAATTAAAATGGCCTTGATGAACGGGAATATGTTTTTGATAGGTATAATGCCAATATGTTTCCCACTATTCGTAATATATGTTGTATGTCTCACCTCTAACCTTTCCCGATCGCTTTGGAAGTTAATAAAGCCTTTAGTGATTGAAATGGAGAAACTATTCCAGATTTTGAAACAGTAGTCCAAGTTTGTTTGTATTTGTGATATGTAATATATTTTCTTATAAACGTCAATACTATGACAACTTAGCAGAAGCAGCAGAGAAAGCAGCATATACAAATGACATAAAAACCATATATAACATCATGAAGCAGATGACAGGTAACTTCAACACAAGATATGAAAGTGCAGTAAGGACAGAAAATGGACAACTGGTCAGTGGAGAAAGAGAAAAATTTGAAAGATGGAGGGAACACTTTAACACCCTACTAAACAGAACACAAGGAGCACAAACAATAGACATACCTTAAGCAAAAACGGAACTAAACATCAATACAGGACCAATAACAATAAGTGAATAAAGGAGGCGATAAAGAAGCTAAAATCAGATGGGGCACCAGGTGAAGATGAAGTGACTGCTGAGATGTTGAAGGCAGAATAAAACGAAACACCAAAACAACTCTGCCGCATACTACAACACATTTGGGATCTGGAAAAAGCTCCAGAGGAGTGGAAAACTGGTCTTATAGTTAAACTACCAAAGAAGGGTGACCTCAGAGATTGCGGAAACTGCAGAAGCATTACCCTACTGCCACTCGCCATTAAAGTATTTTGCAGAATAATCATCAACAGAATTGTACCAACACTTGAGGAAAAACTTCGGAAAGAGCAGGCAGGATTTAGGAAAGGAAGATCATGCATGGACCACATATTTGTACTTAGACAAATATTAGAACAGGCAAATGAGTGACATAGCACGACATATGCATTGTTCATAGATTTTGAGAAAGCCTTTGACAGTGTCAACAGAGATGCACTGTGGAAAATCCTAAGATGGCATGGCCTCCCCCATAAGATAGTAAATGTAATCAAAGCCCTATATGAGGGTTTTCAGTGCAAAGTTATCTGTGGAGAACATACCTCCAGCAGCTTTAGGGTACAAACAGGAGTGAAGCAGGGATGTGCACTATCAACAACATTATTTATCTTGGCAGTAGACTGGTTAATGAAGGAGGCAACATCAGACAAACGCAGAGGATTACAATGGACCCTTGACACAATGCTGGAGGACCTTGACTTTGCGGACGACATTTGTCTATTATCAAGCAGTCACAAAGATATGCAAGAGAAAATAAACAAGCTAACTCAGAATGCAAACAACATAAGACTAAAGATCAACGTAGGAAAGACAAAGTTAATGAAGCAAAATGTGAACAACAGAAATGTACTCAGAGTAGATAGCAAGTTAGTTGAGGAGGTCAATGAATTCGTATACCTTGGCAGTAGAGTAGTAGAAAATGGAGACAGCACAGAGGACATAAACAACAGACTTACTAGAGCAAACCAGGCTTTTGCAGTGCTGCAGACTATATGGAAATTTTTTTTTTAAAAACTAAGCATAAATACAAAAATCAGGATATTTAAGAGTAATGTTCTAAGTGTACTACTCTATGAAAGTGAATGCTGGAAAATCACCAAAACCATAGAAAACAAGTTGAATTCTTTCCAGACTAAATGTTTATGAAGAATTAGAAAAATATTTTGGCCAAACACCATAAGAAATAACATCCTATTGGCAGAAATGCAGATGAAACCACTGACAACAATTATTGAGGAACGAAGGTGGCGATGGTTGGGACATGTGCTCCGAATGACCGACAACTCACTACCAAAAATAGCACTAAGATGGACACCACAGGGGAACAGAAGTAAGGGTAGACCAAAAGAGACATGGAGAAGAACAACAGAAAGGATGTTGAGCAATAGAGGGCTCACCTGAGCAAGAGCAGAAAAAAAGGCGAAGGACAGGCATTTATGGAAAACCCTTGCTGAAGCCCCATGTGCCCTGAGACTTAAGGTTCAGAGAGAGAGAGAGAGAGAGAGAGAGAGAGAGTATATTTTCTTAGTGTCTTTGTCAATAAGTGTTTAATTCTGGCAGATCGTGTATTTAATACACACCGACAGTTGCAAGCTGTATTCAATTCAGTGAAATCACATACAGGGCTTTGGTATAGAATATTTTAGCTTACTAATCTCTTCTTTGTTTTCTCTGTTTAACAGAGAAAACTTAAATATTTTGGACACAATAAATGTCATGATAATTTAGAGAAGACAGTCTTGGAAAATTCCGTAATGTGAAAAAGGAAGAAAGAAAGACCAAGAGGAAGTTGGCTGCAAGACATAGTTTATAATCTGCAAATGGATGCACTGGCAGCAGGCCATCTTGCTTACAACCGAGAAGCCTACAGGAAAGCTGTTAGTGAGGCAATGTACCGCGATGAACATACACATGACTGATTGAATCTCTTCTCTTAGATAATCACTGAAGTCAGTGCAGGTTTATGAATGATATTTAGTCTGAAAGCTGCTTTAGTACATTCGTTACTGAGAAAATACAATCGACTACCTCTTATTATATGGTTATAATTTAACAGTTGTTATTTTCTTATGATTCTCACTCTCTTCTTATTCTATGATGATTTACCACAGATTAGAGAAGGTCGAGGAGAAGTACCAGACAAAGCTATGGACTTGGAAAAATGTGAACAGTTGAATTGTTATCAATATTGCAGTTGTCTCTCTTCTTCTTTGATTAGTTCTTCTCACTTCTGCTTATGAAATTACTCCGTCACGTATAATTAGGTTTCTTATTTGTGCCTCTCTCTCTCTCTTTCTCTCTCCGTTGAAAGAAGTCATTAAAGTGAGCAATAGAAAATACAAGCAACGTATTTGTTAATTTTACTGCTTGTTTGGTGTTTCAAGCAAAAATAAATAACTGAAGAAAGAGGAAGCGTTATCATTATTTGAGAGGTTCTAAGGACTGTTATAGCGGGAGGTAGGGTTGGGGATACGCTCTCCACTCCAATTAAATGTCTCCAAGGCGTGCGTCTCAAATAACCTCTGACAGTCAAGTCCAGCTCCTGGCATTCTCGTGTCAGAACTGTTCAAATTGACAGGCGAAGGGGTGAAGGCAAATATCTGGCGCCTAAAAACCAGACGCTTCGGGTAGATGAGAGTCATGTTTGGTAGCTCATGTACCGTTGCTGGCGATATTCTTCAGCTGCCGTGCATGGGGTGAGATTCATCCAGGCCAATAAAGAAAACGCGATTAGGGTTGCTGCGCAGCGCCGTCGAGGTAAAGGTAAAAGATTAAGTGAAGTGACCAGTAGCCACGAGATCAGGACTACTCAAATCACGGCATCTGTGCTCTAAAGGCCGGCCACGTCCTATACAAACCCATACTGGGGCAGATTGCCTAAACCGGCTTAACCCAGAGGTGAAACTGACTAGTGGCTAGAATTCGTTTTTCTAGACAAAAGCTCCGTCCTGGTCACAATTAGGTAAGGTAGCGGCCACGACCACAAAATGCTGAAGTGGGAGAAACTGGACCAATGCAGTCTATATAGGCAACCACCTCTCACCTGACGGGGATGTATGTGCATCCTAATCACGCTGAGGTTTTCCAGTGAGAAAGTCCAGTTCTAGATTAAACTGGTGCAGCGAAAACCGCGATGTCACGCATTCGCAATTCAGAGACCACCGAGAATACAGGCTCAAGCCCTGCTTTGAACCTCTTTTGGTACTCTCGGGGTCTCGTGTGGTCCTTTCGGGGACCACGGGACCTAACGAGGACCACAGGAGTAAAGTCAGTAAGATCTCTGGGCGGTCTTGGTGGTAGAAGCGAACTAAGAAGGGATAGCTAGAGCAGGAGTTGCTCAAGGCGGCGATGACATCCACCTTCTCCGAGTGTTTGGGGCACATCTAACTCCTTGGGCCCTAGGCAGTGCAAGTGCCTAAGCTTACTTGTACTTACAGAGCGGTCCTGTGAGCCTGACCCCTGACCTGTGAGCCTGATCCTGAACCAGTATCCTGTGAGGAACCAGAGCGGCTTGTTACATCTCGACCATCTCTACCCAGACAGGGGAGGTAACAAGTGCTCAAATTAACTGTTTTCTGGATTTTCAACAGTTATTCTGGGTCTTCAGCTTTACTGCAAGAAGAAACACTCTGAATATCGCTACTTGATCAACTTTGTTAACTTTTGCCTGCATGAAATTATTTGGCAGATACATAGGAGTGTAAATGGACAGTCGCTTGATGTGCTTTTTAGTTGTGATGTAGAATCAATGACATTTTTAGATTCAGCTGTGTGTGGATAAATATTTTAGAATATCCTTTTCCAATGACATTTGTTGGACTTTATTGAACATTTAATTTAGGTGTGATATTTGAGACAGTGCATAAAATTATTGTTGAATTACATTCAAGACAGGACCTAGTAGTAGTTAGTTTGGTTAATATGTAGTATACTGTTGATGTTGATGATCATTATTAGTCAATTTTGCCGTGATTATTTTTCAGTAATATTGATTTTCATTCCATAATATTTGGATATTTTTTCAGTGATATTGATTTTGTTTAGTAATATTGATAATTGTTTAGTGATTTCTGATAATTAAGAAGCTAGCAGTTAAGGTCACACGATGGCTTCTGCTCCACCCACGTCATATTTGCTAGGTAAGTTGCAGGGCACCCTGTAACAAGTGAGTGATGACTTTAAGTTCACTAGTGTGCTCTCAGCTGTAGAACGATTCGACGAGGACCCAACAAAGTTGAAGCAGTGGTTGGTGGAGTTAGATAAACTCACGGAGGCCAGAGCTGTGGACCTGCTCGTGAAGAACTTGTTGTATCTCCGCACCACAGGTCCTATGGCGGAATTTGTCAAGCAGCGCCTCCATCTTCAGGAGTCATGGGAGGAATTTGTTACAGTGTTATTAGCACGTTATGGTGTTCTTGAAACTCCTCAAGAGGGCCTGCCATAAGCTCGCCGGCATCACACAGACTCCTGGAAAGTATATTCCAGCCTCGGTTGACTGAATCAAAGATGAAGACTATGTAGCTGAACTGATATCTCCGCTGGCGCAGAAGTAACTAGTACAGACCTTCACGGATGCCCTAATACCTGCAACATTTGACAGGGCGATAGAATTAACTTTGGAGGAAAATGTAATTACTCGTTAGGTGAACCTCAGTTGTCGTTCCCGATCGAGATGTATTTCAGATAGAGCAGCCACCAATGAGCTGGCAGCAGTTGATAGGTCACGTCATCCTACACCCCAGAAGATGCAGCTGGTTTCTCTACTATAGAAGTCACAAGGCCTGCATCGCACATTGAAACAGGTAAGGTCGACCAACAGAGGTGGAACACAAGACCCAAAAGACGTGACCGTGCACTACCACAAGAAACTAGGTCTTGTTACCAGTGTGGAAGACAGGGCCACATTGCCCGTTTTTGTCGGTAGAATTCTGCGAACGGTCACCCAGGGTTAGACCTTATTTTCACATCACCTAGGTCTGTCAAGAGGTCCGTGTATTTTTCTCATGCTTCACCACTACTCTCAGTGGCTGCGAATCCTCCATACACCTATTTCTGTCCTTGTTTCTACTGGTTCGTGTAGAGTTGGAGCTTTATGATTTCCCTTTGCTCCTAAACTCCTGCCTGCTAGAATTAGTCTGCAGACTGTCACTGCAGCTTCCATGAGAGTAACTGGCAGAGTCTGCTTACCTATCTATGTTGCTGGCGTAACGGATTCACATTGCTTTTTATGTTATTCGTAACATGAGCCATTCCGCCTTTCTTGGGCGTGATTTTCTGTCTCGATCTGATGCTGTCATAGACTACAATCCTAATACACTTAACATTCACAACAAAAAGATTCCTTTAGAGTTAGATGCACACATTGCCTCTATTCTTCGTGTCTAGCGTTCTTCTCTTCTCTCTCCACGTTTTGTCAATCTTATTATTCTGAAGGTAAAAGCCCAACCATATTACCCCTCTGGTAGTTCTTATATGGTTCAGGGTATTGACACACCATTCTTACTGTCACAACCTGAGAGAGAGCTGGTAGACTCAGTATGTGAGCTCCACACTAATCACTATCCCGTGTTGACAGTAATTAATCATTCTAGCAAACACATCGAGCTTAAGCGTGGATGTGTACTCGGAAAGTTGACACCACTCACAGAGTCAGTGGATTCTGTTGAGCAGAATTCTGGTATTGAGGAGTCAACAACTGAAATTCGTTATGAGACTATCGTTCGACAAGTTCAGTGCCCATGATGAACACAAGGACATAATATCCAGTTTGTTGTCACAGAATAAGGATGTTTTTGCCTTGAAGGATTCCGAGATTTTTCACATCTCGACAGTGCAGATGGAGATTTATACCGGTGATCATCTGCCAATCCCCAGGAAACCTACCGCACTCCATTAGTGAGCAGAGAGGTGATAGAGAAGGCCGTCGAGAATATGTTCTGTGATGGAATCATTTCCCGCACTATCTCAGAGTGGGCCTCACCGGTTGTCTTGGTGACTAAGTAGGATGGTACGCATCGTTTCTGTTGCGACTACAATGCACTCAGTGCTGTGACGCGTTCACTATCGTATCTTCTGTAACGCATTGAGGATATTCTCAGCACGATTGGAAAAGCCAAGTTTTTCAGTACTTTGGATGCTTGATGTCGCTTTTGGTGCAATCCCTTGTCCGATGACGCACAACAGAAGTCAGCTTTTAGCTGCCATCGTTTCTATTTCCGGTGGAATTTTATTGTCTTTGGTTTAAAAGAGGCACCATCTACCTTTGTCCCACTCATGGACACACTATTACAAGGCTTAGGAAAGCTTGCACAAGCCTATAACGACGATATATTGGTGTTCACTGATGGAACGATCGAAGACCATGTTCGCGATATTCGGACTGTATTCAGTCGATTGCGCGAACACAAGGTCAAGCTAAAACCATCGAAATAATGCCACTTTGCGGCCTCAGAGACCAACAATCTCGGTTACGTCATCAGTCAGTCAGGCATATCTCCTGATCCTAAGAAGCTCAGAGCCATCGCCGAAATGCCGTCTCCTTTGAATGTGAAGAAGATGCTCTCTTTTTGGGGGCCGTGTATGATATCGACATTTCATTCCCTATTTTTCGGAGATCGTGGCTCCTATAGTTGACCTCACCAAGAAGGGTCATAGATTCAAATGGTCTCCAGACTTCAAATATATAGATAATACAATATCATCTTCTGGGAAATCGAAGACGGTACTATGAACAGATTTAAGAAAGTACATCAGGTCACTGGACAAATAACATCATTACCGGAAAACAAAAACGTCACCGTTTAAACGACAAAAGCACAATACAACACTTTATTCGCCCCATTTTTTGTGTGAAACATGGACAATAACAAGTCATATGGTTGGCCACAGTACGCGACTACCGCCAGACAGTTTACCGCAGACAGCATTCACATGAAAAATTGTAGGAAAAAAGGGAGAGGTCGCTCAGTTTAGTGACTGAGAGATAAAGTTATCAAAACCTTAAATATCTAATTATAAGAAGCAACACTAAAAGGAATGAGACAAGAAAAGTAATCATTTGCGGGAATTTATTTTTAATTCCTTACATATTTCACGATGGTCTCACATCACATGCATCATGAAATAAACATGTCACTATAGAGAGGAAAGAGAGATGGAAAGAACAAAAGTGAAACTGAGATGATATAAATGAAAAAAGGAGATATAATGAATAAAAAAAATGTTGTAGTATGTACACTATGAAAAGTTGTCAAAATCAAGCAAGTTGGGTTTCTACTGGAGAATGAGAATGCTGTTTACTTGTGAAGAGACATAAATAAAGAAACAACGGCCATGAGACTGCTTTTAGAAGTGAATTGTGATTTCCATAAGACTATTCTATATCCGAACATTAAGTGCGTGGTGGTGGTTCCATGCTGACCAATACTCAACAGCGCACTGTGACGCCAGCTCTTCTCATACATTCTTCATTAGTTATTTTTGCTGTCCAGAGGATTCGCAACATTCTTCTAATAAACCACACTTCTGCTGCTTCCAATGATTTTTGTGCAGACTTGCCTATTGTCCACGATTCACTTCCATATAACAAGATAGGTTCAATATAGCATTTTAGGACTCGTTTTCTAACATTCATTGATAAAGATGTGTTAGCTAATATGTTTCTAATTCTCTGAAATGCAGTCTTTGCTTGGCCTATTCTGTTCCTAATTTCTGTTCTGCATTTCCCATCTGAAGTTATTACTGCTCCAAGGTATTTGAATTTCTGCACTTGCTTTAGAATAGTTCCGTTTAATTTAATACTGCATGCTGGTGGATTCTGTTTCTTAGATATAACCATAGTCTCTGTCTTTTTGATGTTCAAAGTAAGGCCTTTCTGTTCACTTTCTTTGGCGACATTATCCAACAGATTTTGCAGGTCTTGCTGGTTCAGAGCTATCAGTACTGTGTCGTCAGCATACCGAAGGTTGTTAATATTGTATTCTCCAATTTTTAATGCCTGGTTCTGTGATGATTGTTCTTAGAATATTATCGCTATACAGAGAAAAAAGGTCTGCAGATAGTACTCATCCTTGTCGCACCCCTTGTTTTATCGGTTGATATTGATGATGATGATGATGATGATGATGAGTGTAGCAGAAACGATTGCGACGATGATGATGATGTTCACACCTCAACTTTCTTTATTTCTCCCACATCCAGAGCTTCAATAGAAAATGTTTCCACAGAGCTTGGCTCAAACCTCTCATGTTGTGCCAGTTCTAGGAACTTGCGGCTCGTGGGCTTTTTCTTTGATTCATGTATCCTGACCCAAACATTGCTGTCTGTACCGTTATCCTCTCCATTGCCTGTGCTCATTCTGATGGTGTAAGGGATGGCTGGGAATGAGATGATAGTGAATAAAATATAAATTCTGTTTAACACTAAAACTAGGCCTTCCTGTCTGTCTGCAGCTGTCAAGCTACATCAATGTTACAGGATGAGATGATGCAGATGTAGGCTGTCTTGTCAACATTTCTACTTTTAATCAGAAATGTGCAAGTCTAAACTGGGTTGATGGTGTAAATAATCTGTAAGAAACTACATTTTCTCTAATAACACTGTTTACATAACACTCAGAAATACTGACTTGACTGTGTTCTGTTTAAAGAATGAACAGTAAAACTATGTCATATAAAGAATGTAATGATAAGAGATTAATCAGTTAAAATTGGATAAGTTACTCAATTATTTTGAACTAAGTGAACAGCTTCATTTCAAGAATAATTTGTAAAAGCCAGAAGTCTCACATCCTGTGCTCAAATGGTGTTTTTCTTCTCCTTTAATGTAATTATAAGGAGACTGATGGAACTGGGACAACTTAAGGGTGCTGGCAACAAATCTGAATTGTGTGGCAAAAGAAAACACATTGTAAAAAATTCTTTTTCCTTCAGCTTTACCCTTCCCCCCCCCCCCATTATAGTTTTTGGGATGCTTCTATGCTCTTTGAAATGCACAAAATAAAAGTTTAATTTTTCAATATTTTATTAATTCTTTCCGTTTCATGTCTTTCAGTATTTCTTTGTCTTATTTTTCTCTCACTGAAATACATAATCCCATTTCAAAGGCCTAAACTTCTCTACATATTCTCATGTATCAATGGGGGACATACAACAGGGACAAGATCTGAAAACTTTCAACTTTAATCTCCATTTCTTGCTCAAATTTTTCTCATTCCACTGCAAGTACATTTAGCCCTTTGGACTGTAATAACTATGCCATGAAATGTTCACTAAATATAGTAAACAGATGAGCTACATATGGCATACACATGAGCTGCATATGGCATATAGATGAGCTACATATGGCATGAGGTTGCATTTGGCATGACCATGAGTGTAGAAACATTCAGATCAGCAGAACTGCCAAACAACTGCAAAACAACATTAAACAATTCACTGAAAAAAAATCTAAATTTATAACTGAATGATGTAACAGAATAAAATACTATAATACTATAACCCATAATGTAAAATGATAAGCAAGAATCTAGTTTATATCATAATACCATTTATGTAACATTTAAAAAGATTGCTTTGCAATTAATAAACAAAAAATTAATAATAAACCATATAAGACTGTACGGTACAAACAAAAGCAAACTTGTCAACAGAGAGATAGTTCTGACATATCTGGTCCCTCCAGAACATCTTCCTCCATGCTTGCCAGCTGTCGGCCTGAAAGCCGGGGACTTTTGGTGAAGGGATCATTAGTTCTAACGGAGTCCAAGCTCATTATAGATCCACCATATCTTGTAGATTTTAGCATGCCAGTGCTGGACATATCTCCACTATATCCCTAAAGACGACACCATGATTTTACACAAAATAATTAATCTTCAATGTGTGAGAACAAAAAACTCTGAAAAAAAAAGCTGTGTTCTAATTACATAATCAGATTTTTATCAGCTGACAACATCCTTGCAATAGACACTTTGTTCTTTGCAGCCACTTAACATTTTACACCCTTCCTATGCCATTAAACATCACAGTAGTTCACCAAGTTTTCCTGTTTTCGGCGAGGTTTTCAACCTCATCAAGGGATTTTATGCCCACTAAACTAGCCTCTCTTAACAATGTTCTCTTTAGACTTTCATGTGGTCTACCTCTTTTTCTTCGGCCTGTTGTGTTCAATTTGATAGCTTGTTTTGGGATTCTCTGACTGTTTCTTCTCATCACATGACTGACACTTGTCATCTCCTTTTTCTGATCACCCATGAGAAAGGTTCTTTGCAGCCACTGCTTCAGTGAAAATCTTAAACAATGGCATTGACAAATGAAAGTAGTTGTCTTCAATTCCTAAAGCTGATCCAGAGCAGCAAACTTCTTTTCTTTCACATATCAGTGGTAACACTACAAACATGAAACAAAAAAAAAAAAAGATTATATTCAGCAAAATAAAACCCAGAATCTCAACTATTTGGACAATGATTAAGGTATAATCTGATATAGAAGTTTTTTTGTTTTGTTTTTAGTTTGTTTTATTGTTCATTCACTCTGACATTTAAATTTGTTCCATTTTTATTTGTGGTATGTGTTCTGACTTTTAAGAGAGTGCAGAGTGATATGAGTATACCACTTTGTTGTTGTATTATAATAAATGAAGACTGCTCCTTCCAAATTTTATTATATACTGTATAGTCTCACACATGCTTTGTTTTTTATTCTATATTTTCTTCCATTACTTTAATTCTAATAACAGTTTATAAATTAAATTAAAACAAAACTATGGACTTTTTGCAATAAACAAAATTTATGGAAACTGATAAATTCTGACTGTTTACCTTCACATACAAAGTTATGTCTATCTTCCCATCATCCTTGTCCATGGCTAGCCATCGTTCACAGTGGAACACATATTTGTCTTTCCCATCAGACACTTCAACTCAATCAAGGAACCAAGCAGGGCCAATCAAGGAGTTGTCATGGCGTATCTTCACCTTATACAGACTGCCTAGATCTAAAGCTTCCAGCACAAACCTGTCCATCTAAAAATGAGAAAAAGCAGAACAGTAGTTAAAATTTCTAATTCTGTCATTCAGCACCAAGGGGAATGTTGCTGCTACTTCATCTCTCAGGAAAACTTAACGCTTTCACTCCAAAACAACACTGACTGTTTCGGTAGATTGTGCACATCTATGTGAATCAATGCTGAATAAAATTAAAAGTAGCATATTTCTAACTCAACCCATATTTTTACATTACAGGGTAACTTCCCTCCAGTTGCTTTCTACCAAAATTTCTCTCAAAAATTCATTTTGACAGAGCATGGAAATTAATTCAAGAGTGAAAGAGTTAAGAATTTTTAGCACAATGCAAACTCTGTTCACACACAAAATTTTACTTCATGAAATTTCATGCCACCAAAAAAGTAGTCTTCTGATGCTATGAGCAAATGAACAAACAAGGACAATGGTACATGAAGACATAAAAATATATGGCACTACTTCTGCAGAGTGTCAGGTACCATACTGATTTAAAAGAATTTCATGTACATCATTTTCATTTAAAATTACTATTTTAACATTACTTTTTATAACATGATAAAGACGGAGAAAGATGCAACAAATACCCTGGTCAGCTAGAAAAGCAATGAGGTTCTCAAAGAATTTTCTGAACAGTTTAGAAAAAAAAGAACTAGTTAAATTTATATGAAAAGAAAGACAGTCAACATTTCTTGGACATATCATGAAAGACACTAGAGTGACCATAGTTATGACTGAAAAATTCAAGGAAAAAAAAGAAGGTAATGGAGAACAAGAGAAGTGACCATGTGGTTTAAAAAAAAATGACAGCATGTGAGAAGATCAAGGATCGCACAAGATGGTGAAGAATGATCACTTAGACTATCAGGCACAGCATGTAATGAAAGAGTGAAGTTTCACATGACCTCTTTTTTGTTATAACCAAGGAAATTCAACTGTACAAAGGACAGAATTAGTCAACCTTCACAGTGTAGGTCAAGGTTATCATTCTGTTGAATCTTTCTTTCTAACCACTTTCTGATTTGGTGTAAGGTACTAAACAATGGAGCTAGTCTCTTCAGATCTGCTTCCTGAGTGATGCTGCCATAGACTCTTTATCATCAGTGCTTCAATGCACATCACAAGAGACTTCTAAGAGTAAATTAGGTATGTGTAATTTTTTTTTACATTACAGTGATGGGGAGGTAGAATGTTTTAAAATATATTTCATGGAGATTTTACTTTCCCATCAGCACCACTTAAATCTTTGCTGTCAGGTGCCATGCTAACTTCAAAACAATTTATGTAGCACATTAAGGTACTTAACTCACACTGTTAACCTATTTCTTACTTGGTAGTAGGTTGTGCCATGCATCCCATTTACCCAGACAATATCAGTTATCTCTGCTAGTGAAATATTCTATCAAATGTTCACACGCTGTCCATAAGCCTTATCTCATCCTAGGCCTTTTGTCACCTGAGCGACTGTTCTGGTTTCTCACATGGTGCCTTTAGTTCCTTTAGCGATGGTTGGTTTGTTTCATTAAAAACCTAGTTTTAACGTCTAGATTGTAAACATTTAGTGCACATGCCCCGGGACATTTTTCAAAGTGGCTGAAGAGTACTTAAATACAAAGGAGAAAATTGAAGTTTTCTGTGAGAAATTTCAATTTTTGGTGATGTAGATAGGGGGATATAGGGGTATGGACATAGCCTGTGACCAGATCACTGTTCTTGAATGTATCCCAAGTAGGTCTAGACATAGAGAAGTAGTTAGGTTATTTCAGACATTATTCTACTGATAATGCAACACTGAATCAAAATACAACATCAACAGGTAGGTCTATGCATCTCAGACCATAGGTATTGTACCTCTAGACCTATGCAATGGTAAGTTGGACACAATCATTGACTAAAAATGTCACATTATTTCTTTTTCCCTAAAAAAAAACTTTGCATTTATGAAATGTTCATACATTTAGTTATATTTTGAGACATAATAAGTTTCTGTCTTAATGCGAAGAAAACTAAATTGATGACAACTGACCAAACAAACAAGGCAGGTGATGTATGTATCAATGAGGAAAAACTGGAAGAAGTGGAGAGTTTTGAATATCTTGGATCACTGCTAACTAATAATGGAGATACAATGAGGGAAATTAAAAGGAGGATATCTATTGCTCTTCAGAAAGTAAAACAACTAAATAATCTGTGGAGAGGAACAGACGGAACTACAAAAATAAGATTTTTAAGGGCATGCATTTTTCCCATCGCAACATATGCCTGTGAGACCTGGATACTTAACAAAACAGCTGAAAAACACATAAATGCCTTTGAATGCTACAGAAGAGTTCTTCAAATATCTTATCTTATATATCTTATATCCTTCCCATGTCATTAAACGTCACATAGGGCTCACAAAGTAGTTCGCCAATTTTTCCTGTCTTTGGCGAGTCTTTCAACCTCAAAGGATTTTATGCCTGTTAATTTGGCCTCTCTTAACAATGTCCTCTTCAGAGTTTCAAGTTTTGTTTTTGTTTTTGCATTCAACATGTCTAATTTGACTGCTCGTCTTTTATGTATATACTTCCATGTTTTTTCCTGATATCAATGCTTTTCTATTTTGTTTTTTTAGTCCAGCACTTGCTTTTGCTGCTGTGATTGTGTGTGTGCTGTAAGAATTCCATAATTCATCTATACCCATCTCCGCAACTTCTCTGTGTATTTTGGAATGATTGGCAAGTTCCTGATTGAAATTACTGTTGTAGGCTGTGGCTGTTTATCTTTCTGTGTACTAATTTCTTGTGTTGGCTTTTCAATTTTAGTTTTATTTTCCCTATGCACAGGTTGTGATCACTGTTAACATCTGCACCCCTATAAAGCCTTACATCTATCAGAGATGTTCTGTATCGCTTTCTAATACAAAAATGATCTATCTGGTTTCTAGTTCTATCATCTAGAGATATCTACATTGTTTTATGTATCTCTTCAAATATCATGGACACAAAAAAGAACAAATATATCCAAACTACAAGAACTTAATATTGAAGAAGGCTGGCTAGTAAAGAGTATTAAACAGAGAAAACTGAAATATTTTTGACACATTAAACGTCATAAGACAGATGACTGAACAACAACCAGTCTCATGGGTGATCAGGAAAAGGAGATGGACATATGTTGGTCACTTGATGAGAAGAAATGATCAGAGAACCCCAAAACAAGCTATCTAGTGGAACACAACAGGCCAAAGAAAAAGAGGCAGACCTCATGAAACTCTGAAGAGGACATTGTTAAGAGAGGCTAAATTAACAGGCATAAAGTCCTTTGATGATTTTGAAAGACTTGCTGAAGACAGGAAAAATTGGCGAACTACTTTGCGAGCCCTATGTGACGTTTAATGGCACAGGAAGGGTATAAGATATAAGAAGAAACATCATAATCTAGAGAAAACCATCTTGGAAGGGTACATAATGGGAAAAAGAAAGAGAGGAAGACTGAATTGTTTATGATTATCATTACTATTTTGCACTCACCTGTTGTGAATGTGGAAAAGGACATCAACCAACAACAAATGATCTGTCTACAAGATGAGCACAGCAGAATATACTTTAGACAGTTTTACTTAAAAAAAAAACAAACTTTGACACACCAGTTTTTTTAAACTCAGTGTAAAAAACAAGTCTTTATTATTAATATATGTAGACTAAAATAGCTTATTCACATCAGTTTTTATTTTAAATTATTCAGGTCCGTTTTCAGTTTATGTTCTAAATTATTTTTCATAAATTTTACACAGCATTTAAAATATACAGAAGATGCTAAAAAAATGCAGAATGAAAGAAAATAAACAAATGAACCTATAAGGTAAATATATTCTATAGTTTTTATTCATATTTAAAAAACCGATGAGAAAATCTATTGAAAAACAGATGCACCTATGAAAATCAGGCCCATATTTGCACAGAAATATGCATGAGTGTGCAAATGCAATTAAAAGAAGTAAAATGGCTGATTAGAAAAACATGGAGATTCCTAGAGATATAGAGAAAAGTTCAGGAAAACTGTTGCTCAGAACATCCACTGATTAAAAAAAATGTTTGATACATTTGAATTTAACTCTCTGAGTACAAAGCAATAGGATGACATTGTCTGATTTACCACAATGAAATTATTCAATGATCATTGTGTTGCTTCAACGAAGTCCAAAGGAAATTATTAAGTTCACTTTTTCTAATTCAATTCATGAAATGAATAAATTTACGTTTCTAATTCAAACCGTGACTTAAATTGTAAGGAAAGTTCACTGTAAATTATTTTTCCCAACAAAAAAGAATGTGGTTGTACAACTTCAGTGGTGATTTTGGAAACAAATCTACCATGAAATTTAACATTTCCAGTTATGTATTATGGCACTTATGTTGTAAAAATGTGGTAGTGTTAGTAAATCTAGAAAAGTCTTGGTGAAGTCCTGTTTAAAACTTTTTTTCATGTTTGGATTAAAAAGAATCTCATAGGTAACACAAGATATACTAATAATCATATTTATTATTAAATGAAGGCAATTATATAATTTTCATTCTTGATTTTTTTGTTCATGGCTTGCATCAACATGTTGATGTACTTTACTTCTCTGTTCAACTCTTTCAAAATTTCACAAGTTGATATTCAACACATTTTCTGTTTGACCTACATAGGCAGACTATCTTCAAAAGGGCAGGTCACCGAGGCCTATTACGCAACGCTTGTCATCTTTCAGCAAGACAATGCTCCAGTTCAGAAGTCGGCGATGGCAATGGCTGCCATTCATGAATACAGCTTCCAGCTTCTTGAACACCCTCCTTATTCCCCTGATTTGGCCCCTTCGGATTATTACCTGTTTACCAAACTCAAAAAAAGAGCTCAGTGGTCACAAATTTGCTTCACATGATGAGTTATGTATGCTGTAGACCACTTTCTACTGGCATAAGATGCTGACTTTTACAAAGAAGAGATCTGGTTTCTACAAGATCGCTGGACTAAGTGTAATAGAATTTATATTTATAGCAGCCACTGAAAATCGTATTCTATTTGTTTAATTAAATCTTCTTGTGGAGTACAGTTTCATATTAGAAATTTCTTCTTGTTGTTCGTGTTATAGAACAACCTAATTTTCTATGTTATACACTAATAAAATACAACAAGACTCCCAGGCTTCCAACTCCACAGAGTAATACAGATACAACATAACTTGGCAGTCTTCCAATCAAACCAAACTGGTCAACAATGAGAATTCCAACAAAGCCAATTGGTGTAGTTATAGCTTCAGACAACACACATTTATTGATGGACAAAATGAGGGGTGAAATTATGAGGATGGAAACGTAGCCATCAGGCTGAACAGAATTCACAATGACAATACCCGGCGTGAGAGAACTATACGCCATATGGGCGAAAACCTTATAAATGTCCTTATACAAATTAAACCATGCCTACAACATTCCACCAAAAACCTCAGCCATCACAAGAAAACCTAATTCTTCTATCTCAACTACATAAAACCTGCCACTAACAAAAGAAATTCTTCCTAAACGAGATTCCATCTACACCAAAACTACTAAGGTTCTTCCTATAACACAAGCATATAAGGCTCTCTCTACAACCAACAAGTAAGGCCCCCCTCTTTGACTAATCGTGAGTGGTATTTATACTATCCCTACCCACTCAGTTTTCTCCATGCTGCACGTTTATCACAAGACCCCCGCTCAATGGTCTCAACCAACCTACCTTTCAAACAAGGGTACTCACTCTATTAATTATTTCCTAAATACCAATCCTGATTATAACCCCTAGCCAAGAGCATACTGCTATAATATTCCCCCTTCCCAAAAAGTAGAGTTTTGCCTGTCAAAACTCTAAAAAAAACCCAATCTATTAATCTAGGTTATAATATAACTCCAGGCTAATTCAAAGATAATAATTGACTCTCAGCATAGAACTTCATACCCTGACTATACCCATAAATTGTTCCTGTGACATTCGGCTATACCCAGCCCATGTCCACTTCATATACAATCATCTGTTTTTATTATGTGTGATTCCTCATTTCACATGCATAGAATAGGTAAACTCTGGTACCATATATAATATGCTATTACTGACAAATGCAGCTATATGCTGTACATACGCAGAATAGGTTAATCTGGGTTACAAATATGAATCATCCATTCTAAAACATATGTAAATATCCATTAAACATATGCAGAATAGGCAAAACTTTGAGTATCATATATAATCATTCATTCTTAACACATGCATCTGCACGGTACACATGTGCAGAATAGGCAAAACTTGAGTATCATATATAATCATCCATTCTTGACACATGCGTCTACATGCTACACATGTGCAGAATAGGCAAAATTTGAGTATTAGGCTAATCCACCTTCATTTATCCACAAAGGGATTGTGCCACGTACCACATGTACGCGCAACAAAACAATGTAATATCTAGGTCCTTAAAAAAAGACCCCCTCTGGTAATTTGTACCTTAAGCTCGGTCACATGGAAGCTCCATGTTCCGGACTAGGTACTCAATCAGAGAATGACACCTGTTTGTGCAATCTCCTCATAACATCACATCCGAGGTAATACTGTCACATCCGAGGCAATAATGTCACATCAAAGATAAATAACCAATTTGAACATGGCATATGCCATAACAATTGGCTATTGATAAGCCACCATCAGTAATGTCCCCTAATTCAAAGCTACCTAATTTATCATCAATCTTAATAACTACTAATAAAACCATTATACAAAAAATAAACTGAAAGAGAAAAAAAAAACATTCACTAAGTGCTGCACAAGAACTATATAATCCAAATATATACTTAAGAGAATCTCCAACTGCAGCCTAATCTCCCAGGGACTTCCCAGATGTAGTAATAGTATTCCAGGGCTTCTGGTACACTTCCAATTCACTGCATGACAAAGCCTAACATCATCCATAGTGCAAGGACTGTTTCTGGAAAAACTCAGACATGTAACCAATATCTATAACAAAACAAAAAAAAACCAAAAACAAAAAACAATATTAGAATTATATAATCTACCCAAAATAATCCAACCATAATTCCACCTAATACAATCCAGAATAATTACTGTACTTTTTAATTAAATAAGTTACAACAGCAAATGGCAATCTTCCAGAAAAGTTTTAACTGAGAATCCTCAGTTTTCTATCACTTAACAGAGTAAAGAAACTAAGAATAATGACACATACACTAATGCCACATGTCAATAACATCATTGCTAATACAAAATCACAACAGAATATTAAACTAAATGCTAATTAATCCCAATCCAGAAAATTGCACAGTAGTACAAAATAATTGTCCATAATGTATAAAGCACAATAATGTTCCTGAAATTTCTGGATATTCTTTCCAAAAGACGCATATCTAGCAACTTCAAATCAACAGAATGTTCATTTCCAAAAACAAATTGTTTCATAGTTGAAAGTAGTCCAAAAAGTTACTATATCCCCCCGTACGAATGTCTGTCGATTGGATGAATTCAAACTATTCAATTGTCCAGCAAACTTCCAAAGAGAATGATAATAAATAAATCCAACATTCACTACTTGGACTATAGTTAGTAATGTTTTATCTGTACGATCTGACTTGACTTCTTGCTGAAATTTCAGAGGTCACAGTTAAGTTACAAATTGTTACCTGTCCCTTCCTACGTAGTACCAGCCAAATGTGATGTACAAATTGCATTGGTTCCTGGCAGGATACTGGTTCAGGATCAGCTTCACTGGACTGGATACAAGCTACTGGTATGGCTTCATCCACTATGCTGCCTAGTGCCCAGGAGCTGGAGGTGCCCCCAAGATTCTGTGCAAGCTGGACATCGTCGCCGCCTTGACTAGACGCCACCAAGTCTCGTCAACACACCCCTGACGCCAATTCGAATAAAGAAAAAGGACGCCAATGCAACTTAACTCTTACCCTAATCTAGACTCCTTTTCTTCTCCGACAGAAGATGTCGGGAAGCCAATGCTGACAGAACTACCTACCGAAATTCGAACGCTAGCTAGCTAATCAAACTCCAATCTTGACTCCTTAACTAACTACAAACCTATCAACTCCTAATCTATCTGCAGGCAACTTCCAAAACTGTTAAGCTAGCTATCCTTACTCTGCAACACATTCCCTACTGACCAAAACACTAGTCTGTGCATGTCATAGAATTACCATACGAGCCACGAGAGACAAAAACGAAGAAAGTAAACAGGTCATCGATCGATAATCGTAATCTAGGGCATGGGGTAACAATAGAAAAAACTATGTGTGTACTACACCAATGCAGACAAAAAATACTACAACTGGAGACCTGCCAAGACTTCACCATTAAAAGTATAAACCGTGAATGAGACCAGCGGCCCACCAGCAACAGCTAAAACAAATTGTTGGCGACCGTGAACGAAAGTGCTGGTCACGGCGTCTCTGTAATAGAATTTATATTTATAGCAGTCACTGAAATTCGTATTCTATTGGGTTGATTAAATCTTCTTGTGGAGTACAGTTTCATATTAGAAATTTCTTCTTGTTGTTCGTGTTATAGAACAACCTAATTTTCTATGTTACACACTAATAAAATACAACAAGACTCCCAGGCTTCCAACTCCACAGAATAATACAGATACAACAACTTAACATAACTTGGCAGTCTTCCAACCAAAACAAACTGGTCAACAATGAGAATTCCAACAAAGCCAATTGGTGTAGTTATATCTTCAGACAACACACATTTATTGATGGACAAAATGAGGGGTGAAATTATGAGGATGGAAACGTAGCCATCAGGCTGAACAGAACTCACAATGACAATGCCCGGCGTGAGAGAACTCTACGCCATATGGGCGAAAACCTTACAAATGTCCTTATACAAATTAAACCATACTTACAACATTCCACCAAAAACCTCAGCCATCACAAGAAAACCCAATTCTTCCATCTCAACTACATAAAACCTGCCACTAACAAAAAAAAACTCTTCCTAAACGAGATTTTATCTACATCAAAACCACTAAGGTTCTTCCTACAACACAAGTAAGTAAGGCTCTCTCTACAACCAACAAGTAAGGCCCCCCTCTTTGACTAATCGTGAGTGGTATTTATACTATCCCTACCCACTTAGTTATCTCCATGCTGCACGCTTATCTCAAGACCCCCGCTCAATGGTCTCAACCAACCTACCTTTCAAACAAGGGTACTCACTCTATTAATTATTTCCTAAATACCAATCCTGATTATAACCCCTAGCCAAGAGCATACTGTTATATAAGTGCATAAATTTGCAAGGTGACAATGTTGAGAAATAACCAAAAAGAAATGTCCACAAATAATCCGTTGTACCTTATGCCGAGAACTTATCAATCACTCGTGGAACAGAAAATGTTTTCAAGAGAAGAAAATACCCTTTCTCTGTGAGTGGATTTGGAGCCTTTGACTAATGTGGAAAACTGGGCTTAAAGTAAAACTATGCAGGAGCAAGGTATGCAGAAATATGTAACAAATGTGTCTGCTAGTTCCTTGAGAAAAGAACTTCCAGATTTAAAATCGCACATTAGCGAAACGACGATACTAGATTTTCCTGAATGTGGCCAAATTTGCTCTGTCTGCAGTTTCCATGTACATATGTCAGGATGTGGGTACGTTGTCTACAGTAACAGTAAACCGGTTGAGAGTAAATCTCTAGCCTACGCAGTGACCATCCTGAGCATGAGAATGGAGATACCGGCTGCAAAGGAAGCAATTTCCTGATGGATGGATTAGGGCGTCTCGCATGGGATCCTTTGTAACAGACTCCCAAACTATGCTACAGAGAATCGAGAGACATTTCTTCCGCAAGGAGTGGGTCCAGTTTCCAGAGGGTTCTCTGTTACCCATTTTGAAGTGGGTCTACTGAACAAGTCATGCATGATTCAAAGACAGTGATAAAAGGGCAAACTGGCAGGCACGGCATCAATTCAAAGAATAAAAAGCTCTACATCGGATGCTTGTGACTTGTCCCTGTAGATCTTTCATACCACTCCTCCCCCCACCCCTCCAACGTTTGGTAATAAAGAACATGTTGATTCTTCATCTCAGTCTCCTTCTAACTAAACCCAGTATATGTGAACTGTATACGGAACCTCCACTTGCGGCGTACAGACGAGACAGAAACCTCAAGGAAGTTGCTTTAAGGCAGGGGACACGACTTTCCCTAGTAACAAACTTTCGTGGTGGCCGTAGATACGAGTACATTGCTCGTTCGTTTGTTGTCGATGCAAGACTGGCAACCGCATCCAAGTCCACATTATCAACGGGGGAGGGCTTTACTTGCATTTCTCTCAATGTTATCTCTGCCTGTATGTACAGTCAGTGAGACATGAGTTATGTACGAGAGATTATGTATGTTTAAAAATCGATTTCGATCACATCTGAATGATATATCGAAGGTGGCACTGACATTGGTCGCTAGACACTTCTGTCGAAGGTCATCATCATCATCAGGTGCCGCGCCAACTGGCGTTCGCTATTTGCTTCTCCAGAGTACACGATCTTTCATGCAGGCCATCAGCTCAGTGGTGATCTCCTCTTACACCATTTCGTCAGACTGTCCAATATCATTTCTCCCGGCTCTTCTTCCATTTTTTTCCTGTTGTTATAATATTTTCAATGCTCTCTCTTCTCATTGCATGTCCTATGAAAGTACATTGTCTCTCTCTTATTTTTTTTATAAGATTTTTTTTTCTCTCCAGCTCTTCTCAAACTTTCTCCATTAGTCATTTTGCTGTCCAGAGAATTAGCAATATTTTACTAATAAACCACATTTCTGTTGCTTCCAATGATTTTTGTGCAGACCTGCTTATTGTCCATGATTCACTTCCATATAACAAGATAGGTTTAATATAGCATTTAAGGACTCGTTTTCTAACATTCATTGATAAGGATGTGTTGTATAATATGTTTCTCAATCTTTAAAATGCAGTCTTTGCTTGGCCTATTATGTTTTTAATTTCTGTTTTGCATTTCCCATCTGAAGTTATTACTGCTCGAATGTGTTTGGATTTCTGCACCTGCATTAGAATAGTTCCAATATTACCTGACAAAAAGAAGATCCAGCAAACCACTTTCAAGTTTATTCCGGTTTTATTCCATCTATCTGACAACAAGAAGACCCAGTAAACCAAACTACTATTTCTACCGGTTATACGCCAGCTATATGACAACAATAAGATCTAGGACACCAAACTTCTGTTTATACATTTTATATGCCAGCTATCTGACAACAAAAAGACCCAGAAATCCGTACTCCTTTTTTGCACCAGTTGTATGACAGCGACAACATGAAGACCCAACAAACCAAAATCTTGTTTATAATGGTTATATGTCAGCGACAAAAAGAAGACCCAGCAAACGTAACTTCTGTTTGCACCAGTTATACGATAGCTATCTGATTATAAGGTGACCAAGCAAACAAAACTCCTGTTTGTAAAAGTTATAACCCAGTTATTTTACAACAAGAAGACCCAACAAACCAAACTCATGTTTGTAACGGTTATATGCCACCTATCTGATAACAAGAAGACCCAGAAAACCAAACTCCTGTTTGTACCGGTTATATGCCAGTTATCTGAAAACGAGAAGACCTAGGAAACCAAACTCCCGTTTGTACCTGTTATATGCCGGCTATTTGAAAACATGAAGACAAAGCAAACCAAACTCCTGTTTGTACAGGTTATATGCATGCTATCTGACAAAAAGAAGACCCAGCAAACCAAGTTCCTGTTTGTACCAGTTATATGTCAGTTATCTGACAAAAAATGACCAGATAATCCAAACTTCTGTTTGTACCGGTTATATGATAGCGTTCTGACAACAAAAAGACCCAGCAAACCATACTTATGTTTGTACCAGTTATATGCCAGCGACAACAAGAAGACCCAGGAAAACAAACTCCTGTTTATACCGGTTAAATGTCAGTGACAACAAGAAGATACAACAAACCAAACTACTGTTTGTACCGGTTATATGCTAGCTATCTGACAACAAGAAGACCCAATACAGCAAACTCCTGTTTATACTGGTTATATGACAGTTATCTGAGAACAAGAAGACCCAAAAAACCAAAATCCTGTTTGTGCCGGTTATATCCCAGCTATCTGACAACAAAAAGACCCAACAAACCGTACTTCTGTTTCTACCAGTTATATGTCAGGGACAACAAGAAGATCCAACAAACCGTACTCCTGTTTATGCTGGTTATATGCCAGTGACAACAAGAAGACCAAAAAAAAAAAACAAACGCCTGTTTATAATGGTTATATGTCAGCGACAACAAGAGACCAAACAAACCAAACTCCTGTTTGTACCGATTATGTGCGAGTATCTGAAAACAAGAAGACCCAGTAAACTAAACTCCTGTTTGTACCGGTTATAAGCTAGTTATCTGACAACAAGAAGACCCTACAAACCAAAGTCCTGTTTGCACAAGTTTTATGACACCTATCTGAAAACAAGAAGACCCAGCAAACCAAACTCTTGTTTGTACTCTTTATATCTCAGCTATCTGATAACGAGAAGACACTGCAAACCAAACTCCTGTTTGTACCGGTTATATGACAGTTATCTGACAACAAAAAGACCCAGCAAACCAAACTCCTCTCTGTACTGGTTATATGGCAGCTTTCTGACAACAAAAAAAACCCGCAAACCATATTTCTGTTTGTACCAGTTATATGCCAGCGACAACAAGAATACCCAAGAAACCAAACTCCTGTTTGTACCTTTTATATGCCAGATATCTGATAACAAGAAGATCTAGCAAACCACATTCCTGTTTATTCCGGTTTTATGCCAGCCATCTGACAACAAGAAGACCCATTAAACCAAGCTCCTGTTTCTACCGGGTATATGAGAGCTATCTGAAAAGAAAAATACCAGAAAATCAAACTCCTTTTTGTACCGGTTATATGCCAGCGTCAACAAGAATACTCAGTAAACTAAATTACTGTTTTTACCGGATATATGCCAGTTATCTGACAAAAAGAAGATCGAGCAAAGCACTTTCAAGTTTATTCCGGTTTTATGCCAGCTATCTGACACCAAGAAGACCCAGTAAACCAAACTACTGTTTCTACCGGTTATGTGCTAGTTATCTGACAACGAAAAGACCCAGCAAATCAAATTCCAGTTTGTACCGGTTATATGCCATCTATCTGATAACATGAAGAATCAGCAAACCAAGTTCCTGTTTGTTCATGTTATATACCAGCTTTCTGACAACAAAAAGAACTCGCAAACCATACTTCTCTTTGCACCAGTTATATGACAGCGACAACAAGAAGACTCAAGTAACCAAACTTCTGTTTCTACCGGTTAAATGTCAGCGACAACAATAAGATCAAGCAAACCAAACTCCTGTTTGTACCGATTGTATGCTAGCTATCTGACATCAAGAAGACCCAGTAAACCAAACTCCTGTTTGTAACGGTTATATGTCAGCTATCTGACAACAAGAAGACCCAGCAGACAAAACTACTTTTTGTACCGGTTATATGCCAGAGATAAGAATATGAACCAGCAAACAATAATCCTGTTTGTACCTTTTATATGCCAGCGACAACAAGTAGACCTAGAAAAAAAAACTCATGTGTGTACAGGTTATGTGCCAGTTATCTGACAACAAGAACACGCAGTACACCACATTCCTGTTTATTCCGGCTATATGCCAGCTATCTGACTACATGAAGTCCCAGCACACCTAGCTCCTGCTTGTACCGGGTATATGTCAGGTATCTGACAACAAAAAGACCCAGCAAACCAAACTCCTTTTTATACCGGTTATATGCCAGCGACAGCAAGAAAACCCAGGAAACCAAAGTCCTGTTTTCAGCGGTTATATGCCAGCGAAAACAAGAAGACCCAAGAAACAAAACTCCTGTTTTTACCGATTACATGCCATCTATCTGATAATAAGATAACCCAGCTAATCTGCTGTTTGTACCGGTTATATCCAGCTATCTGACAAAAAGAAGACCCAGAAAACTAAATTCCTGTTTGTACCGGTTATATCCAGCTATCTGACAAAAAGAAGATCCAGCAACCCACATGTCAGTTTATTCCGGTTTTATGCCAGCTATCTGACAACAAGAGGACCCAGAAAACCAAACTACTGTTTGTACCGGTAATATGCCAGCGACAACAAGAAGACCCAGTAAACCAAACTCCTGTTTGTACCGGTTATATGCCAGTTATCTGACAAAAAGAATACCCAGCAAATCAAATTCCGGTTTGTACCGGTTATATGCCATCTATCTGATAACATGAAGAATAAGCAAACCAAACTCCTGTTTCTACCGGTTATATGCCAGCTTTCTGACTACAAAAAGACCCAAAAAACCAAAATTCTGTTTGTGCCAGTTATATGCTTCGACAAGAAGAAAACCCAGCAAACCAAATTCCTGTTTTTAATGGTTATATGCCAGCGGCAACAAGAGATTCAGTAAACCAAACTCCTGTTTGTACCGGTTATATGCCAGTATCGGATTACAATTTGATCCAGCAGACCTAAATCCTGTTTGTACCGGTTATAAGTTAGTTATCTGACAACAAGAAGATCCTGCAAACCAAACTCCTGTTTGTACCGGTTATATGCCAGCGACAACAAGAAGACCCAGTAAACCAAACTCCTGTTTGTACCGGTTATATGCCAGTTGTCTGACAAAAAGAAGACCCAGCAAATCAAATTCCTGTTTGTACCGGTTATATGACATCTATCTGATAACATGAAGAATCAGCAAACCAAACACCTGTTTCTACCGGTTATATGCCAGCTTTCTGACAACAAAAAGACCAAAAAAACCATACTTCTGTTTGTGCCAGTTATATGCTTCGACAACAAGAAAACCCAACAAACCAAATTCCTGTTTTTAATGTTTATATGCCAGTGGCAACAAGAAGACACAAGAAACCAAACTCCTGTTTGTACCGGTTATATGCCACCTATCTGAAAAAAGAAGACCCAAAAAACCAAAATCCAGTTTGTACCTGTTACATGTCAGCTATCTGATAGCAAAAATAACCAGCAAACCAAACTCCTCTTTTATCGGTAATATGCCAGCTACAACAATAAGACCCAGTAAAACAAATTCCTGTTTGTATCATTAATATGCCAGCTGTCTAACAAAAGGAAGATCCAGCAAAACACATTCCTGTTTATTCCGGTTTTATGCCAGCTATTTGACAACAAGAAGACCCAGCAAACGAGGCTCCTGTTCGTGCTGGGTATATGCCAGCTATCTGACACCAAAAAGATCCAGAAAACCAAACTCCTGTTTGTACCGGTTCTATGCCAGCGACAACAAGAAGACCCAGTAAACCAAATTACTGTTTGTACCGGTTATATGCCAGCTATCTGACAAAAAGAAGATCCAGCAAAACACTTTCCAGTTTATTCCGGTTTTATGCCAGCTATCTGACAACAGTGAAAACCAGAAAACCAAACTCCTGTTTGTATCGGTTATATGCCAGCGACAACAAGAAGACCCAGTAAACCAAAGAACTGTTTGTACCGGTTATATGCTAGATATCTGACAACGAAAAGACCCAACAATTCAAACTCATGTTTGTACCTGTTATATGCCAGCTATTTGACAAAAAGAAGACCCAGCAAATCAAATTCCAGTTTGTACCGGTTATATGCAATCTATCTGATAACATGAAGTATCTGCAAACCAAACTCCTGTTTCTACCGGTTATATGCCAGTTTTGTGACAACAAAAAGACCCAATAAACAATACTTCTATTCGTACCAGTTATATGCCAGCGACACCAAGAAGACCCAAGTAACCAAACTCCTGTTTGTACCGGTTAAATGTCAGCGACAACAATAAGACCCAGTAAACCAAACTCCTGTTTGTACCGGTTATATGTCAGTTATCTGACAACAAGAAAAACCAGCAAACCACTTTCCAGTTTATTCCGGTTTTATGCCAGCTATCTGACAACAGTGAAAACCAGAAAACCAAACTCCTGTTTGTATCGGTTATATGCCAGCGACAACAAGAAGACCCAGTAAACCAAAGAACTGTTTGTACCGGTTATATGCTAGATATCTGACAACGAAAAGACCCAACAATTCAAACTCATGTTTGTACCTGTTATATGCCAGCTATTTGACAAAAAGAAGACCCAGCAAATCAAATTCCAGTTTGTAGCGGTTATATGCAATCTATCTGATAACATGAAGTATCTGCAAACCAAACTCCTGTTTCTACCGGTTATATGCCAGTTTTGTGACAACAAAAAGACCCAATAAACAATACTTCTATTCGTACCAGTTATATGCCAGCGACACCAAGAAGACCCAAGTAACCAAACTCCTGTTTGTACCTGTTAAATGTCAGCGACAACAATAAGAACAAGTAAACCAAAATCCTGTTTGTACCGGTTATATGTCAGTTATCTGACAACAAGAAAAACCAGCAAACCATACTCCTGTTTGTACCTTTTATATTCCAGCGACAACAAGTAGACCAAGTAAAACAATTTCCTGTTTGTACCGGTTATATACCAGTTATCTGACAATAAAAAGATCCAGCAAATCAAACTTCTGCTTGTACCGGTTATATGTCAGCCACGACAAGAAAATCCAGGAAACCAAAGTCCTGTTATATGACAGCGAAAACAAGAAGACACAGGTAATACAACTAGTGTTTGTACCGGTTATACGCATGCTATCTGACAACAAGAAGATCTAGGACAACAAACTTCCATTTATACCGTTTATATGCCAACTTTCTGACAACAAAAAGACCCAGAAATTCCTACTCCTGTTTGCACCAGTTGTATGCCAGCGACAACATGAAGAACCAACAAACCAAACTCCTGTTTATAATAATTATATGTCAGCGACAGAAAGAAGACCCAACAAACCAAACTTCTGTATGTACCGGTTATATGCCACCTATCTGAAAACAAGAAGATCCAGCGAAACAAACACTTGTTTCTACCAGTTATATGTCAGCTATCTGATAACATGAAGACCCAGCAAAACCAAACACCTGTTTCTGCTGGTTATATACCAGTTATCTGAAAACAAGAAGACCGAGCAAAGCAAACTCCTGTTTATACCTGTTATATGCCGCCTATTTGAAAACATGACGAAAAAGCAAACCAAACTCCTGTTTATACCTGTTATATGCATGCTATCTTACAAAAAGAAGACCATACAAACCAAACTCCTGTTTGTACCAGTTATATGACACATACTGGAAAACAAGAAGACCCAGCAAACCAGACTCCTGCTTATACTCTTTATATCTCACCTATCTGAAAACATGAAGACCCTGCAAACCAAACACCTTTTTGTACTTGTTATATGCCAGTTAATTGAAAACAAGAAGGCCCAGTAAAACAAACTCCTGTTTGTACCGGTTATATGCTAGTTATCTGACACCTAAAAGATCCAGCAAAACAAACTCCTGTTTGTAATTGTTATATGTCGGCTATTTGAAAACATGAAGACAAAGCAAATCAAACTCATGTTTGTACCGGTTATATACATGCTATCTGACAAAAAAAGACCCAACAAACCAAATTCCTGTTTGTACTAGTTATATCCCAGCTATCTGACAAAAAGAAGATCCAGCAAACCACTTTCCATTTTTTTCCTGTTTTATGCCAGCTATCTGACAACAAGACCCAGAAAACCAAACTACTGTTTGTACCGGTTATATGCCAGCGACAGCAAGAAGACCCAGTAAACCAAACTACTGTTTGTACCGGTTATATGCTAGTTATCTGACAACGAAAAGACCCAACAATTCAAACTACTGTTTGTACCGGTTTAATGCCAGTTATCTGACAAAAAGAAGACCCAGCAAATCAAATTCCGGTTTGTACCGGTTATATGCCATCTATCTGATAACATGAAGAATCAGCAAACCAAGCTCCTGTTTGTACCGGTTATATGAGAGTTATCTGACAAAAAAATGACCCAGCAAAACAAACTCCTGTTTGTACGGGTTATATGGCAGCTTTCTGACGACAAAAAAACCAAGTAAACCATATTTCTGTTTGTACTAGTTATATGCCAGCGACAACAAGAAGACACAAGAAACCAAACTCCTGTTTGTACCGGTTATATGCCACCTATCTGAAAAAAGAAGACCCAAAAAACCAAACTACTGTTTGTACCTGTTACATGTCAGCTATCTGATAGCAAAAATACCCAGTAAACCAAACTCCTCTCTCTTTCGGTTATATGCCAGCTACAACAATAAGACCCAGTAAAACAAACTCCTGTTTGTATCATTTATATGCCAGCTGTCTAACAAAAAGAAGATCCAGCAAACCACATTCCAGTTTATTCCGGTTTTATGCCAGCTATTTGACAACAAGAAGACCCAGCAAACCAGGCTCCTGTTCGTGCTGGGTATATGCCAGCTATCTGACAACAAAAAGATCCAGAAAACCAAACTCCTGTTTGTACCGGTTCTATGCCAGCGACAACAAGAAGACCGAGTCAACTAAATTACTGTTTGTACCGGTTATATGCCAGCTATCTGACAAAAAGAAGATCCAGCAAAACACTTTCCAGTTTATTCCGGTTTTATGCAAGCAGTCTGACAACGAAAAGACCCAACAATTCAAACTCATGTTTCTACCGGTTATATGACAGCTATCTGACAAAAAGAAGACCCAGCAAATCAAATTCCAGTTTGTAAAGGTTATATGCCATCTATCTGATAACATGAAGTATCAACAAACCAAGCTCCTGTTTCTACCGGTTATATGTCAGCTTTCTGACAACAAAAAGACCCAGCAAACCATACTTCTGTTCGTACCAGTTATATGCCAGCGACAAGAAGAACACCCAAGTAACCAAACTCCTGCTTGTACCTGTTAAATGTCAGCGACAACAATAAGAACCAGTAAACCAAAATCCTGTTTGTACCGGTTATATGTCAGATATCTGACAACAAGAAGACCCAGCAAACCATACTCCTGTTTGTACCTTTTATATGCCAGCGACAACAAGTAAACCAAGTAAAACAATTTCCTGTTTGTACCGGTTATATCCCAGTTATCTGACAATAAAAAGACCCAGCAAATCAAACTTCTGTTTGTACCGGTTATATGTCAGCCACGACAAGAAAATCCAGAAAACCAAAGTCCTGTTTTTACAGGTTATATGCCAGCGAAAACAAGAAGACACAGGTAATTCAACTCCTGTTTGTACCGGTTATACGCCTGCTATCTGACAACAAGAAAATCTAGGACACCAAACCTCTATTTATACTGTTTATATGCCAACTATCTGACAACAAAAAGACCCAGAAATTCCTACTCCTGTTTGCACCAGTTGTATGCCAGCGACAACATGAAGAACCAACAAACCAAACTCCTGTTTATAATAATTATATGTCAGCGACAGAAAGAAGACCCAGCAAACGAAACTCCTGTTTGTACCAGTTATAAGCCAGTTATTTGACAGCAAGGAGACCCAACAAACCAAATTCCTGTTTGTATCTGTTATATGCCAACAATCTTAAAACAAGAACACCCAGAAAACCAAAATACTTTTTGTTTCTCTTTTATTCCATCTATCTGAAAACATGAACACCCAGTAAACCAAACTCAAGATTGTACCGGTTATATGACAGCTATCTGAGAACAAAAAGACCCAGCAAACCGAACACCTGTTTGTACCGGTTATATGCCAGCGACAACAAGAAAAGCCAAGAAACCAGATTCTTATTTTTACCGGTTATATGCCAATTATCTGATAACAAGAAGACCCAGCAAAGGAAACTCCTTTCCTTAAAGGTTATAAGCCAGTTATCTGACAAAAAGAAGACACAACAAACCAAACTCCTGTTTGTACCGGTTATAAGTCAGTTATCTGTTAAGAAGAATACCCAGAAAACAAAACTCCTCTTGTACCGGTTATATGCCAGCGACAACAATAAGACCCAGTAAAATAAATTCCTGTTTGTACCGATTATATGCCAGCTATCTGAGAAAAAGAAGATCCAGCAAACCACATTCCTGTTTATTCCTGTTTTATGCCAGCAATCTGACAACAAGAAGAAATATCAAAACAAGCTCCTGTTTGTACTGGGTATATGATATCTATCTGACAAGAAAAATACCCAGAAAACCAAACTCCTTTTTGCACCGGTTATATGCCAGCAACAACAAGAAGACCCAGTAAAGCAAATTAATATTTGTACTGGCTATATGAAAGCTATCTGACAAAAAGAAGATCCAGCAAACCACTTTCCAGTTTATTTCGGTTGTATGTCAGCTATCTGACAACAAGAAGACCCAGTAAACCAAACTCCTGTTTGTACAGGTTATACGCCAGCGACAACAAGAAGACCAGTAAATCAAACTACTCTTTCTACCGGTTATGTGCTAGTTATCTGACAACGAAAAGACACAACAATTCAAACTCCTGTTTGTACCGGTTATATGCCAGCTATCTGACAAAAAGAAGACCCAGCAAATCAAATTCCAGTTTGTACCGGTTATATGCCATCTATCTGATAACATGAAGAATCAGCAAACCAAGTTCCTGTATGTTCTTGTTGTATGGCAGCTTTCTGTCAACAAAAAGAACTCGCAAACAATACTTCTGCTTGTACCAGTTATATGCCAGCGACAAGAAGAACACCCAAGTAACCAAACTCCTGTTTCTACCAGTTAAATGTCAGCAACAACAATAAGAACCAGCAAACGAAACTCCTGTTTGTACTGATTATATGCCAGCTATCTGACATCAAGAAGACTAAGTAAACCAAACTCCTGTTTGTACCTTTTATATGCCAGCTACGACAAGTAGACCAAGTAAAACATTTTCCAGTTTGTACCGGTTATATCCCAGTTATCTGACAATAAAAAGACCCAGCAAATCAAACTTCTGTTTGTACCGGTTATATGTCAGCCACGACAAGAAAATCCAGGAAACCAAAGTCCTGTTTTTACAGGTTATATGACAGCGAAAGCAAGAAGACAGAGGTAATTCAACTCCTGTTTGTACCGGTTATACGCCTGCTATCTGACAACAAGAAGATCTAGGACAACAAACTTCTATTTATACCGTTTATACGGCAACTATCTGACAACAAAAAGACCCAGAAATTCTTACTCCTGTTTGCACCAGTTGTATGCCAGCGACAACATGAAGAACCAACAAACCAAACTCCTGTTTATAATAATTATATGTCAGCGACAGAAAGAAGACCCAGCAAACGAAACTCCTGTTTGTACCAGTTATAAGCCAGTTATTTGACAACAAGAAGACTCAACAAACCAAACTCCTGTTTGTACCGGTTATATCCCACCTATCTGAAAACAAGAAGATCCAGCAAAATAAACTCTTGTTTCTACCGGTTATATGTCAGCTATCTGATAACATGAAGACCCAGCAAAACCAAACACCTGTTTCTACTGGTTATATACCAGTTATCTGAAAACAAGAAGACCGAGCAAACAAAACTCCTGTTTATACCTGTTATAAGCCGCCTATTTGAAAACATGAAGACAAAGCAAACCAAACTCCTATTTGTACCGGTTATATGTATGCTATCTGACTAAAAGAAGACCCTACAAACCAAACTCCTCTTTGTACCAGTTATATGCCACATATCGGAAAGCAAGAAGACCCAGCAAACCAAACTCCTACTTATACTCTTTATATCACAGCTATCTGAAAACATGAAGACCCTGCAAACCAAACACCTCTTTGTACCCGTTATATGCCAGTTAATTGAAAACAAGAAGACCCAGTAAAACAAACTCCTGTTTGTACCGGTTATATGACAGATATCTGACAACAAAAGGACCCAGCAAACCAAACTCCTCTCTGTATCGGTTATATGGCAGCTTTCTGACAACAACAAAAACCCACAAACCATATTTCTGTTTGTACCAGTTATATGCCAGCGACAACAAGGAGACCCAAGAAACTAAACTCCTGTTTCTACCGGTTATATGCCAGATATCTGAAAAAAGAAGACACAACAAACCAAACTCCTTTTTGTAACCGCTATATGCCACCTATCTGAAAACAAGAAGACCCAAAAAACCAAACTCCTGTTTGTATCTATTATATGTCAGCTATCTGATAGTAAGAATACCCAAGAAAAAAAACTCCTCTTTGTACCGGTTATATGCCAGCTACAACACTAATACCCAGTAAAACAAACTCCTGTTTGTATAGTTTATATGCCATCTATCTGACAAAAAGAAGATCCAGCAAACAACATTCCTGTTTCTTCCGGTTTTATGCCAGCTATACGACACCAAGAAGACCCAGCAAACCAGATTCCTGTTCGTACTGGGTATATGCCAGCTATCTGACAACAAGAAGACCCAGAAAACCAAACTCCTTCTTGTACCGGTTATATGCCAGCTACAAAAAGAAGACCCAGTAAACCAAACTACTGTTTGTACCAGTTATATGCTAGTTATCTGACAACGAAAAGACTCAACAATTCAAACTCCTGTTTGTACCGTTTATATGCCAGTTATCTGACAAAAAGAAGACCCAGCAAATCAAATTCCAGTTTGTACCGGTTATATTTTCGAATCCCCAGCTGAGCGGGACTTTTTTTCCGACCAATACGGCCCTGAGGTCGACCCAGCCTCGTAAAATGGGTACCAGAGAAAATCTGGGAAGTAAAGGCAGCGAGGAAAGGAACTGGTCACCCTACCTCACACGCTGATGACCCAGCATAATGAGGTCTCTAACGCTTCACCCCCTACGGCATTTGAAATGCTATGGGACTATCTTTACTTTTACCGGTTATATGCCATCTATCTGATAACATGAAGAATCAGCAAACCAAACTTCTGTTTCCACCGGTTATATGCCAGCTTTCTGACAACAAAAAGATCCAACAAATCATACGTCTATTTGTACCAGTTATATGCCAGCGACAACAAGAACACCCAAGTAACCAAAGTCCTGTTTATACCGGTTAAATGTCAGCGACAACAATAAGACCCAGTAAACCATACTCCTGTTTGTAATGGTTATATGTCAGCTATCTGACAACAAGAAGACCCAGCAGATCAACTCCTGTTGGTACCGGTTATATGCCAGCGAAAGAAAAAGAACCAGCAAACCATACTCCTGTTCGTATCTTTTATATGCAAAAAGCTGGAGAAGGTACAAAAAGGAGTTTTGTTTTCTGTGTATTTTTCTTGTCAGATAGATGTCAGATACCCAGTACAAACAGGAGCTTGGTTTGATAGGTCTTCTTGTTGTCAGATGGCTGGCATTAAACCATAATAAACAGGAATGTGGTTTGCTGGATCTTATTTTTGTCAGATAGCTGGCATATAATCGGTACAAACAGGAGTTTGGTTTGTTGTGTCTTCTTTTTGTCAGATAACTGGCTTATAACCTTTACGAACAGGAGTTTCGTTTGCTGGGTCTTCTTGTTATCAGATAATTGGCATATAACCGGTACAAACAAGAATCTGGTTTCTTGGGTCTTCTTGTGTCGCTGGCATATAACTGGTAAAAACAGAAATATAGTTTGCTGGGTCTTTTTGTTGTCAGATAGCTGTCATATAACCGGTACAATGATGAGTTTGGTTTGCTGGGTCTTCATGTTTTCTGATAGATGGAATATAAGAGAAAGAAGAAGGAGTTTGTTGTTCTGGGTCTTCTTGTTTTATGATTATTGACATATAACAGGTACAAACAGGAGTTTGGTTTGTTGGGTCTCCTTGCTGTCAGATAACTGGCATATAACCGGTACAAACAGGAGTTTTGTTTGCTTGATCTTCTTATTATCAGAAAACTGAAATACAACCAATACAAACAGGAGTTTGTTTTGCTGGGTCTTCTTATTGTCCCTGACATATAACTGGTACAAACAGAAGTACGGTTTGTTTGGTCTTTTTGTTGTCAGATAGCATGTATATAAAGGGTAGAAACATGAGTTTGATTTTCTTTGTCTTCATGGTTTCAAATAGCCGGCATATAACAATTACAATCAGGAGTTTGTTTTGCTGGATCTTTTTGGTGTCAGATAACTAGCATATAACCGGTACAAACAGTAGTTTGTTTTACTGGGTCTTCTTGTTTTCAATTAACTGGCATATAACGGATACAAACAGGTGTTTGGTTTGCAGGGTCTTCATGTTTTCAGATAACTAGCTTATAACCGGTACAAACAGGAGTTTGGTTTGCTGGGTCTTCTTGTTTCCAGATACTGGCATATAATCGGTATAAATAGGAGTTTGGTTTGCTTGGTCTCATGTTATTGCTGGCATATAACCATTATAAACAGGCGTTTGTTTTTTTAAGTCTTATTGTTGTCACTGGCATATAACGACATAAACAGGAGTACGGTTTATTGGGTTTTCTTGTTGTCCCTGACATTTAACTGGTAGAAACAGAAGTACGGTTTCTTGGGTCTTTGTGTTGTCAGATAGCTGGCATATAACCGGTACAAACAGGAGTTTGGTTTGTTGGGTCTTCTTGTTTTCAGATAGCTGCCATATAACCAGTATAAACAGGAGTTTGTTGTATTGGGTCTTCTTGTTGTCAGATAGCTAGCATATAACGGGAACAAACTATAGTTTGGTTTGTTGTGTCTTCTTTATGTCGCTGACATTTAACCGGTATAAACAGGAATTTGTTTTCCTGGTTCTTCTTGTTGTCGCTGGCATATAACTGGTACACACAGAAGTATGGTTTGCTGGCTATTTTTCTTGTCAGAACGCTGGCATATAAGCAATACAAACAGGAGTTTGGTTTATCTGGTCATTTTTAGTCAGATAACTGTCATATAACCGGTACAAACAGGAGATTGGTTTGGTGGGTCTGTTTTTTGTCAGATAGCTGGCATATAACCGATACAAACAGGAATTTGGTTCTCTGGGTCTTCTTTTTGTCAGATAGCATGCATATAACCGGTACAAACAGGAGTTTGGTTTGCTTTGTCTTCATGTTTTCAAATAGCCGGCATATAGCAGGTATAAACAGGAGTTTGGTTTGCTCGGTCTTCTTGTTTTCAGATAACTGGCATATAACCAGTAGAAACAGGGGTTTCGTTTTGCTGGGTCTTCATGCTGACATTTAACAGGTACAAACAGTAGTTTGGTTACTTGGGTCTTCTTGTTGTCGCTGGCATATTACTGGTACGAACAGAAGTACGGTTTGTTGGGTCTTTATGTTGTCAGAAAGCTGGCATATAACCGGTAGAAACAGGAGTTTGGTTTCCTGATTCTTCATGTTATCAGATAGATGGCATATAACCGGTACAAACTGGAATTTGATTTGCTGGGTCTTATTTTTGTCAGATAACTTGCATATAACCGGTACAAACAGTTGTTTGGTTTACTGGGTCTTCTTGTTGTCGCTGGCATATAACCGATACAAACAGGAGTTTGGTTTTCTCTTTCTTCTTGTTGTCAGATAGCGGACATAAAACCGGAATAAACTGGAAAGTGGTTTGCTGGATCTTCCTTTTGTCAGATATTTGACATATAACCAATACAAACAGGAGTTTTTTTCCTGTGTCTTCTTGTTGTCGCTAGCATATAACTAGTACAAACAGAAATATGGTTTGCTGGGTTTTTTTGATGTCAGAAAGCTGCCATAAAACCCGTACAAACAGGAGTTTGTTTTGCTGGGTCATTTTTTTGTCAGATAACTGTCATATAACCGGTACAAACAGGAGCTTGATTTGCTGATTCTTCTTGTTGTCAGATAGCTGGCATATAAGAGGTACAAAAATGAGTTTTGTTTGCTGGGTCTTTTTGTTTTCAGATAGCTGGCATATAAGAGGTACAAAGAGGAATTTGGTTTGCTAGGTCTTCTTGTTATCAGATAGCAGAGATATAAAGAGTACAAATAGGAGTTTGGTTTGCAGGGTCTTCTCGTTGTCAGATAACTAACTTATAAACGGTACAAACATGATTTTAGTCTGATGGATCTTCTTGTTATCCGATACTGGCATATAACCGGTACAAACAGGAGTTTGGTTTGCTGAGTCTCTTGTTTCCGCTGGCATATAACCATTATAAACAGGAATTTGGTTTGGTGGATCTTCTTGTTGTCGATGGCATATAACTGGTACAAACAGAAGTACGGTTTTCTGGGTCTATTTGTTGTCATATAGCTGGTATATTAACGATATAAACATAAGTTTGGTTTGCTAGGTCTTCTTGTTGTCAGATAACTGGCGTATAACCGGTACAAACAGGAGTTTGGTTTGCTGTGTCCTCTTGTTGTCAGATAACTGTCATATAACCGTTACATACAGGAATTTGTTTTGTTGGGTCTTGTTTCTGTCAGATAGTTCGTATATAATATGTAGAAATAGCAGTTTGTTTTGCTGGGTCTTCATGTTTTCAGATAGCTGGCATATATCCGGTACAAACAGGAGTTTGGTTTGTTGGTTCTTCTTGTTGTCAGATAGCTTGCATATAACCGGTATAAACAGGAGTTTCTTGTGCTGGGTCTTCTTGTTTTCAAATAAGTGGAATATAACTGATACAAACAGGAGTTTGGTTTGTTGGGTCTTCTTGTTTTCAGATAGCTGACATATAATCGATACAAAAAGGAGTTTGGTTTTCTGAGTCTTCTTATTATCACATAGCTTGCATATAATCGGTACAAACAGGAGTTTTGTTTGCTGGGTCTTCTTGTTGTTACTGGCAAATAACCAGTTCAAACGGGAGTTTTGTTTTCTGGGTTTTCTTGTTGTCAGATAGATGGCATATAACCGGTAGAAACAGGAGTTTGGTTTGTTGGGACTTTTTGTTGTCAAATAGCTGGAATATAACCGATACAAAGAGGAGTTTGGATTACTGGGTCTTTTTGTTGTCAGATAACTGGCATAAAACCGGTACAAACAGGAGTTTGGTTTGCTGAGTATTCTTATCTCCAGATAGCTGACATATAACCGGTACAAACAGGAGTTTGGTTTGATGGGTATTCCTATCATCAGATAGGTGTCATATAACCGGTATAAACAGGAGTTTGATGTGTTGGGCTTCTTGTTTTCAGATAGGTGGCAAATAACCTGTACAAACAGGAGCTTGGTTTGCTGGGTCTTCTTGTTATCAGATAACTGACATGAAACCAATACAAACAGGTGTTTGGTTTGCTGGATCTTCGTGTTTTCAGATAGGTGGCATATAACCGGTATAAAGAGGAGTTTGGTTTGCTGGGTCTTCTTGTTATCAGATAGCTTGCATATAGTCGGTACAAACAGGAGTTTTGTTTGCTAGGTCTTCTTCTTGTTACTGGCATATAATCTATAGAAACAGGAGTTTGGTTTGTTGGGTCTTTTTGTTGTCAGATAGCTGTCATATATCCGGTACAAACAGGAGTTTTGTTTACTTGGTCTTTTTGTTTTCGCTGGTATATAACCGGCACAACAAGAGCTTGGTTTACTTGGTCTTCTTCTTGTCAGATAGCTGGCATATAATCGGAATAAACAGGAATGTGGTTTGCTGGGTCTTCTTGTTGTCAGATAACTGGCATATAACCGGTACAAACAGGAGTTTAGTTTACATGGTTTTCTTGTTGTCAGATAACTGACATATAACCGGTACAAACAGGAATTTAGTTTGCTGGGTCTGCCAGGACTGGGCTGAGTAAGTTCAGTAGATGTTAGAGCTGGGGAGGGGGAGGGGGAACATATGACGTCAGAAATAAGCGGAGTTAATATTTTAGTGCATGAGTTCCACGCGAATTAAAACATTCCCAAAACTTCTGGTGCAGTAAAAATGTGTAGAAAGGCAACTGTAAGGTGTAAAACAGGTCTGATTACCAAGTCTGTCAGTCAGTCAGTCAGTCATTTGCATGTCCCTTGTGGAACTTTGCCTCCCTAACAGCTCTCCTGTAGGCCCCTCGGTTGTAAGCAAGATGGCCTGCTGCTGATGCGTCTATTCACAGATCATGAAAGATGTCTTGCAGTAATCTTTAATTTGGTCTTCTTCTCTTTCTTTTTCTCGTTATGTACCCTTCCAAGACGATCTTCTCTAAATTCTCATGACGTTTAATCTGTCCAAACTATTTAAGTTTTCTCTGTTTAATCTTCATTGCTAGCCAATCTTTTTCAATATTAAGTTCTTATAGTATGGATATATTCGTTCTTTTTTTGTGTGTCAATGAAACTTGAAGAAATCTTCTGTAGCATTTACATTCAAAGGCATTTATGTGTTTCTCAGCTGCTTTTTTCATTGTCCAGGTCTCACAGGTATATGTTGCGATGGGAAAGATGCATGCCCTTAAAAATCTTATTTTTGTATTTCTGTCTGTTCCTCTCCACAGTTTCCTTATTCGTATTAATCTTTTTGAAGAGCGATAGATGTCCTCCTTTTAATTTCCATCACTGTATCTGCATTAATAGTTAGTAATGATCTCGGAGATTCAAAACTCTCCACTTCTTCCAGTTTTTCCTCATTGATATATATTTCAGCTGCCTTATTTGTTTTGTCAGTTGTCATCAATTTCGTTTTCTTCCCATTAAGTTTTGCTCTTCGCTGTTCTTATGTACTATTCTTGCCTGGCAACTACTGCACTAGAACGATTCGTTTTTTCCGAATTTGGCCCTAAAAGACTTTCATCTGTTTCATCAATCAAAAACAAAAAAGAAACGAACAAAAACATCTCGGTGTTAAAATGTGCAGGGCTAACATGGAGGTGCGAGACGAAGTGCAGCTGTTGCTGAGAAGGCAGGACACAAGTTTAAAAAATGTTTAGTTGGAATTGAAGCTGTAGGTAACAGGTGCTAGAAAAGCGTTATTGATTATTAAAGATGTTTTCTTTTGTCCTGTCCTAAACAATAGTTTTGTGTAATTTGATTTTTCTATCTGCCATGTTTGTCTGCACCTACGCTTTCTTATACTGAATAATCTTAGCTTATTTACTGCTTTATTTGCCTGTTATCTTTAAAACTGCTTGTAAAAACGTCCCACTTTCTGATGTCAAAGTTAAATTTATGAAAAGAATTTATTCTTATACAGGTCTAGTGACGTGAGTAAATTATGATTTATGTGCACTTAATTGACAATAAAACTTGCGTTCGATGTTGGACGTCGGTCTGATAAATCAAAGGACAAGAAAAAGTGAAATATTAATTGTACAGAATAATGAATAATTTATGTGTTTTATATGTTCAAGAAAAGCACTCTGTTGGTACCATAAACCTTCAGATCTCTAATCATTCCCATTTTGCAGAGTTTTTATGTTCTGTACAAACGTTTCACTTGTCATTTCTTTGCCAGTAAATATTGGAGAAACAACGGACAACCGGGGCACTAGACGAGAGAGAGACGAAGGAGAAATAACGGACAATCGGGACGGTAGAAGAGGGACAGAAGTGAAGGAGAAACAGCGGGCAATCGGGGCAGTAGAAGAGAGAGAGAGAGAGAGAGAGAGAGAGAGAGAGACTGACGAAGGAGAAACTACTATCCCGGTTGTACGTTGTTTCTCCTTCATCCCTATCTCTCTTCTACTTTCCTGGTTGTCCGTTGTTTCTCCTTCGTCTCTCTCTCTTCTAATGCACCGGTTGTCCGTTGTTTCTCCTTCATCTCTCTCTCTTCTACTGCCCCGTTGTCCATTGTTTCTCCTTCGTGTTTCTCTCTTCTACTGACTAGACTGTCCGTTGTTTCTCCTTCATCTCTCTCCCTCACTTATATTGCCCTGGTTGCTGGTTTTTCTCCTTCATCTTTCTCTCTCTTCTATTGACCCTGTTGCCAGTTATTTCTCCTTCGTCTCTCTCTTTCTTCTATTTTCTAGTTGCCCGTTGATTCTCCTTCGTCTCTCTTTCTCTCTATTCTACTGCCTCGATTATCCATTTTTTCTCATTCGTGTCTCTCTCTTCTACTTACACGGTTGTCCGTTGTTCATCCTTCATCTCTCTCTCTCTTCTACTGCCTCGGTTGTCCGTTGTTTCTCCTTCAACTCTCTCTCTCTCTTGTACTGACCCGGTTGTCCGTTTTTTTTTCCTTCATCTCTTTCTCTCTTCTACTGTCGTGTTTGTCCGTTGTTTCTCCATCGTCTCTCTCTCTTCTACTGCCCCGATTGTCCGATGTTTCTCCTTCATCTCTCTCTCTCTTCTACTGCCCCGGCTGTACATTCTTTCTCCTCCATCTCCCTTTCTTCTTCTGCCCCGGTTGTCCGTTGTTTCTCCTTCCTCTCTGAGTCTGCTACTGTCCGGTTGTCCATGGTTTCTCCTTCATCTCTCTTTCGTCTACTACCCTAGTTGTTCGTTGTTTCTCATTGATCTTTCTCTGTCTTCTACTGTCTCGGTGTCCCGTTGTTTCTCCTTCATTTCTGTCTCTCTTTTCTACTTCCCCAGTTACTTGTTGTTTATGCTTTGTCTCTCTCTCTCTCTCTCTTCTACGTCACACGGTTGTCCATTGTTTCTCCTTCGTTTCTCTATCTTCTGCTGTCCCGGTTGCCTGCTGTTTCTGCTTCATCTCTCTCTCTCTCTTCTACTGTCCCAGGTTCCCGTTGTTTGTCTTTCATTTCTCTCTATCTTCTAATCCTCCGGTTTTACGTTGTTTCTCCTTTATCTCTCTGTCTCTTCTACTACACAGGATATCCGTTGTTTATCTTTCGTCTATCTATCTTCTAATGCTCCGGTTGTCCGTTGTTTCTGCTTCATTTCTCTCTCCTCTACTGTCCCGGGTATAAGTTGTTTCTCCTTCATTTCTATCTCTCTCTCTCTCTCTATCTACTGACCCTGTTGCTCGTTGTTTGTCCTTCGTCTCTCTATCTTCTACTGCCCCGATTGCCCGTTCTTTATCCTTCATCTTTCTCTCTCTTCTACTGCCCCGGTTGCCCGTTTTTTCTTCTTCATCTCTCTCTCTCTCTCTTCTACTGCCTCGGTTGTCCGTTGTTTCTCCTTCATCTCTCTTTCTCTCTTCTAATATCGCGGTTGTGCGTTGTTTCTCCTTCATTTCTCTCTATCTCTCTCTGCTGCTTCCCCGGTTACCCGTTGTATTTCTTTAGTCTCTCTCTTTCCGTTGCTTTTCTTTCGTCTCCCTCACTCTTCTACTACCCCTTTTGCCCATTGTTTCTCTTTCATATCTCTCTCTCTTCTACTGCCCCGGTTGTCCGTTGCATCTCCTTCGTCTCTCTCTCTTCTACTGCAACTATTGTCCGTTGTTTCTAATTCGTTAATCGCTCTCTTCTACTGCCGAGCTGTCCGTTGTTTCTCCTTCATCTTTCTCTCTTTCTCTTCTATTGCCCCCGTTTCGAGTTGTTTCTCCTACGTCTCTCCCTCTCTCTACTATCGACCCTGTTTTTCTGTTTCTCCTACGTCTCTCTCTCTCTCTATTCTATTGCCCCATTTGCCTGTTGTTTCTCCCTCGTCTCTCTTTCTCTCTCTCTTCTACTGCCCCAGTTGTCTGTTGTTTCTCCTTGGTCTCTCTCTCTCTCTCTCTCTCTTCTACTGCCCTGATTGTCCGTTGTTTCTCCTTCATCTCTCCCTCTCTTCTACTGTCCCGGGTCTACGTTGTTTCTCCTTCATCTCTCTCTCTCTCTTCTACTTCCCCGGTTGCCCATTGTTTATCCTTCATCTCTCTCTCTTCTATTGCCCGGTTCCCGTTATATTGCTTTCATCTCTCTCTTTCTACTGCCCCGGTTGTCCGTTGTTTCTCCTTCGTCTCTCTATCTTCTACTTAACTGATTGTCCGATGTTTCTCCTTCATCTCTCTCTTTCTTCTACTGCCCCGGCTGTACATTCTTTCTCCTCCATCTCCCTTTCTTCTTCTGCCCCGGTTGTCCGTTGTTTCTCCTTCCTCTCTGAGTCTGCTACTGTCCGGTTGTCCATGGTTTCTCCTTCATCTCTCTTTCTTCTACTGCCCCCGTTGTCTGTTGTTTCTCCTTCGTCTTTCTCTCTCGTCTACTGCCCGGTTGTCCGTTGTTTCTCCTTCATTTCTGTCTCTCTTTTCTACTTCCCCAGTTACTTGTTGTTTATGCTTTGTCTCTCTCTCTCTCTCTCTCTCTTCTACGTCACACGGTTGTCCATTGTTTCTCCTTCGTTTCTCTCTCTCTTCTACTGCCCCGGTTGTCCGTTGTTTCTGCTTCATCTCTCTCTCTCTTCTACTGTCCCAGGTTCCCGTTGTTTGTCTTTCATTTCTCTCTATCTTCTAATCCTCCGGTTTTACGTTGTTTCTCCTTTATCTCTCTGTCTCTTCTACTACACAGGATATCCGTTGTTTATCTTTCGTCTATCTATCTTCTAATGCTCCGGTTGTCCGTTGTTTCTGCTTCATTTCTCTCTCCTCTACTGTCCCGGGTATAAGTTGTTTCTCCTTCATTTCTATCTCTCTCTCTCTCTCTACAGACCTTGTTACCCGTTGTTTGTCCTCCGTCTCTCTATCTTCTATTGCCTTGATTTCCTGTTCTTTATCCTTCATCTTTCTCTCTCTTCTACTGCTATGATTGTCCGTTGTTTCTTCTTCATCTCTTTCTCTCTTCTACGGCCTCGATTGTCCGTTGTTTCTCCTTCATCTCTCTCTCTCTCTCTCTCTCTTCTACAGTCCCGGTTGTCCATTGTCTCTCTTTTATCTCTCTCTCTTTTCCTGTCCCTGTTGACCATTATTTCTCCTTCATGTCTCTCTCTATTCTACTTCCCCGGTTGCCCGTTGTTTCTCCTTATCTCTCTCTCTCTCTCTTCTACTGCTCTGTTTGAACGTTGTTTCTCTTTCATCTCTCTCTCTCTCTTCTACTACCCTGAATGTCCGTTGTTTCTCCTTCGTATCTGTGTCTACTACTACCCCGGATGTCCGTTGTTTCTCCTTAGTCTCTGTGCTTACTACTGCCCTGTTGTCTGTTGTTTCTTCTTCATCTCTCTCTCTTCCACTGACCCGGTTGTCCGTTGTTTCTCATTCATCTCTCTCTCTCTCTTATTCTTCTTCCCTGGTTGTCCGTTGTTTCTCCTTCGTCTCTCTCTCTCTCTCTCTCTTCTACTGCCCCAATTGTCCGTTGCTTCTCCTTCATTTTTCTCTCTCTTCCACTGCCCGGGATGTCCGTTGTTTCTCCTCCATCTCCCTTTCTTCTTCTGCCCCGGTTGTCCGTTCTTTCTCCTTCCTCTCTGAGTCTGCTACTGTCCGGTTGTACGTGGTTTCTCCTTCATCTCTCTTTCTTCTAATACCCTAGTTGTACGTTGTTTCTCATTCATCTTTCTCTGTCTTCTACTGTCTCGGTGTCCCGTTGTTTCTCCTTCATTTCTGTCTCTATTTTCTACTTCCCCAGTTGCTTGTTGTTTATCCTTTGTCTCTCTCTCTCTTCTACGTCACACGGTTGTCCATTGTTTCTCCTTCATTTCTCTGTCTTCTGCTGTCCCGATTGCCTGCTGTTTCTGCTTCATCTCTCTCTCTTTCTTCTACTGTCCCAGGTTCCCGTTGTTTGTCTTTCATTTCTCTCTATCTTCTAATCCTCCGGTTTTACGTTGTTTCTTCTTCATCTCTCTGTCTCTTCTACTACACAGGATATCCGTTGTTTTTCTTTCGTCTATCTATCTTCTAATGCTCCGGTTGTCCGTTGTTTCTGCTTCATTTCTCTCTCCTCTACTGTCCCGGGTATAAGTTGTTTCTCCTTCATTTCTATCTCTCTCTCTCTCTCTACTGACCTTGTTACCCGTTGTTTGTCCTCCGTCTCTCTATCTTCTGTTGCCTTGATTTCCTGTTCTTTATCCTTCATCTTTCACGCTCTTCTACTGCCATGATTGCCCGTTGTTTCTTCTTCATCTCTTTCTCTCTTCTACGGCCTCGATTGTCCGTTGTTTCTCCTTCATCTCTCTCTCTTCTACAGTCCCGGTTGTCCATTGTCTCTCTTTTATCTCTCTCTCTCTTTTACTGTCCTTGTTGACCGTTGTTTCTCCTTCATCTCTCTCTCTATTCTACTTCCCCTGTTGCCCGTTGTTTCTCCTTATCTCTCTCTCTTCTACTGCTCTGTTTGAACGTTGTTTCTCTTTCATCTCTCTCTCTCATCTACTGCTTCAGCTGTCCGTTGTTTTTCCTTCATGTCTCACTATCTCTCACTCTCTCTCTCTTCTACTATCCTGGTTGACTGTTATTTCTCCCTCATCTCTCTTTCTCTCTTCTACTGCTCTGTTTGAACGTTGTTTCTCTTTCATCTCTCTCTTCTATTGCCCTGGTTGTCCCTTGTTTCTCTTCATCTCTCTCTCTCTATTCTACTGGCCCGGTTGCCCGTTGTTTCTCCGTCATTTCTCTCTTTTTTCTGCTGCCCCGGTTGTCCATTGTTTCTCCTTCATCTCCCTCTCTTCTACTGCCCTGGTTGTCCGTTGTTTCTCCTTCTTCTCTGTGTCTGCTACTGTCCCGGTTATCCGTTGTTTCTCCTTCGTCTCTCTTCTATTGCCCCGGTTGCTTGTTGTTTCTCCTTCATCTCTCTCTCACTTCTACAGTCCCGGATGTCCGATGTTTCTCCTTCGTCTCTTTCTTCTATTCCACCGGTTTCCTGTTGATTGTCCTTCATTTTCCGTTGTTTCTCCTTGATCTTTCTCTCTTCTACTACCCTGGTTGTTCGTTGTTTCTTCTTCGGTTCTCTGTATTCTATTGCCCCGGTTACCTGTTGTTTTTTCTTCGTCTCTCTCTTTCTCTCTCTCTATCTCTCTCTTCTACTGCCCTGTTGTCCGTTTTTTCTCCTTCGTGTCTCTCTCTTCTACTTACCCAGTTGTCCGTTGTTCATCCTTCATCTCTCTCTCTCTTCTATTGCACCGGTTGCCCGTTGTTTCTCCTTTGTCTCTCTCTCTCTCTCTTCTAGGGCCCACTTTGTCCGTTGTTTCCCTTTATCTCTGTCTCTTCTACTCTCCCGGTTGTTAGTTGTTTCTCCTTCGTGTCTCTCTCTTCAACTCCTCAGCTTGTCCTTTATTTCTTCTAAGTCTCTATTTCCTCTATTGCCCCGGTGTACCGATGTTTCTCCTTCGTCACTCTCTCTTCTACTACCACCGGGATGTCTGTTGTTTTTGAATCGTATCTCTCTCTTCTACTGCACCGGTTGTCCGTTGTTTCTCCTTCATCTCTCTCTCTCTTTCTTCTACTACTCCGTTGTCTATTACTTCTCCTTCATCCCTCTCTCTTCTACTGACTAGGTTGTCCGTTACTTCTCCTTAACTCCTCTCTCTTATACTACACTTGTTGTCCTTCATCTCTCACAATAATATTGCGCTCTCTCTTTTATATTGACCCTGGTGGCAGTTATTTCTCCTTCGTCTCTCTCTTTCTTCTATTCCCCCGGTTGCCCGTTGATTCTCCTTCGTCTCTCTCTCTCTCTCTCTCTCTCTCTCTCTCTCTCTCTTCTACTGCCGCGGTTATCGGTTGTTTCTACTTCCTCTCTCTCTCTTCTACTGTCCCGAGTACAAGTTGTTTCTCCTTCATTTCTATCTCTCTCTCTCTCTCTATCTACTGACCCTGTTGCTCGTTGTTTGTCCTTCGTCTCTCTATCTACTACTGCCTTGATTTCCTGTTCTTTATCCTTCATCTTTCTCTCTCTTCTACTGCCCTGCGTGCCCGTTGTTTCTTCTTCATCTCTCTCTCTCTCTCTTCTACTGCCTCGGTTGTCCGTTGTTTCTCCTTCATCTCTCTTTCTCTCTTCTAATATCGCGGTTGTGCGTTGTTTCTCCTTCATTTCTCTCTATCTCTCTCTGCTGCTTCCCCGGTTACCCGTTGTATTTCTTTAGTCTCTCTCTTTCCGTTGCTTTTCTTTCGTCTCCCTCACTCTTCTACTACCCCTTTTGCCCATTGTTTCTCTTTCATATCTCTCTCTCTTCTACTGCCCCGGTTGTCCGTTGCATCTCCTTCGTCTCTCTCTCTTCTACTGCAACTATTGTCCGTTGTTTCTAATTCGTTAATCGCTCTCTTCTACTGCCGAGCTGTCCGTTGTTTCTCCTTCATCTTTCTCTCTTTCTCTTCTATTGCCCCCGTTTCGAGTTGTTTCTCCTACGTCTCTCCCTCTCTCTACTATCGACCCTGTTTTTCTGTTTCTCCTACGTCTCTCTCTCTCTCTATTCTATTGCCCCATTTGCCTGTTGTTTCCCCTCGTCTCTCTTTCTCTCTCTCTTCTACTGCCCCAGTTGTCTGTTGTTTCTCCTTCGTATCTCTCTCTCTCTTCTACTGCCCTGATTGTCCGTTGTTTCTCCTTCATCTCTCCCTCTCTTCTACTGTCCCGGGTCTACGTTGTTTCTCCTTCATCTCTCTCTCTCTTCTACTTCCCCGGTTGCCCATTGTTTATCCTTCATCTCTCTCTCTTCTACAGTCCCGGTTGTCCATTGTCTCTCTTTTATCTCTCTCTCTCTTTTACTGTCCTTGTTGACCGTTGTTTCTCCTTCATCTCTCTCTCTATTCTACTTCCCCTGTTGCCCGTTGTTTCTCCTTATCTCTCTCTCTTCTACTGCTCTGTTTGAACGTTGTTTCTCTTTCATCTCTCTCTCTCCTCTACTGCTTCAGCTGTCCGTTGTTTTTCCTTCATGTCTCACTATCTCTCACTCTCTCTCTCTTCTACTATCCTGGTTGACTGTTATTTCTCCCTCATCTCTCTTTCTCATTTACCGCTCTGGTTGTCCGTTGTATTTCTTTCGTCTCTTTCTTTCTATTGCCCTGGTTGTCCCTTGTTTCTCTTCATCTCTCTATCTTCTACTGACCCGGATGTCCGATGTTTCTCCGTCATTTCTCTCTTTTTTCTGCTGCCCCGGTTGTCCATTGTTTCTCCTTCATCTCCCTCTCTTCTACTGCCCTGGTTGTCCGTTGTTTCTCCTTCTTCTCTGTGTCTGCTACTGTCCCGGTTATCCGTTGTTTCTCCTTCGTCTCTCTTCTATTGCCCCGGTTGCTTGTTGTTTCTCCTTCATCTCTCTCTCACTTCTACAGTCCCAGTTAACCGTTGTTTCTCTTTCATCTCTCTCTCTTCTACTGCCCCGTTTGTCCGTTGTTTATCCTAAATCTCTCATTCTATTCTATTGCAATGGCTGCCCGTTGTTTCTACTTCATCACTCTCTCTCTCTCTCTCTTCTACTGCTCCTTTTGTCGGTTTGATCTCTCTCGTCTCTATTTCGCTGTCTTCCACTGACCCATTTGCCTGTTGTTTCTCCTTCATCGCACTCTCTCTTTTACTGCACCGGTTTTCGGCTGTTTCTCCGTCTTTTCTCTCTCTCTCTCTTCTACTGCCCAGTTTTTCGTTGCTTGTTCTTCGTCTCTCTCTCTTCTGCTACACCGGTTGTCCGTTGTTTTTCAATCGTTTCTCTCTATTCTACTGCCCCGGTTGTCCGTTGTTTCTCCTTCAGTTCTCTCTATTCTACTGGCCCGGTTGCCCGTTGTTTATCTTTCGTCTCTCTCTCTTCTACTGACCCGTTTGTTCGTTATTTCTACTTCGTCTCTCTCTCTCTCTCTTCTACTGCCCAGTTGTCCGTTGTTTCTTCTTCGTCTCTCTCTCTTCTACTGCCCCGGTTGTCCGTTGCTTCTCCTTCAGTTCTCTCTATTCTACTGGCCCGGTTGCCCGTTGTTTATCTTTCGTCTCTCTCTCTTCTACTGACCCGTTTGTTCGTTATTTCTACTTCGTCTCTCTCTCTCTTCTACTGCCCAGTTGTCCGTTGTTTCTTCTTCGTCTCTCTCTCTTCTACTGACCGGTTGTCCATTGTTTCTTCTTCGTCTCTCTCTCTTCTACTGACCGGTTGTTCATTGTTTCTCCTTCGTATCTCTCTCTTCTACTGACCTGTTTGTTCGTTATTTCTACTTCGTCTCTCTCTCTCTCTCTCTTCTACTGCCCAGTTGTCCGTTGTTTCTTCTTCGTCTCTCTCTTTCTTCTATTCCCCCGGTTTCCCTTTGATTGTCCTTCGTTTCTCTCTCTCTCTCTCTATCTCTCTCTTCTACTGCCCCGGTTGTCCGTTTTTTCTCCTTCGTGTCTCTTTCTTCTACTTACCCAGTTGTCCGTTGTTCATCCTTCATCTCTCTCTCTCTTCTATTGCACCGGTTGCCCGTTGTTTCTCCTTTGTCTCTCTCTCTCTCTCTTCTAGGGCCCACTTTGTCCGTTGTTTCCCTTTATCTCTGTCTCTTCTACTCTCCCGGTTGTTAGTTGTTTCTCCTTCGTGTCTCTCTCTCTTCAACTCCTCAGCTTGTCCTTTATTTCTTCTAAGTCTCTATTTCCTCTATTGCCCCGGTGTACCGATGTTTCTCCTTCGTCACTCTCTCTTCTACTACCACCGGGATGTCTGTTGTTTTTGAATCGTATCTCTCTCTTCTACTGCACCGGTTGTCCGTTGTTTCTCCTTCATCTCTCTCTCTCTTTCTTCTACTACTCCGTTGTCTATTACTTCTCCTTCATCCCTCTCTCTTCTACTGACTAGGTTGTCCGTTACTTCTCCTTAACTCCTCTCTCTTATACTACACTTGTTGTCCTTCATCTCTCACAATAATATTGCGCTCTCTCTTTTATATTGACCCTGGTGGCAGTTATTTCTCCTTCGTCTCTCTCTTTCTTCTATTCCCCCGGTTGCCCGTTGATTCTCCTTCGTCTCTCTCTCTCTCTCTCTCTCTCTCTCTCTTCTACTGCCGCGGTTATCGGTTGTCTTCTACTGCCGCGGTTATCGGTTGTTTCTACTTCATCACTCTCTCTCTCTTCTACTGTCCCGAGTACAAGTTGTTTCTCCTTCATTTCTCTCTCTCTCTCTCTCTATCTACTGACCCTGTTGCTCGTTGTTTGTCCTTCGTCTCTCTATCTACTACTGCCTTGATTTCCTGTTCTTTATCCTTCATCTTTCTCTCTCTCTCTACTGCCCTGCGTGCCCGTTGTTTCTCTTCATCTCTCTCTCTCTCTCTCTTCTACTGCCTCGGTTGTCCGTTGTTTCTCCTTCATCTCTCTTTCTCTCTCTCTTCTAATATCGCGGTTGTGCGTTGTTTCTCCTTCATTTCTCTCTATCTCTCTCTGCTGCTTCCCCGGTTACCCGTTGTATTTCTTTAGTCTCTCTCTTTCCGTTGCTTTTCTTTCGTCTCCCTCACTCTTCTACTACCCCTTTTGCCCATTGTTTCTCTTTCATATCTCTCTCTCTTCTACTGCCCCGGTTGTCCGTTGCATCTCCTTCGTCTCTCTCTCTTCTACTGCAACTATTGTCCGTTGTTTCTAATTCGTTAATCGCTCTCTTCTACTGCCGAGCTGTCCGTTGTTTCTCCTTCATCTTTCTCTCTTTCTCTTCTATTGCCCCCGTTTCGAGTTGTTTCTCCTACGTCTCTCCCTCTCTCTACTATCGACCCTGTTTTTCTGTTTCTCCTACGTCTCTCTCTCTCTCTATTCTATTGCCCCATTTGCCTGTTGTTTCCCCTCGTCTCTCTTTCTCTCTCTCTTCTACTGCCCCAGTTGTCTGTTGTTTCTCCTTCGTCTATCTGTCTCTCTCTTCTACTGCCCTGATTGTCCGTTGTTTCTCCTTCATCTCTCCCTCTCTTCTACTGTCCCGGGTCTACGTTGTTTCTCCTTCATCTCTCTCTCTCTCTTCTACTTCCCCGGTTGCCCATTGTTTATCCTTCATCTCTCTCTCTTCTATTGCCCGGTTCCCGTTATTTCTCCTTCATCTCTCTTTCTTCTACTGCCCCGGTTGTCCGTTGTTTCTCCTTCATCTCTCTCTCTCTTCTACTGTCCCGGTTGCCTGTTGTTTCTCCTTCATTTCTCTCTCTCTCTTCTACTGCCCCGGTTGTCCGTTGTTTCTCCTTATCTCTCTCTCTCTCTCTCTCTTCTACTGTCCCGGTTGTCCATTGTTTCTCCTTCATTTCTCTCTCTCTTCTACTGTCCCGGTTGCCCGTTGTTTCTCCTTCATCTCTCTCTCTGTCTTCTACTGTCCCGGTTGCCGTTGTTTCTCTTTCATCTCTCTCTCTCTTCTACTGCCCCGGTTGTCCGTTGTTTCTTCTTCATCTCTCTCTCTCTTCTACTGCCCCGGTTGTCCGTTGTTTCTCTTTCATCTCTCTCTCTTCTACTGCCCCGGTTGTCCGTTGTTTCTCCTTTATATCTCTCTCTCTTCTACTGCCCCGGTTGTCCGTTGTTCATCCTTCATCTCTCACAATAATATTGCGCTCTCTCTTTTCTATTGACCCTGGTGGCAGTTATTTCTCCTTCGTCTCTCTCTTTCTTCTATTCACCCGGTTGCCCGTTGATTCTCCTTCGTCTCTCTCTCTCTCTATCTTCTACTGCCGCGGTTGTCCGTTGTTTCTCCTTCATCTCTCTCTCTCTTCTACTGCCCCGGTTGTACGTTGTTTCTCCTTCATCTCATTCTCTCTTCTACTGCGTCGGTTATCCGTCGTTTCTACTTCGTCTCTCTCTCTTCTACTGCCCTGGTTGTCCGTTTTTTCTCCTTCGTCTCTCTCTCTTCTACTGCCCGATTGTCCGTTGTTTCTCCTTCGTCTCTCTCTCTTCTACTGACCCGTTTGTTCGTTATTTCTACTTCGTCTCTCTCTCTTCTACTGCCCCGGTTGTCCGTTGTTTCTCCTTCGTCTCTCTCTCTCTTCTACTGCCCCGGTTGTCCGTTTTTTCTCCTTCATCTCTCTCTCTTCTACTGCCCCGGTTGTCCATTGTTTCTCCTTCATCTCTCTCTCTTCTACTGCCCTGGTTGTCCGTTGTTTCTCCTTCTTCTTTCTCTCTTCTAATGCCCCAGTTGTCCGTTGTTTCTCCTTCGTCTCTCTCTCTCTCTTCTACTGCCCCGGTTGTCCGTTGTTTCTTCTTCATCTCTCTCTCTCTCTCTTTCTTCTACTGTCCCGGTTGCCCGTTGTTTCTCCTTCATCTCTCTCTCTCTCTCTTCTATTGCCCCGGTTGCCCGTTGTTTCTCCTTCATCTCTCTCTCTCTCTCTTCTTATGGCCCGTTTTTCCGTTTTTGCTCCTTCGTCTCTCTCTCTGTCTTCTTCTGACCCGGTTGTCCCTTGATTCTCCTTCATCTCTCTCTCTCTTCTACTGCCCCGGTTGTCCGTTATTTCTCCTTTATCTCTCTCTCTCTTCTACTGCCCCGGTTGTCCGTTGTTTCTTCTTCGTCTCTCTCTCTTCTACTGTCCCGGTTGCCCGTTGTTTCTCCTTCATTTCTCTCTCTCTTGGACTGTCCTGATTGCCGTTGTTTCTCTTTTATTTCTCTCTCTTCTACTGTCACGGTTGCCTTTGTTTCTCCTTTATTTCTCTCTCTCTTCTACTGCCCCGGTTGCCCGTTGTTTCTCCTTTATTTCTCTCTCTCTTCTACTGTCCCGGTTGCCGTTGTTTCTCCTTTATTTCTCTCTCTCTTCTACTGTCCCGGTTGCCGTTGTTTCTCCTTTATCTCTCTCTCTTCTACTGTCCCGGTTGCCGTTGTTTCTCCTTTATTTCTCTCTCTTCTACTGTCCCGGATGGGAAAGATGCATGCCCTTAAAAATCTTATTTTGTATTTCTGTCTGTTCCTCTCCACAGTTTCCTTATTCGTATTAATCTTTTTGAAGAGCGATAGATGTCCTCCTTTTAATTTCCATCACTGTATCTGCATTAATAGTTAGTAATGATCTCGGAGATTCAAAACTCTCCACTTCTTCCAGTTTTTCCTCATTGATATATATTTCAGCTGCCTTATTTGTTTTGTCAGTTGTCATCAATTTCGTTTTCTTCCCATTAAGTTTTGCTCTTCGCTGTTCTTATGTACTATTCTTGCCTGGCAACTACTGCACTAGAACGATTCGTTTTTTCCGAATTTGGCCCTAAAAGACTTTCATCTGTTTCGTCCATCAAAAACAAAAAAGAAACGAACAAAAACATCTCCGTGTTAAAATGTCCACGGCTAACATGGAGGTGCGAGACGAAGTGCACCTGTTGCTGAGAAGGCAGGACACAAGTTTTAAAAATGTTTAGTTGGAACTGAAGCTGTAGGTAACAGGTGCTAGAAAAGCGTTATTGATTATTAAAGATGTTTTCTTTTGTCCTGTCCTAAACAATAGTTTTGTGTAATTTGATTTTTCTATCTGCCATGTTTGTCTGCACCTACGCTTTCTTATACTGAATAATCTTAGCTTATTTACTGCTTTATTTGCCTATTATCTTTAAAACTGCTTGTAAAAACGTCCCACTTTCTGATGTCAAAGTTAAATTTATGAAAAGAATTTATTCTTATACAGGTCTAGTGACGTGAGTAAATTATGATTTATGTGCACTTAATTGACAATAAAACTTGCGTTCGATGTTGGACGTCGGTCTGATAAATCAAAGGACAAGAAAAAGTGAAATATTAATTGTACAGAATAATGAATAATTTATGTCTTTTATATGTTCAAGAAAAGCACTCTGTTGGTACCATAAACCTTCAGATCTCTAATCATTCTCATTTTGCAGAGTTTTTATGTTCTGTACAAACGTTTCACTTGTCATTTCTCTGCCAGTAAATATTGGAGAAGACGGCAGATGTTGTCTGATTTAACACTTTAATAATTTGTTTTAATTAATTCTCTTGAGAGCTTTACTTCATAATTACGTTGAACATAGACGCTATTTTCATCCCTGTAGAAGTGTAAGCGAGTATAAAGCATGCCATATACAAGAATCTCTCAGGAGAAACAACGGACAACCGGGGCACTAGACGAGAGAGAGATGAAGGAGAAACAACGGACAACCGGGGCACTAGACGAGAGAGAGAGATGAAGGAGAAACAACGGACAATCGTGGCAGTAGACGAGAGAGAGATGAAGGAGAAACAACGGACAACCGGGGCAGTAGAAGAGAAAGAGAGAGATGAAGGAGAAACAACGGACAATCGTGGCAGTAGACGAGAGAGAGATGAAGGAGAAACAACGGACAATCGTGGCAGTAGACGAGAGAGAGATGAAGGAGAAACAACGGACAACCGGGGCACTAGACGAGAGTGTAGAACTTTGCCTCCCTAACAGCTCTCCTGTAGGCCCCTCGGTTGTAAGCAAGATGGCCTGCTGCTGATGCGTCTTCACAGATCATGAAAGATGTCTTGCAGTAATCTTTAATTTGGTCTTCTTCTCTTTCTTTTTCTCGTTATGTACCCTTCCAAGACGATCTTCTCTAAATTCTCATGACGTTTAATCTGTCCAAACTATTTAAGTTTTCTCTGTTTAATCTTCATTGCTAGCCAATCTTTTTCAATATTAAGTTCTTATAGTATGGATATATTCGTTCTTTTTTGTGTGTCAATGAAACTTGAAGAAATCTTCTGTAGCATTTACATTCAAAGGCATTTATGTGTTTCTCAGCTGCTTTTTTCATTGTCCAGGTCTCACAGGTATATGTTGCGATGGGAAAGATGCATGCCCTTAAAAATCTTATTTTTGTATTTCTGTCTGTTCCTCTCCACAGTTTCCTTATTCGTATTAATCTTTTTGAAGAGCGATAGATGTCCTCCTTTTAATTTCCATCACTGTATCTGCATTAATAGTTAGTAATGATCTCGGAGATTCAAAACTCTCCACTTCTTCCAGTTTTTCCTGATTGATATATATTTCAGCTGCCTTATTTGTTTTGTCAGTTGTCATCAATTTCGTTTTCTTCCCATTAAGTTTTGCTCTTCGCTGTTCTTATGTACTATTCTTGCCTGGCAACTACTGCACTAGAACGATTCGTTTTTTCCGAATTTGGCCCTAAAAGACTTTCATCTGTTTCATCAATCAAAAACAAAAAAGAAACGAACAAAAACATCTCGGTGTTAAAATGTGCAGGGCTAACATGGAGGTGCGAGACGAAGTGCAGCTGTTGCTGAGAAGGCAGGACACAAGTTTAAAAAATGTTTAGTTGGAATTGAAGCTGTAGGTAACAGGTGCTAGAAAAGCGTTATTGATTATTAAAGATGTTTTCTTTTGTCCTGTCCTAAACAATAGTTTTGTGTAATTTGATTTTTCTATCTGCCATGTTTGTCTGCACCTACGCTTTCTTATACTGAATAATCTTAGCTTATTTACTGCTTTATTTGCCTGTTATCTTTAAAACTGCTTGTAAAAACGTCCCACTTTCTGATGTCAAAGTTAAATTTATGAAAAGAATTTATTCTTATACAGGTCTAGTGACGTGAGTAAATTATGATTTATGTGCACTTAATTGACATAAAACTTGCGTTCGATGTTGGACGTCGGTCTGATAAATCAAAGGACAAGAAAAAGTGAAATATTAATTGTACAGAATAATGAAATTTATGTGTTTTTATGTTCAAGAAAAGCACTCTGTTGGTACCATAAACCTTCAGATCTCTAATCATTCCCATGAGAGAGAGAGAGAGATGATGGGAAAACAACGGACAACTGGGTCAGAAGAAGAGAGAGAGAGAGATGAAGGAAAAACAACGGAAAACTGGGGAAGTAGAAGAGAGAGAGACGAAAGAGAAACAATGGATAACTGGAACAGTAGAAGAGGGAGAGATGAACGAGAAACAACGGACACTCGGGACAGTAGAAGAGAGATGAAGTAGAAACAACGGACAATCGTGGCAGTAGAAGAGAGAGAGAGAGATGAAGGAAAAACAACGGACAACCGGGGCAGTAGAAGAGAGAGAGACGAAGGAGAAACAACGGACAACCGGGTCAGTAGAAGAGAGAGAGAGAGATGAAGGAGAAACAACGGACAACCTAGGCAGTAGAAGAGAAAGAGAGAGATGAAGGAGAAACAACGGACAACCGGGTCAGTAGAAGAGAGAGAGAGAGAGAGATGAAGGAGAAACAACGGACAACCGGGTCAGTAGAAGAGAGAGAGACGAAGGAGAAACAACGGACAACCGGGGCAGTAGAAGAGAGATAGACGAAATAGAAACAACGGAAAACTGGGACAGTAGAAGAGAGAGAGAGAGAAACGAAGGAGAAACAACGGACAACTAAGGCAGTGGAAGAGAGAGAGAGAGGAGTGAAAGAGAAACAACAAAAACTGGGCAGTAGAAGAGAGAGAGATTAAGGAGAAACAAAGGGAAATCGGGGCAGTGGAAGACAGAGAGAGATGTAGGAGAAACAGCGGATAAACGGGGCAGTAGAAGATTGAGTAATGAAGGAGAAAAAATTGACATACGGGGCAGTAGACGAGAGAAAGAGATGAAGGAGAAAGAACGGACAACCGGAACAATAGCAAACAGAGAGAAGAAATAGAAACAACGGACAACCTAGGCAGTAGAAGAGAGAGAGAGAGATGAAGGAGAAACAACGGGCAACCGGGGCAGTAGAAGATAGAGAGAGATGAAGGAGAAACAACGGACAACCGGGGCAGTAGAAGACAGAGAGAGAGAGAGAAACGAAGGAGAAACAACGGACAACCAAGGCAGTAGAAGAGAGAGAGAGACGAAAGAGAAACAACGGACAACCGGGGCAGTAGAAGAGAGAGAGAGATGAAGGAAAAACAACGGACAACCGGTACAGTAGAAGAGAGAGAGAGAGAGAGAGAGAGAGACGAAGGAGAAACAACGGACAACCGGGTCAGTAGAAGAGAGAGAGAGACGAAGGAGAAATAACGGACAACCGGGGCAGTAGAAGAGAGAGAGACGAAAGAGAAACAACGGACAACCGGGACAGTAGAAGAGAGAGAGACGAAAGAGAAACAACGGACAACCGTGGCAGTAGAAGAGAGATAGAGATGAAGGAGAAACAACGGACAACCGGGACAGTAGAAGAGAGAGAGATGAAGGAGAAACAACGGACAACCGGGACAGTAGAAGAGAGAGAGATGAAGGAGAAACAATGGACAACCGGGGCAGTAGAAGATAGAGAGAGAGAGAGACGAAGGAAAAACAACGGACAACCGGGGCAGTAGAAGATAGAGAGACGAAGGAGAAACAACGGACAACCGGGGCAGTAGAAGACAGAGAGAGACGAAGGAAAAACAACGGACAACCGGGGCAGTAGAAGAAAGAGAGAGAGAGATGAAGGATAAACAACGGACAACCGGGACAGTAGAAGAGAGAGAGATGAAGGATAAACAACGGACAAACGGGACAGTAGAAGAGGGAAAGAAGAAAGAGAAACAACGCACAACCGTCACAGTAGAAGAGAGATAGAGATGAAGGAGAAACAACGGACAACCGGGACAGTAGAAGAGAGAGAGAGAGAGAGACGAAGGAGAAACAACGGACAACCGGGGCAGTAGAAGAGAGAGAGAGATGAAGGAGAAACAACGGACAACCGGGTCAGTAGAAGAGAGAGAGACGAAAGAGAAACAACGGACAACCGGGACAGTAGAAGAGAGAGAGAGAGAGAGAGAGAGAGAGAGAGAGAGACGAAGGAAAAACAACGGACAACCGGGGCAGTAGAAGAGAGAGAGACGAAGGAGAAACAACGGACAATCGAGGCAGTAGAAGAGAGAGAGATGAAAGAGAAACAACGGACAACCGGGGCAGTAGAAGAGAGAGAGAGACGAAGGAGAAACAACGGACAACCGGGACAGTAGAAGAGAGAGACGAAGGAGAAACAACGGACAATCGTGGCAGTAGAAGAGAGAGAGAGAGAGATGAAAGAGAAACAACGGACAACCGGGGCAGTAGAAGAGAGAGAGATACGAAGGAGAAACAATGGACAACCGGGGCAGTAGAAGATAGAGAGACGAAGGAGAAATAACGGACAACCGGGACAGTAGAAGTTAGAGAGATGAAGGAGAAACAACGGACAACCGGGAAAGTAGAAGAGAGAGAGAGAGAGAGAGATAAAGGTGGTAGTAGAAGAACGAGAGATGAAAAATAAACAACGGACAACCGTGGCAGTAGACGAGAGAGAGAGAGAGACGAAGGAGAAACAACGGACAACCGGGGTAGTAGAAGAGAGAGAGACGAAGGAGAAACAACGGACAACCAAGGCAGTAGAAGAGAGAGAAAGAGAGATGAAGGAGAAACAAGGGGCAACCGGGTCAGTAGAAGTCAGAAAAAGACGAAGGAGAAACAACGGACAACCGGGTCAGTAGAATAGGGAGAGATAAACGAGAAACAACGGACAACCGGGGCAGTAGAATATAAATAAGGTAGATAGAGGTGTATGGTGCAGTTTTACAAAGTGAGGGAGGAAGTGAGCAAGGTGAGAAAAAAACGAACATAAAGTATGAGAATGTATAAATGAAAAACATACAACATCCGATATTTCGGCGTGAGCCTTATTCGAGGATACATACAAAACGAAATACACCATATATAACTTATCTGAAGCGTCTTGCTCTCAGTAAAGCGGAAATGTGTGTGGAAGAAGGAGGATGAAAAAGAAAACGCTGCCTACAGACAAAAGATTCCCGATATAGCCAATCATAGCGAAGAAGCGGAGAGAGAGAGAGGAGGAGAACAAGTGGGAGAAAGGGGTTGGGGGAAGGCAACAGAAACATGATAGTCGCTAGAGGTGTCGGGGGGGGGGGGGGGGGAGAGAAAAGAGGACACGAGAATGAAGAACTTAAACACCTACAGGGAGGAAATGTAAAACTAGTGAATGGGACAAGACCAATATGTTGGCAGAGAAGGAAATAGGATAGTGGTAGGGAGGGGTAGCATAGAGAAAGAAAGTAGAGTACAAAAAAGGCCAGTGGAAAAATAAAGAAGTTACAGAAAGCTGAAGACATTGTTAATTCCAGCTGGGTGGAGACAGCCAGTCTGGAAAATAAGGCGCTGCTCTAGGACCCTACGAGATCGTACATCTGCGGAACAAGAGCGGATCGCACTAACCGAAATGTCTTGTTTGCCCCTGTGGTTACCAAGGCAAAAATGTTTAGCCACAGGTGTCCAGGCCCTCTTAGAAATGTCATTGAGAGGTCTTGTTGCCGCGATATGTGGCTAATGCGGTTCCAAGATGACGAGAGAACGTGGTCTGGATAGCCGCGTTGACGGAAGAAATCTAGCAATTTGTGGCCTTGATCCTGGAAATCCAAATCCTCCTTACACAAACGTCGCAACCTAAGAAGCTGGGAAAAAGTAACAGAGTCCTTACACGATCTGGGATGGGAGGAAGAGTACAGGAGGTAGCTGTGAGAGTCTGTAGGTTTATAGTGGACAGAAGTAGTAAGCCCGGAAGGGCCGATAGTGACGGCAATGTCAAGAAAGTTAGCGGAAGTAGCAGAGATATGGAAGGTGAAAGAAATGACAGGATTGTATTCTTTAACAAAACTGATAAAGTTGTTAAGGTCTTCCTCTGACATTGATGTGATCCCAATTCCATCTTCTATGTAGCGTCTATAGAAGGCGGGAAAAGGGCCTCTAAAGGCTCTCAGAATATTGTGTTCGAAGTGGCCCATGAACAGACACGCGTAGCTGGGGCCAATCTTGGTACCCATGGCTACACCCAGTAGAAGATAGACTGTTGAAAGAGAAACAACCGACAACCTGGGCAGTCAAAGAGAGAGAGAGAGACGAAGGAGAAACATCGGACAACCGGGGCAGCAGATGAGAGAGAGAGATGAAATAGTAATAAAGGAAAACCGGGGCAGTAGAAGAAAGAGAGAGAGATGAAGAAGAAACAATGGACAACCGTGTCAGTAGACGTGAGAGAGGCGAAGGAGAAAGAACGGACAGCCGGGGCAGTAGAAGAGAGAGAGTTGAAGCAGAAACAACGGACAACCGGGTCAGTAGAAGAGAGAGAGAGAGATTAAGGAGAAACAATGGGCAACCGGGACAGAAGAAGAGAGAGAGAGAGACGAAGTAGAAATAACGAACAATCTCGGCAGTAGAAGAAAGTGAGAGAGTGAAGGAGAAAAAATGGACAACCGGGACAGTAGAAGAAAGAGAGAGTTGAAAGAGAAACAACGGACAACCGGTTCAGTAGAAGAGAGAGAGAGAGAGACGAAGGAGAAACAACGGACAACCGGGCAGTAGAAGAGAGAGAGAGAGATGAATGAAAAATAACGGAGAACCGGGGTAGTAGAAGAGAAAGAGTTAGAGATGAAGGAGAAACAACCGGAAACCTGGGCAGTAGAAGAGAGAGAAAGAGATGAAGGATAAACAACGGGCAACTCGGACAGAAGAAGAGAGAGAGAAAGAGAGAGATGAAAGAGAAACAACTGACAACCGGGGCAGTAGAAGAGAGAGAAAGAGAGAGAGATGAAGACGAGACAACTGAAAAAAGGAGCAGTAGAAGAGAGACAGAGAGAGAGATGAAGGAAAAACAAATACTAACCAGGGCAGTAGAAGAGAGAGAGAGAGGAGGAGAACAAGTGGGAGAAAGGGGTTGGGGGAAGGCAACAGAAACATGATAGTCGCTAGAGGTGTCGGGGGGGGGGGGAGGGGAGAGAAAAGAGGACACGAGAATGAAGAACTTAAACACCTACAGGGAGGAAATGTAAAACTAGTGAATGGGACAAGACCAATATGTTGGCAGAGAAGGAAATAGGATAGTGGTAGGGAGGGGTAGCATAGAGAAAGAAAGTAGAGTACAAAAAAGGCCAGTGGAAAAATAAAGAAGTTACAGAAAGCTGAAGACATTGTTAATTCCAGCTGGGTGGAGACAGCCAGTCTGGAAAATAAGGCGCTGCTCTAGGACCCTCCGAGATCGTACATCTGCGGAACAAGAGCGGATCGCACTAACCGAAATGTCTTGTTTGCCCCTGTGGTTACCAAGGCAAAAATGTTTAGCCACAGGTGTCCAGGCCCTCTTAGAAATGTCATTGAGAGGGCTTGTTGCCGCGATATGTGGCTAATGCGGTTCCAAGATGACGAGAGAACGTGGTCTGGATAGCCGCGTTGACGGAAGAAATCTAGCAATTTGTGGCCTTGATCCTGGAAATCCAAATCCTCCTTACACAAACGTCGCAACCTAAGAAGCTGGGAAAAAGTAACAGAGTCCTTACACGATCTGGGATGGGAGGAAGAGTACAGGAGGTAGCTGTGAGAGTCTGTAGGTTTATAGTGGACAGAAGTAGTAAGCCCGGAAGGGCCGATAGTGACGGCAATGTCAAGAAAGTTAGCGGAAGTAGCAGAGATATGGAAGGTGAAAGAAATGACAGGATTGTATTCTTTAACAAAACTGATAAAGTTGTTAAGGTCTTCCTCTGACATTGATGTGATCCCAATTCCATCTTCTATGTAGCGTCTATAGAAGGCGGGAAAAGGGCCTCTAAAGGCTCTCAGAATATTGTGTTCGAAGTGGCCCATGAACAGACACGCGTAGCTGGGGCCAATCTTGGTACCCATGGCTACACCCAGTAGAAGATAGACTGTTGAAAGAGAAACAACCGACAACCTGGGCAGTCAAAGAGAGAGAGAGAGACGAAGGAGAAACAACGGACAACCGGGGCAGCAGATGAGAGAGAGAGATGAAATAGTAATAAAGGAAAACCGGGGCAGTAGAAGAAAGAGAGAGACGAAGGAGAAACAACGAAAACCCGGGGCAGTAGAAGAAAGAGAGAGAGATGAAGAAGAAACAACTCACAACCGTATCAGTAGACTAGAGAGAGACGAAGGAGAAATAACGGACAACTGTGGTAGTAGAGGAGAGAGAGTTAAAGGAGAAACAACAGACAACCGACTCAGTAGAAGAGAGAGAGAGAGATTAAGGAGAAACAATGGGCAACCGGGACAGAAGAAGAGAGAGAGAGAGAGACGAAGTAGAAATAACGAACAATCTCGGCAGTAGAAGAAAGTGAGAGAGTTGAAGGAGAAAAAATGGACAACCGGGAGAACAGAAGAAAGAGAGAGTTGAAAGAGAAACAACGGAAAACCGGTTCAGCAGAAGACAGAGAGAGAGAGAGAGACGAAGGAGAAACAACGGACAACCCGGGCAGTAGAAGAGAGAGAGAGAGATGAATGAAAAATAACGGAGAACCGGGGTAGTAGAAGAGAAAGAGTTAGAGATGAAGGAGAAACAACCGGAAACCTGGGCAGTAGAAGAGAGAGAAAGAGATGAAGGATAAACAACGGGCAACTCGGACAGAAGAAGAGAGAGAGAAAGATGAAAGAAAAATAAATGACAACCAGGAAAGGAGAAGAGAGAGAGATGAAGACGAGACAACTGAAAAAAGGAGCAGTAGAAGAGAGACAGAGAGAGAGATGAAGGAAAAACAAATACTAACCAGGGCAGTAGAAGAGAGAGAGAGAGAGAGAGAGAGACGAAGGAGAAACAAAGAACATCAGGGGCAGTAGAAGAGACACAGAGAGATATAGAAGAAACAACGTACAACCGAGGCCGTAGAAGAGAGAAAGACTAAGAAGGAACAACGGACAATCGTGCTTCAGAAGATACAGAGAGACGAAAGAGAAAAAAGGGACAATCAGAGCAGTAGAAGAGTTAGAGCCGAAGGAGAAACAACAGACAACCGAGGCCGTAGAAGAGAGAAAGACTAAGAAGAAACAACGGACAATCGTGCAGCAGAAGATAGAGAGAGACGAAAGAGAAAAAACGGACAATCAGAGCCGTAGAAGAGTTAGAGCCGAAGGAGAAACAACGGACTACCGTGGCCGTAGATGAGTGAGAGATGAACGATAAACAACGGACAAGAACAGTACAAGAGAAAGAGACGAAGGAGAAATAACGGATAACGGGGCAGTAGAAGAGAGAGAGAGAGAGAGAGAGAGACAGAGAGAGAGACGAAGAAGAAGCAACGGACAAACAGAGCAGTAGAAGAGAGAGAGAGAGAGAGAGATGCAGGAGAAACAAGGGGCAACCGGGTCATTAGAAGTCAGAGAGAGACGAAGAAAAGCAACGGATAACCGGGTCAGTAGAAGAGAGAAAAACTAAGGAGAAACAACAGACAACTGGGGCAGTAGAAGAGAGAGTTGAAGTAGAAACAACGGACATCCAGGGCAGTAGAAGACAGAGATACGATTGAAAAAACAACGGAAAACTGATGCAGTACAATTGAGAGAGATGAAGAGAAACAATGGACAACCGGGAGAGTAAAAGATAAAGAGACGTAAGAGAAACAACGGACAACCGTGGGAGTAGAAGAGAGAGAAAGATAAAGGAGAAACAACGGACAACAAATAGCAGTAGAAGAAAGAGAGAGATAAAGGAGAAACAACGGACTACCTTGGGAGTAGAAGATAGACAGACGAAGGACAAAGATCGGACAGCTAGTGCAATAGAAGAGAGAGAAAGAGAGATGAGGGATAAACAACGGACAACCGGGCTAGTAGCAGAGGGAGAGATGAACGAGAAACAACGGACAACCGGGGCAGTAGAAGAGAGAGAGTTGAGGGAGAAACAATGGACATCCGGGGCAGTAAAAGAGAGAGAGACGACGGAGAAACAACGGACAGCCGGGGCATTAGAAGATAGATAGACGAATGACAAACAACGGACATCCGGGGTAGTAGAAGAGAAAGAGAGATGAAGGAGAAACAACGGACAACAGGGACAGTAGAAGATAGAGAGACGAAGGAGAAACAACGTGGAACCGGGGCATTAGAAGATAGAGAGAAATGAAGGACAAACAACGGGTACTAGGGAAAGTAGAAGAGAGAGAGAAAGATGAAGGAGAAACAGCAGACAACCGGGGCAGTAGAAGATAGAGAAACGAAGGAGAAGCAACGGACAAACGGAGGAGTAGAAAATAGTGAGAGAGACAAAGGAGAAACAACAAGCAACCGGTGCAGTAGAAGAGAGAGAAAGAAATGAAGGAGAAATAACGGGTAACCAGGACAATAGATGACAGAGAAAAATCAAGGAGAAACAACGGACAACTGGAGTAGTAGAAGAGAGAGAGATGAAGGAGAAACCACGGACAACAGGGACAGTAGAAGATAGAGAGACGAAGGAGAAACAACGTGGAACCGGGGCATTAGAAGATAGAGAGAAATGAAGGACAAACAACGGGTACTAGGGAAAGTAGAAGAGAGAGAGAAAGATGAAGGAGAAACAGCAGACAACCGGGGCAGTAGAAGATAGAGAAACGAAGGAGAAGCAACGGACAAACGGAGGAGTAGAAAATAGTGAGAGAGACAAAGGAGAAACAACAAGCAACCGGTGCAGTAGAAGAGAGAGAAAGAAATGAAGGAGAAATAACGGGTAACCAGGACAATAGATGACAGAGAAAAATCAAGGAGAAACAACGGACAACTGGAGTAGTAGAAGAGAGAGAGATGAAGGAGAAACAACGGACAACCGGGGCAGTAGAAGAAAGAGAGAGATGAAGGAGAAACATCGGACAACCGGGGCAGTAGAAGAGAGAGAGAGATGAAGGAGAAACAACGGACAACAAATAGCAGTAGACGGCATAACGGTCCCACGGAGAGACTAGTGTGCCTACATAAGATCGACATGTTCCATGTTATGGGCAGTCGCAGATGTTTTACATTGAAAACTGCACTTCATTAACACATCAACGCTCAGTATCTGATGAGAGGAGGTGATATTGGAACGCTTTTTCACGCGTTTGTTTTTGACTTACACATGTCTCAAAATGACAGAATTTAACATCGTGGACATCTAAAGACTGTTATAGCCGGAGGTGGGGTAGGGGATACGGTCTCCACTCCAGAGAAATGTCTCTAAGGCGTGCGTCTCAAATAGCCTCTGACAGTGATGCCAGCCCCTGGCTTTCTCATGTCCTAAACACGCCCATACTGGGATAATACGCCTAGACCGGCTTAATCCAGTGATGAAACTTACTAGTGGCGAGGATTAGTCCCCCTGGACAAAAACTCCGTCCTGGTCACAACTAGGAAAGGTAGCGGCCGCGACCACAAAATTCTGAAGTCGGAGACACTGGACCAATGCAGTCTAGAAGGGCAACCACCTCTCACCCGGCGAGGATGTATGCGTATCCTAACCACACTGAGGTTTTCCGATGAGAAAATCCAACTCTGGACTGGATGGGGATGCACTGATATCCAAAACAAGTCGAGGTTTTCCGGTGAGAAAGTCCAACTCTAGATTAAACTGGTGTAGCAAAAACCCACAGAGAATACAGGCCCAAGCCCTACGATACTCTGAACTTCACGTGGTCCTCTTGGAGATCTAGTGTGGTCCTTTCGGGGACCACGAGGGGGAGCATGGGACCTATCGAGAACCACAGGAGTAAATTCAGAAGGATCATGAGGCGGTCTTGGTAGTGGAAGAGAACGAAGAAGAAAAAGAGGAGAACTTTGTGGAATCAAAGCACCATTAATTTAGAAACAAAATTGTGTTCTTTCTCTTATCACAGACAAACCCAGACTGAATTAACAGTTGAATATCTCCATGTATAAATGATTTCTTATCATCCTCAATTCTTCTTCTTCCGCGTCCAAGAAAAATGAAATCTGCAGCTCTGTCGCCCCAAGAAAAGCCCGCCTCACAGTCCAGGCACGAGCAGAAGCTCCATACCCTTTGAGTTGAGTGTTGCTGTTGCCCCGTGGAGGCCTTCAGAATTACGGCCATGATGGCAGCCGAGACATCTACACGACCGTCTTTAGTGTGAGTCATGGTTTTCCAAGACTGCGCCCTCTTTTGGCCAACACTCTCCGTCTTTGGTGGTCTGGGTGAAGTGCTTACCAGGAACGGCGCAATTTCCTCGAGTTTGTCCCTGTCCGAGCGCCGTCTCAAGAAAGATCGTGCTGTCCCACTCTCACAGATCACAAACACAATCATTAGGAACGGCGCCATTTCCTCGAGTTTGTCCCTGTCCGAGCGCCGTCTCAAGAAAGATCGCGCTGTCCCACTCTCACAGATCACAAACACAATCATTAGGAACGGCGCCATTTCCTCCAGTTTGTCCCTGCCCGAAAGCTGTACTAAGAAAGGGCGGCGCTGTCCCACTCTCATAGATCACACACACAATCATTAGAAATGACATCTGCTTCACAGGAGAACACCAAGGACAATTGCCTTAAAGGACAATTGTTTACTCACTCATACAGAAAGCACAGATGACATATGTCATCCATCATTCCCGCCTAGAAGTCACACGCCCTTCCAAACCGTCATTTCACACTTTGTGCCACGTCGCTTTATATTCAATCAGTTAAAAAACTTGAAAGTTATTTAATCAATTCAATCATTGTCTTTCATTACTATTAATCTGACAACTGCACAAACAGAGAAAGCCACGTGGCTAAAGACACCCCGAAGGAGGCGTGGCTATTGATTGATTACAACCACGCAATTCTGAGTTATTATATAAACTGGAGCTTGTCAGTCATTACATGCCAAGCAAACAAGCAAAGAGAACAGACACCGTGGACTTGTCAAGAGAGTGAGTAAATTTACTGTGTAAAAGTTGTTCTTGCTGACTCAAAGTACAAACGTTCTGCTGGTAAACTCTAACAGGGCACACTTTGTAGCACGTCAGTTTTATAGGCTAAGAAAGTTCTGTCCATGTGTCGCAGTGATATTCAGTTCCAAAACTTCTAAATTGTGTAATGCTTCAGAAGATCGACATGTTCCATGTTATGGGCAGTCGCAGATGTTTTACATTGAAAACTGCACTTCATTAACACATCAACGCTCAGTATCTGATGAGAGGAGGTGACATTGGAACGCTTTTTCACGCGTTTGTTTTTGATTTACACATGTCTCAAATGACAGAATTTAACATCGTGGACATCTAAGGACTGTTATAGCCGGAGGTGGGGTAGGGGATACGGTCTCCACTCCAGAGAAATGTCTCTAAGGCGTGCGTCTCAAATAGCCTGTGACAGTGATGCCAGCCCCTGGCTTTCTCATGTCCTAAACACGCCCATACTGGGATAATACGCCTAGACCGGCTTAATCCAGTGATGGAACTTACTAGTGGCGAGGATTAGTCCCCCTGGACAAAAACTCCGTCCTGGTCACAACTAGGAAAGGTAGCGGCCGCGACCACAAAATTCTGAAGTCGGAGACACTGGACCAATGCAGTCTAGAAGGGCAACCACCTCTCACCCGGCGAGGATGTATGCGTATCCTAACCACACTGAGGTTTTCCGATGAGAAAATCCAACTCTGGACTGGATGGGGATGCACTGATATCCAAAACAAGTCGAGGTTTTCCGGTGAGAAAGTCCAACTCTAGATTAAACTGGTGTAGCAAAAACCCACAGAGAATACAGGCCCAAGCCCTACGATACTCTGAACTTCACGTGGTCCTCTTGGAGATCTAGTGTGGTCCTTTCGGGGACCACGAGGGGGAGCATGGGACCTATCGAGAACCACAGGAGTAAATTCAGAAGGATCATGAGGCGGTCTTGGTAGTGGAAGAGAACGAAGAAGAAAAAGAGGAGAACTTTGTGGAATCAAAGCACCATTAATTTAGAAACAAAATTGTGTTCTTTCTCTTATCACAGACAAACCCAGACTGAATTAACAGTTGAATATCTCCATGTATAAATGATTTCTTATCATCCTCAATTCTTCTTCTTCCGCGTCCAAGAAAAATGAAATCTGCAGCTCTGTCGCCCCAAGAAAAGCCCGCCTCACAGTCCAGGCACGAGCAGAAGCTCCATACCCTTTGAGTTGAGTGTTGCTGTTGCCCCGTGGAGGCCTTCAGAATTACGGCCATGATGGCAGCCGAGACATCTACACGACCGTCTTTAGTGTGAGTCATGGTTTTCCAAGACTGCGCCCTCTTTTGGCCAACACTCTCCGTCTTTGGTGGTCTGGGTGAAGTGCTTACCAGGAACGGCGCAATTTCCTCGAGTTTGTCCCTGTCCGAGCGCCGTCTCAAGAAAGATCGTGCTGTCCCACTCTCACAGATCACAAACACAATCATTAGGAACGGCGCCATTTCCTCGAGTTTGTCCCTGTCCGAGCGCCGTCTCAAGAAAGATCGCGCTGTCCCACTCTCACAGATCACAAACACAATCATTAGGAACGGCGCCATTTCCTCCAGTTTGTCCCTGCCCGAAAGCTGTACTAAGAAAGGGTGGCGCTGTCCCACTCTCATGGATCACACACACAATCATTAGAAATGACATCTGCTTCATAGGAGAACACCAAGGACAATTGCCTTAAAGGACAATTGTTTACTCACTCATACAGAAAGCACAGATGACATATGTCATCCATCATTCCCGCCTAGAAGTCACACGGCCTTCCAAACCGTCATTTCACACTTTGTGCCACGTCGCTTTATATTCAATCAGTTAAAACACTTGAAAGTTATTTAATCAATTCAATCATTGTCTTTCATTACTATTAATCTGACAACTGCACAAACAGAGAAAGCCACGTGGCTAAAGACACCCCGAAGGAGGCGTGGCTATTGATTGATTACAACCACGCAATTCTGAGTTATTATATAAACTGGAGCTTGTCAGTTATTACATGTCAAGCAAACAAGCAAAGAGAACAGACACCGTGGACTTGTCAAGAGAGTGAGTAAATTTACTGTGTAAAAGTTGTTCTTGCTGACTCAAAGTACAAACGTTCTGCTGGTAAACTCTAACAGGGCGCACTTTGTAGCACGTCAGTTTTATAGGCTAAGAAAGTTCTGTCCATGTGTCGCAGTGATATTCAGTTCCAAAACTTCTAAATTGTGTAATGCTTCAGAAAGATGTTCTAATCATGTATTCACTGTGCAGATTTCCTTTGTATTTCATTCCGTGATATACATTAAGTATGTCAGTTATTAAGTCATTATTTCATTTTAGTCTTAATTCTCGATATTTGCCTCAGATTGTATTTTAGAAACACTTTTCTTTTGTTTTTACTCTCATAATGAAAGGAAAAAAAATATCTCTGACATTCAAGAATTTGTAGAACAACCTGTTAAACAAATCTTGTCTTGTCTTTTTTTTTTTTTTGCTTTTCCCATCCTAAACTAATCGGGCAGCAACTCTGTACATTAAGATAAACAAAGAGAAGAATCTTAAACTAATCGGGCAACAACTCTGTACATTAAGATAAACAAAGAGAAGAATCTTAATAAAACGTCTCTTTGTTGCGTTTTATTTTCCACTTGATGAGCTTCTTCTAGTCTAACTCTTCCGCTCTAGAAAGTTTCTCTAGAAAGGTCATGAAATAGTCGCTGCCTTTTTGTCAGTAAAAGTTGCCATGTGTGAAAATAACACAACACTTCCATCTAAAAATCTCAGCACTGTTACCCCAGTTCACCCATCACCAGCAGCCCACATCGATATAAAAATCAAAGCCCTACAACTTCTATCTAAACATCTTATAACATTCTCATAACAATTACACAAATCTCTATATAAAAAACGACAGCAACAACAATTCACTATCTCCACTGACACATCGCTATTACCTTATCTCCCACACGAAACAAATATCAAACCTGCACAATCTCCTGTGTAAAAATTCACTTGTAATGTTTCTTCTTCTTAAATGTTCTTCTTCTTCAAACTCTTTGGCTCTTCGAGCTGGTGTTCTTTGCAGCCGATGCGGTGAAGATGTTGAGACACAACATCATGTCGGATTGAGAGTTGGTCATGGCAGTACGTTTTTCCGTCTCTGCCAGGAACTAAAAGATAAAAGAGGTGTACAATACTTCTTTAGCAGACTCCACTACCATGGGAACTATGGCGATCCCTGGCCCGTCAGGCAGGCTAGACCTGTTATAACGGAGAGGCGGGAGAGGGTCTTGGTCAGCTATGTTTCGCCATTCCTGATTATAACATGACGGCTAAGGTTTGCTGATTGCCAGAACGGTCAGAGTTATCGCCGCTGGTTTAGATAGATAGTAGCATCCCAGGATTTTATTTGAGAGTGGCCACATATTTACGCCGTTGGTGAAGTCACCGTGCTCTGTCACATGGTGCTCTGTCACATGGCACTCTGTCACATGGTGAAATGATGTAATGATCTCAGAGTCAGACGTTGGTGCACTGATCGTACTCTGTCACATCTTAGTCTGTCACATCGTACTCTGTCACAATGTACTCTGTCACACCGTGCTGCTACGTGATAGAATGATCACACAGTCAGACACAGCCAGGAAACACAAACAGTTGACTGTACGTGTTCAGACAGTGCGGTTGCACCAAAGAGTTTGTCAATTGTTTTCTGGAAATAGTTTTGTAAAAATATTTTTAGAATAGTTTTTTTCTCGCCAAGTCAATCGCACTTATAAATCAAAACGTTTTTGATGTGAACAATTTATTGAGGGCGTTCACCAAAGGTCAACACTCGAGAAAAGACCTCTGGGAAAACTTATATTCAGTAATTGTTACTATTATTATTGTACTGTTATACCAGGGGTAAATTAGACTCTTTTGAAAACAAATGCCTAAGGAAAATACTCGGCATCAAGTGGAACGAATTCAAGAACAATGCAGAGGTCAAATTAACAGGCATAAAATCCTTTGATGAGGTTGATAGACTCGCCGAAGACAGGAAAAATTGGCGAACTATTTTGCGATCCCTATGTGACGTTTAACGGCACGGGAAGGATATAAGATATAAGATAAGATACCAGGGGTTACTAAACTCGGCAAGCGAACCACAAGCCACGCACTGATATATAATAGCATTCATGTGAATGTAGATTTTATCTTCTTTCCTTGTTTATTTATCCTATATGTTGTTGCATGGTTAAGGTGCAAAAAGGAAATGTCACAACTGTTTGCTCGTTAATAAAGCTGTTCTTTTTTCCTTGAGTGATAACATTTTTTTAAAGGGAAGCTTTACCTGATTCGTGTATGGTCATATATTTAGTTGTATATACACTTATATACTAATTTTTCGTATCTGATATATACGATTATCAGGAAAGTAGAAACATACAAATATCTAGGCACAACCTTCAATAGAAGCAACATGGTAAGCGAGGAAATTAAACGCCGAGTACAGATAGGGAATAAAATATACTTCGTCTTGCAATACCTTTTAAAATCCAAAATCTTGTCCCAAAACCCAGAATAACAATCTACAAGCAAACACAATCCAGCTGAATGAACACATGTGTACACAGATGGGTGTGGAGAAAAAGCAGTAAAAAATGGAGGTCGGGGGGTTTACATAAGATACACAGATGGGAGACAAACCAAAAAAAGTCTTCGGGACGAGAAAGGTTTCCTCCAACTACAGACCAGAAACAACAGCCCTCCTTGAATTCATCAAATCACATAAAACAGAAAACCAGCACACATCACACAAAATAGCCTTCTTCACAGACTGCAAGGCACTTTTATAATTTCTAAAAACAGCAAAGAACTCAAAGTCAAACATACAGGAAATCACAATATAACTGTAGAACACTTGGCAATGAAATAGCCGACACCCTATTCAAAGCTGGAACCAATCATGAGGCGAAAACCATAATCCGTAATCAGCGCAGATTTGAATGGAAAAAGCAACTGAAATGTAACAATGAACTAGATCCAATACACTAGTTTCAAAGACATCAGCAAACTATCTTCTTTCACCTAAGGTCAGGCCATTTCAGACTATTAAGCCACCTCCATCGACTTAAATATCTCACAGAAGAGTGTCCATGTGGGACTGGAGTCCAGACTCCAGAACATATCCGACAAGAGTACCCAAACCATGCAGAACTGAGGCTTGAGATGTGGCCAGAGGACACAAGCTTCGGAGCAAAAGCTTTGGGGCTCCTATCAGGATCTGGAAGGGACTGCGGGCTTTGCCATGTCAAGAAGGATCAGGACCTGATAAGACCAACAACCTCGAACGCAGATGAAGAAGAAGAACAGTCTACAAAACTATAGTAAGACCAGCCGTCATGAAACGTGGAGTAAAACAAAGAACAATGAACAACAATTGGAGATCTTTGAGAACAAGATCTTAAGAAGAATCTTTGGGCCCACAAAGGATAACACCAGTGGAGAATGGAGAGATAGAAAGAATAGCGGAACTGAGCGGCTTATTTAAATCCAAACAAATTATAAATGTCTTGAAACTGAACAGACTACGCTGGCTGGGCTATGTAGAAAGAATAAAAGAGAACAGACAAATGAAAACTGTGTACGCGCAAGAGATGAAGGAAACAAGAGAAAGGAGTATACCAAGACAGAGATGGAAAGAAAACATAGAAGAGCATATAAAAGAAATTAGTGTCACCAACGGGAGGAGAAGATTATGAATAGAGAGGAAAGGAGGCGAACTTTATTTCCACTAATGAGCCTTAACAGTTCGGAAAGCTGAAGAAGAAGAAGACGAAGAAGAAGAAGAAGACGTATAATTTGCGACTGCCGAAAATATGTTGGTTGAGCTACCTGTTTAACAGCATAATTAATATAGAAATAAATTTGTAAATTAAATATAAATACCTGTTATAAACTAAGAGTCGACTGAGTAAAACGTAAATGTAATATTCATAGTGATGTAAAAGATGGCGAAAGGTTTCTAACGCTTTTGTCGACACACTTTCATATGAATCTTTTGCGTCCACGCATATCGTAAAGCGGGACTTGGGCATAAGCCCAACAATCTTATTCTGAGACTCATCTAGAAGCAACTCTAGATGGGGGAAAAACCAACCGTTACGGAAAATCGCATCAAACTGAATCGAGCATCGAGGATACCGACTCAGAGTAGCCAAAATAAACCATTCATCGACCCCAATTATGTGACAAAGATCAGATTCTGGAATGTAAGAACAATGGCCACACCATCGAAGACTGCTCAGGTAATCCACGAAATGAATAAATATCACCTAGACGACCTGGGCATCAGTGAAATCGATGGCCAGAAGCAGGGAAAAGAATGACTGAAAACCGTAAGTTAATCATACGTTCAGGCAAGGACGATGGGAAATATCACGAAGGAGTAGGTATAATTATGTTAACTCGGCAGCAAAGAGCCTTACAGAATGGGAACCAGTAAACAGTCGTACATTAAGAGCACGAATCCAAATAAGACACGGAAGAATGACAATCATACAATGTTATGCACCCACGAACGATGCAGATGTCGAAATAAAGGATACTTTCTATCAACAACTCATTAGCAAAGCTATTAAACACGATATCTTAGTTGTCATGGGAGATTTTAACGCCAAGGTAGCAAAAGATAACACCAACATAAAAAAAGTTATGGGGAAAGAAAGGATTGATACGGTAAATTAGAATGGAGAAAGATTATTTGAATTACGTCTAACAGAGGGCATGGTCATTGGAGGAACAGTATTTCCACACAAAGAGATACATAAACAATATGGATATATCCAGATGATAGAACCATAAATCAGATATATCATTTGTGTATTAGAAAGCAATTCAGAACATCTCCGATAGATGTAAGAGCATATGGGGGTGCAGATGTCAACAGTGATCACAATCTGTGTATAAGGAAAATAAAACTAAAACTGAAAAACCAACACAAGCAAGTAATACTCAGAAAGATAAACAGTCAATGTCTACAGGATGAAAATACTAAGAGTAATTTTAATCTAGAACATACCAAACAGTTCGCTACATTCAGTGAGATAGAAGAGACAGATATAGATGACTTATGGCATTCTTACAGCATAGCTATAATTACAGCAGTTAAAACAAGTGCTAGACAGCAAACAACAAATAGAAAAGCAAGGATATCAGATAAGACATGGAAATCTATACATAAAAGACGGGCAGCCAAATTAGCCATGTTGAATGTAAAAATAGATCTTGAAAGAGAGTTGACAAAAGCAACATACAAAAACTAGACAATAAAGTGAAAAAAGCTCAGCTAGAAGGGATACAAGAGAATACATGGACTATATGACGAAAGAAGGGGAAAAGGCATCAAAAACAGAAGACAGCAAAACCCTATACAACATACATAAGAGGCTAACAGTTAGGTACTATTGCATCCAAAGAAAGACCAATCCTTAGTAAAACTGGCACACTTTTAACATCACGTAAAGACCAAAAACAAGGATGAGCCGAACACTTCCAAGAATTACCACATCCAAAAGAACTGATAGACCTTGGAACTGATTTACCATGTAAACCTAGATGAAATTACATTGCATGACATTGAAACATCAGTGAATCTAATGGCTAACAACAAAGCTGCAGGTGAAGAGGAAATAACAGCCGAAATGTTAAAAGCTATTAACATTGACAACATGAATAAACTACAGAGAATTTTCAATAAAGTTTGGAAAGAAAAAAAAAATCCTTCTAAATGGAAAAAAGGAATAATTGTTAAAATGCTGAAAAAATGCAACCTTTGCAATTACAACAGCAGGAGAGGAGTAACCTTACTATCAGTTGTGTGAAAAGTATTTGAAAAGTTATTCTGAATAGAATTCAAGATATAGTGGATGCTGCAATGAGAGAATGTTTGTGCAGTCAGTACAGACGAACGAATGAGTGGATGGTTTCAGATTGAAACAGGCGTGAAAGAATGATGTATATTTTCTTCCTTGATTTTTGGAACTGCCATAGACTTCATAATGAAAAAATATTGCAAAGCTAAAACGGGCATTGATTCGGTACGTGTGACCCAACTGGAAGATCTTGATTTTGCAGATGACGTAACTCTTATCAGTGACGATATGAAATCAGTCATCATCATCATCATCATCATCATCGTCATCATCATCATCACCATCACGATCATCATCATCATCAGGTGCCTCGCCGATTGGCGTTGGCTATTATGCTTCACCAGAGTACACGATCCTTCATGCAGGCCATCAGTTCAGTTGGTGATCTACTCTCACACCATCCCGTCATACTGTCCAGTATCATTTTCTCTTGATCTTCCTCTTGATCTTCTTCCTTCTATTTGTCCTGTTGTTATAATATTTTCAATGCCCCTCTTCTCATCTCCTATGAAAGTACAATATCTCTCTCTTATCTTTTTTACAAGTTTTTTTGTTGTCTCTCCAGCTCTTCTCATACATTCTTCATTAGTTATTTTTGCTGTCCAGGGGATTCGCAACATTCTTCTAATAAATCACATTTTTGCTGCTTGCAATGATTTTTGTACAGACTTGCCTATTGTCCATGATTCACTTCCATATAACAAGATAGGTTCAATATAGCATTTTAGGACTCGTTTTCTAACATTCATTGATAAGGATGTGTTAGCTAATATGTTTCTCATTCTCTGAAATGCAGTCTTTGCTTGACATATTCTGTTCCTAATTTCTGTTCCGCATTTCCATCTGAAGTTATTACTGCTCCAAGGTATTTGAATTTCTGCATCTGATTTAGAATAGTTCCGTTTAATTTTATACTGCATGCTGGTGGATTCTGTTTCTTAGATATAACCATAGTCTCTGTCTTTTTGATGTTCAAAGTAAGGCCTTTCTGTTCACTTTCTTTGGCCACTTTATCCAAGAGATTTTGCAGGTCTTGTTGGTTCTCAACTACCAGTACTGTGTCGTCAGCATACAGAAGGTTGTTAATATTGTATCCTCCAATTTTTATGCCTGGTTCTGTGATGATCGTTCTTAGAATATTCTCGCTGTACAGAGAAAACAAGGTCCGGAGATAGTACACATCCTTGTTGCACCCCTTGTTTTATAGGTTGATATTTTCCAGTTCTATTTTCAACTCGAATTGCTGCTTCTTGATGCCAGTATATATGTTTTACAATCCTCAGGTCTTTGCCGTTTATATTGATATCTTCAAGCATTTTAATATTTTCATTATGTTTCACCTTGTCGAATGCCTTGGTGTAATCAATGAAGCATAAGTAGAGATCTTTCTGTACTTCTAAAGCTCTTTATGCTAGTGTTCGTAAAGCATAAATGGCATTGTGTGTTCCCTTTCCTTAAAAAATCCAAACTGTTCATCTGCTATTTCCATTTTAATCTTTTTCCTTGTTCTTCTCATAATGATTCTCAGATGTAGTTTTGTTATGTGACATGAGAGGCTGATAGTCCGGTGGTCATCACATTCCTTTGCACCAGGTATCTTTGGTAGTGCTATAAACGTGAATTTAATCAGGTTACTGGAAATATAACCACCGTTCTAAATGTCATTCAGTAACTTGGTTATTATTTTTATTCCTGTCTCCTTTTATCTTATATATCTATTTCTTCTATCGTTATATTATCAGGCCCAGTCTCTTTTCCTTTCTTCGTGTGTTTGATGGCATCTATGATTTCATCTTCAAGTATTGGTGGTCCATCACAGTTTTCAGTATCTGGTGTTAATTCTGGTCTTTCTCCTCCATATAGCTCACCGATGTGGTCTGTCCACCTGTCCACAATGTCTTCTTTTCCTATTAACGTTTTACCTTCTTTCGATTTCAGGCAGTCTGTGGTATATTTTGTTTTCCTGCCTGTGAGCTCACTAATTCGTTTGTGCATGTTTTTGCTGTCTTTATTATGAGAGTCATCTATCTGTCTGCATTGTTTATTTAACCACACTTCTTTTGCTTCTCTGCATTTGCATCTGATTTCTTTATTTATCTTTCTATATTTTTCCTCGTTATTTTTACTCCTCCTCCTCTTGTCCATCGATCCTAAGATGTCGTCTGTAATCTATTTATTTTTAGAGGCTTCTTTTTTATGGTATTATCTCCTTAATAGTTTGGTGGATAGAATCTCTTAACATGGCCCGTTGTTCATCTATACTATTTATCTTTGCTATTGCATTGTATCTATTTGTTATAACTTTGTATTGTTCTCGCAGTTCTTGGTCATTTTTAAGGAGTTCTGTATTTCTGTCTGCTTTCTTTAGCTTTATTCTAATTTGTCCACAGAGTGGGTCATGGTCACTATTGCAGTCAGCTCCTGGCATGGTTTTTTGTTGTCAGTAATGCAATGCGGAACCGTTTGTTGATTAATATGTAGTCTATCTGGTTAAAAGTCTTTTTGTCTGGGCTTCACCACGTTGCCAGTCTTCGAGGATGTTGTTTAAACCAGGTGTTTCCTACAACCATGCTGTGTATTCTTACCCATTCAATTAATTTACAACATCTGTCATTCCTCTCCCCCCGTCCATAGTCACCAACGATGTTTGAAATTCTTCCTTTACAAACTTTGGCACTAACATCTCCCATGACTATGGTAATTTCATATGACTTGTGCGTTTTAGGGCTGTCTCTATGTCATTATAAAATAGCTGTACATCTTCTTCAGAACTTTCAGATGTTGGAGCGTACACTTGTATAATATTTATGTTTATTGGTTGTCCTTTCAGTTAGGCTAGCAGGACTCGATCCGAGATGTTCAAATATCCTACAATTGTCCTTGCTGTTTGTTCGTCAAATATTATTCCTACTCCTCGTTCATGTTTCTCACTTCCTGAATATATTATTGTATATTTATCAGAGTTTATCTTCCCTGCACCTGTCCATCTAACTTAACTCATTTCTAATATGTTAACTTTCATCCTTTCAATTTCCATCTGTATATTTTCTAATTTTCCAGCCTGGAATAAAGTTCTAACATTCCATGTTGCTATTTTGAACTTGTTAGTTTTGCCACCAGTAGCTTGATGACGATCTGGTCTCAACTATGGCTCGTGAGCTGCCATATCGGACGAGGCTGTTCCAAAGGGAGATCCATTAACGTCGTTCATGACAAATCTATTACTCTGAATAAACATAATTGTTCTTGGGAGCTACAACAGTGGTTTCCAGTTGCCTTCGGTCGGTTTGTGTATGGACTCTCCGCTAGCCTTTCGACTCCCTGTCCTTCCCGCAAGTCAGCGGGAGCGAGAGGTTTTAAGGCACCTCTTACCGGCCTGGTATTCCCTTCACTGAGCACCTGAGGCACTTTATAGAAGTAGTACTACCACAACTGGCTCTCTGAGTCTACCGCTAGTTGGTCCGCGCCTGGTTATGTGGACAACTCCTTATTCACAGGGATCCTCCATACCTGGAGGACTTTCACCATCCGCCACCTGTGACGCGCTGGGTTGGGGATGGTCGCCCCAGCTTTACCCCAGGTGAAATCAATGCAAGAAAAAACAAATACCCTGTCTTCAATGGCTAGTAAAAATAGGACTTTAAATTAACAATGATAAAACAAAAATATTGATGGTTCTCATTAACGACGAAGGACGAATATACGTAGAAGGAACTGCTGTTGAAGAAGTAAACCAGTTTGCATATCTCGGCAGCTGTATAGACCACAGTGATGACATCAGAAAAGAAGTTAGAATTCGAATTGCCAAAGCAGCATTGATTTTCAAGAATCTTGAGAACATATGGTATTCAAAAGTTATAAAAACAAAAACCAAGATAAGATTATTCAATTCAAATGTAATATCCCCCCTCATTTATGCATGTGAAAGCTGGAAAACTACTAAAGTAATAGATAAGTAATAGATAAGACTCCTCCGAAAAAAGGAAAATACTCGATATAAAGTGGAATGAATTCAACAACAACGCAGAGATCAGACAGATGAACAAACAACAACCTGTTTCACGGTTGATCAGAAAAAGAATATGGACATATGTCGGTCATGTGATGAGAAGAAGCTATCAGAATATCCCCAAACAAGCTATCAAGTGGAACGCAACAGGCCGAAGAAAAAGAGGTCGACCACGTGAAACTCTAAAGAGGACATTGTTAAGAGAAGCCAATTCAGTGAGCATTACATTCCTTTTATGAGAAAAACTCGCCAAAGACAGGACATCTTGGCGAACTACCACGTGGGTCCTATGTGACATTTTTACGGCACGGGAAGGGTGTAAGATGTAAGATATATTTTAGTATTTAAATGCTATTTTTAATGCTAGATTTTAGATATGGGATGAAATAAATTGTCTTATTATCAAGACTAACAGAGAAATTTTGCTGCAGAAAAAATAGTAATACAAAACCGATGCCAACAATGAATACATTATGTTACATACATGTGTTTCATTTTTATAACAAAATCTATCTGTAACAATAAAAATGTATATATAATATTTGTCCTGCTTTCTGACTCTCAGGTTTCCGAAGCTTATCGTATGGGACACTTATCATAAGCTAGTCTGGCCATCCCTGTACTATAATGTATAGCTCTTTTTATTTTTCGAAAAACACGGCGTTGAAACCTTCATTTTGTCACATTTTTTTCATTTTTTGTACAATATATCAATTCAATCCCATATCCGATTTCTAGCTTTCTTGACTATTTCTTGGCACTAAACTATTTTACGAAGATGGGGTCGCTGACTCTAAGTTCTAACCCCCCCTCCCCCAACTGGAGGACCAGGTTACTAGTGTCGTCTGACTCCCTACTCGCGAACACCTTCCCAGCTAGGTTCAACCTGACACGAGGAGAACTCTCCTTGGTACAGCTCTGGTTAGACTACGCAAGCTGCCACGCTACAACAAGACACCGGCACCACGTGGTATAGAAATACAGAAACATAAGTAAACTATGCATATAGAAAACAGAAAACATGGTGATATAAAAAGGAGGGTATCATAACTATTCCAAATAAGAACAAGCCAGAAGCAAAGTGATGCCCTGTCCCCAGCGATGTTCAGTCTGGACTTGGAAAAAAAGAATAAAGAAGGAAAAAAATTATTATAAGAGGAGAATATTAGGGCATGCAAGAGATATACATGTTGTAGAATAAACTTGAAAAGAGACCACAGAAATCTTCAAACATCTCGTAGAACAAGCAGAAAATGTTGGATCAACGACAGATTATCAGAGAACCGAATATCCAAGAATCGCAAGACCAAAACAAATGTCAAACAAGAAAATCATATCCCAGTAGAAGGTCAGTCAGTCAGTCATTTGCATGTCCCTTGCGGAACTTTGCCTTCCTAACAGCTTTCCTGTAGGCCTCTCGGTTGTAAACAAGATGCCCTTCTGCTGATGCATCCATTTGCAAATCATCAAAGATGTATTGCAACCACCTTCACCTTGGTCTTTCTCTCTTTCTTTTTCCCATTATGTTTCCTTCCAAGACGGTCTTCTCTAAATTATAATGACGTTTAATGTGTCCAAGACATTTAAGTTTTATTTGTTTAATCCTCTTTACTAGCCAGCCTTCTTCTAAATATTAAACTCTTGTAGTATGGGTATATATTTTTTTTCTTTTTTGTGTCCATGGGTGTCCAGTAGGAGGTATAAGGATTAAAATAACAGATTCATAAAAATACTTTGGGGCATTATTGAATAGCTCCAACATTGTAAGAGATGATATTAGTGTATAATACAAGCTGGAAACAACACTTATTTTACCCTTAGACACTTGTTAAATCAAAAATCCTTTCTCTCTGCATCAAACTAAATATATACAAGACAGATAAAACCACGTCTCATGTGTGTCTCAGAAACGCGGAGCACTACAGAACAAGATGAAAGACAATTACAAATGTTTGAAAATAGAATCTTGAAAAGAACTTTAGGCCCATTAGAGGTCCTATATCACAATAAGAGAAAATAGAAACAACAAAGAAATTCACACGCTGTTCCAATCTTCACTCATAACTACTCGTACCACCATGAAAAATACCAGGCGAAGTTGTTCGTATGCTTGGAGAGGATGGGACAAGAGTAGACAGGCAAACTGAGCTCATACAGAAGTGACAAACGAAGACAAACCAAGAGACAGACCAAGACAGCTGCGGCGTGACAACCTGGAAGCTCTCGGAGTGGAAAATTGGCAGGAGAAAATTAAGAACAGAGAGGATGGATATAAGTTTTTTTCTGCACGGTCGGATTAAGACCCTTAAAGGCTCTAAGAACTAAAAAGATTTTAGTGCCACCTATATATGTAATTCAAAATATAATCAATAATAACCCATAAATTAAAATATTATTTATCGAAACTAAACAATACATACAGTAAGATGAAAAATAATATTTATTTGTGTATACTTCCACTTTACTTATATTGGAAGCATTTTCTCCTCCTTTTTCAACTGCACAGTCTGTGATCAGATCCTCAAAACTAATCTTATGTATCACATCTGCTTCTCTCTACTTAACAGAGATAAGGCATCCAGCCTGCCTTGTTACATAGTTGTTCTGATGGGATTTTTTAATTACACTTCCACTGAGAAAATGAACGCTCAGCTGATCAATGTGTGACCTTTAATGTTAAACATTATACGAAAGCCAATGTCTGCATTTGGAAAGGCACACTCAATATTGTCTTCTACAATTATTTTATAAGTTCAACATGACTGAATCTTGTTTTCACAGTTTTGTTGCACTGAACTTATGGCTCACATAAGAATAAAACTGCTGAGAAATTACTGTTGAAGTCCTCTGGGTAAGCATCAATCAGCTTTTAACAGCACTGAGAATACCTCTCAATGACAGTAAATGATGAAGTGACATTATGTGGCACATCATTTAGAAAAGAAAATATTTCTGCTATTTCTTTGCATATCTCTCCTCTTCTTTTCATCTCAGTTTCAAATGTGTCAACAATTGCGTGAAAGGTGGTGATGCGAAACTTATTTCTGGCAATATATACTTCTGTCATTGGGTACCTTCTTTCTGATAAGTTTGCGAGTTGTAGGTGCCTTGTAATCAACATCTGGTAGCATTTCGTTTGTAGCTGCTTCATATTTTAAAAATTGATCTCGTGAAATGACAGTTGGTCAGCTAATGATATACACAGATCTGCACATGTTTTTAAGTTCACATACTAATTTTGTAGAATTTGATTTACTCTGTGAAAATTTAAGCAAAATCTCATTCCAAAAATTCAACATAAAAATGAATTCTAGCTCTTGCATCTCATCTGCAATATTATTTGTTTCTCTTCTAGCGTCTCTATTTTGTGACTGATCTTGGGCCATATATTCTAATTGTTCTAAAATTTTAAGGAGAGATTTCAAAATTGTTACTGTTGCCATAGCATGTTTCTCCAATCTGGTATCAGAGAAGGATTTTAAGACGCTTTCATTTCCAACACAACCTTTAAGAATTGTCCACCGGCTGCTTGAGGTATGAAAAACAGTATAGAGTAACTGCACTATAGAGAAGGAATTAATTGCCTCTTGACAACAGTCAACAGCACTTCGGCCTACCAGATTTAAGAAATTAGCTGCATATGGTATGTCATTCATTTGCATGTCCGGTTCTAAGGACTGCAAACGCGCCACAAACAGCCTCTGACAGTCAAGTCCAGCTCCAGGCCTTCCCGTGGCAGAACTGTTTAAACTGACAGGAGAAGAGGCGAGGGCGAATATCTGGCGCCTGAAAACCAGTTACTTAGGGTAGATGAGTGTCACGTTTGGTAGCTCATCTGCCGCTGTTGGCGAGATCTTCAGCTGCCGTGCGTGGAGCGGTGCTCCTCCCGGCCAATGAAGAAATTTGCAAATTTTTTCACTGCGGAAAAGGTGGTTGAAAGGATAAATCGAAGCAAACAGTCAAATCACGGCACCTCTGGTCTGGAGGTCGGCCACGTCCTGAGTGCAGTCATATCGGGTGAAATGCATGAACCGGCTTGTCCCAGAGGTTAAGTCACTGCTGACTTGACTCTTCAAATGCCGCGCGTGGAGTGAAGCTCCTCCCGGTTAAGGAAGTAAATGCGGAAATAAAGGTTGCTGTGCGGCGCCGATGGGAAAAGGTGGTGGAAAGTGAAGTTTAACCTGGTATGTCCAGTAGTATCGCTACGAGAGCTATACCACGGCGCCTCTGCCCTAGAGGCCGCCTACGTCCGAAATACACCTACACTGGTGAAATATACCTAAACCGGCACACACCAGGGGTGGAACTCGATGGCTAGACATGTCATGCCACCTCCGCTCTAGAGGTCGGTAACACCTGATAAACACCCATACTGGTGAATTTTGCCTAAACCGGCTCATACCAGGGGTGAATCTTGAAGGCTATGAATGTCACAGTACCTCTGCCCCAGAGGTCGGTCCCATCCCAAACACACCCATACTGGGAAATGCCTAAACCGGCTCAACCCAGGGGTAGAAGTCACTAGTGGTGAGGATTCGTCCTCCTGGACAAAAGCTCCATCCTGGTCACAACTAGGAAAGGTAGCGGCCACAACCGCAAAATGCTGAAGTCGGAGACACTGGACCAGGGAAGTCTAGATAGGCAACCACCTCTCACCCGGCGGGGATGTCTGCGTATCCTAATCACGCTGAGGTTTTCCGGTGAGAAAGTCCAACCCTGGACTGGATGGGCAACCACCTCTCACCCGGCGGTGATACACGGGTATCTCAAAACACGTCGAGGTTTTCCGGTGAGAAAGTCCAACTCTGGCCTGGGTGGGCTTACGCCTCTCACCCAGCGGGGATGCACTGATATTCCAAACACGTCGAGGTCTTCCGGTGAGAAAGTCCAACCCTAGACCAAACTGGTGCAATTAAAACCACAGTGTCACGCAATCCCGCTTCCAAGACCCACCAAGAATACAGGCTAAAGCACTGTGATACTCTGAACCCCTTGTGGTCCTTTCGTGGAACTCGTGTGGTCTATTTTGGACCACACAGGGGACCACGGGACCTAACGAGGACCACATGCGTGAATTCAGTAGGTTCACAGTGCGGTTTTTGGTGGTAGAAGTGAACGAAGAAGAAGAAGAAGATTTGCATGTCCCTGGCGGAACTTTGCCTCCCAAACAGGACTCCTGTAGGCCTCTCTGCTGTGAGCAAGATGGCCTGCTGCTGATGCATCCATTTGCAGATCGTCAATGATGTCTTGCAGCCATCTTCGTCTTGGTCTTCCTCTTTTTCTTTTTCCCATTACGTATCCTTCCAATACGGTCTTCTCTAAATTATCATGACGTTTAATGTGTCCAAAATATTTAAATTTTCTCTCTTTAATCCTCTTTACTAGCCAGCCCTCTTCAATATTAAGCTCTTGTAGTATAGATATATTTGTTCTTTTTTCTGTCCACGATATTCGGAGAACTCTTCTGTAGCATTTACATTCAAAGGCATTTATGTGTTTGTCAGCTGTTTTGTTAAGTGTTCAGGTCTCACATGCATATGTTGCGATGGGAAAGATGCATGCCCTTAAAAATCTTATTTTTGTAGTTCTGTCTGCCCATCTCCACAGATTCTTTATTTGTTTTATTTTCTGAAGAGCAATAGATGTCCTTCTTTTAATTTCCCTCATTGTATCTCCATTATTAGTTAGCAGTGATCCAAGATATTCAAAACTCTCCACTTCTTCCAATTTTTCCTCATTGATATATATATTTCAGCTGCCTTGTTTGTTTTGTCAGTTGTCATCAATTTAGTTTTCTTTGCATTAAGATAGAGGTTCTGCTCTTCGCTATTCTTACGGACTGACATAATTAGTTTTTCCATTCCTTTTTGTGTTGTGAAGAGTAACACTGTGCATAGGATATATATATATATATATATAAAACTTGTTTGTTTCTAAAATGTGTTGCTGCATCCCCTTATAACACCCAGACATGTTAGCAGCGTTGTCATAAGACTGACTCCTACAGTTTGAAAAGTTTAGCCTACAAGCTTCGTGTAAGTACTGCAACACCTGATTTGCCATTTCCTCACTGGTATGACTTTTCATTTCCAGAAAGGTTAAAAAGCGTTCAATAGGCTGTCCATCTTTTAATTGCCTAAGTGCAACACTTAACTGATCGATACGTGATAGATCTGGTGTTGAATCACATGACAAACTAAAATAACCAGAAGATTTTACTTCATCAACAATGAGCGCATGGACCTTTTGTGCCATTAGTTGAATGAGTTCCTCACAGGTGGTTTTGGACAGATAAGAAGGATTTCCTTTGCCAGAATTTCCATAATTTGGAAATGTGGCCTGCTAAATATGGATCAAACTGGCTTATGAGCTCAAACAGCCCTAAGAAATTACCATTTTTCAATGATCCAAACCTTTCTTCTGTTCCTTGAAAAGCCAAGCTACGTTCAGCCAACGTACAAATAACAGCTATGACACGCCTCAAGACATGTTTAACCAACGTACGAATAACAGTTAGGACACGCCTCAAGACATGTTCAGCCAAAGTACGAATAACAGTTATGACACGCCTCAAGACATATTCAGCCAACATACGAATAATAGCTAGGACACGCCTCAAGACATGTTCAGCCAACATACGAATAATAGCTAGGACACGCCTCAAGACATGTTCAGCCAACATACGAATAACAGCTATGACACGCCTCAAGACATGTTCCCAGTATTCACACTCTTCCTGAATTTGATTCTACAACTGTTGCCCCCGCCTATTGCCTGCGAGTTAAGTATGTTAGCATAGAGTCTCGGTGAGTTAAATATGTTAGCATAGAGTCTCGGAGAGTTAAGTATGTTAGCACAGAGTCTCGGTCAGTTAAGTATGTTAGCACAGAGTCTCGGTGAGTTAAGTATGTTAGCACAGAGTCTCGGAGAGTTAAGTATGTTAGCATAGAGTCTCGGTGAGTTAAGCATGTTAGCATAGAGTCACGGTGAGTTAAGTATGTTAGCATAGAGTCTCGGTCAGTTAAGTATGTTAGCATAGAGTCTCGGCGAGTTAAGTATGTTAGCAGAGAGTCTCGGTGAATTAAGTATGTTAGCATAGAGTCTCGGTGAATTAAGTATGTTAGCATAAAGTCTCGGTGAGTTAAGTATGTTAGCATAGAGTCTCGGCGAGTTAAGTATGTTAGCAGAGAGTCTCGGTGAATTAAGTATGTTAGCATAGAGTCTCGGTGAATTAAGTATGTTAGCATAAAGTCTCGGTGAGTTAAGTATGTTAACATAGAGTCTCGGTGAATTAAGTATGTTAGAATAAAGTCTCGGTGAGTTAAATATGTTAGCATAAAGTCTCGATGAGTTAAGTATGTTAGCATAAAATCTCGGTGAGTTAAGTATGTTAGCATAGAGTCTCGGTGAGTTAAGTATGTTAGCATAGAGTCTCGGTGAGCAGTGCTTTTTTATGATTATCAACTACAATATTTCTCCAGTCACTGAACTCTTCTCTTATAAAAAGAAAATTCGAGAAAATTTTAGGAGCAAACAAAACAATAATCTGATAATGTTTAGTGGTAAATACAGTACCACTTTCTCTTGTATTTCTCGCCACTGGGTTTTGTCCCAACAAAAAGTTTCTGCGAACAATACCTCATTGGTTTGCTAGCACTGAAATGCCGGTGAGACTTGTCAAATGGCCCATTGTGGTGCTGACAGTCACTGGGTTCATAAGCAATCCAGTAATTCACATCATCAGCAGAGAAATCAAGCAACAACCCTGGATCCTTTGCTACATTGTTAAAATAGTCTAATGCCACTGAGGAATATTATTTGCTCAACTGACCCCGTATTCTACTGGGTAATTAGTCTTCTGCTGGAGTACAATTTTCCTTTCATCTTAGAAATTACTTGTTGTTGGTGCTATAAGACAACCTAAATTTCTCTGTTACACACTAAGAAAATCAACAAGACTCCCAGGCTTTCAACTACACTGAATAATACTGATACAACAACTTAACTGAACTTGGCAGTCTCCTCACATAACAAAACTCTTCAAACAGTGAGGGTTTCAACAAATCCAGAGCTGTAGTTTTTATATTCAGACTACACAAGTTTACTGATGGGAAAAATCAGGGATGAAAATATGAGGATGGAAACGTAGCCCATCAGGCAGGAAAGACGTTTATAATGACAATTCCCTGCGTGAGAAAACTACGCCATATGAGAGAAAACCTTACAATGTAATTATACAATAAAAAACAACACTTATAACGTTTCCAACCGAATAACTTCAACTATCTCAAAAACTAAATCCTACATCTTAACTTACCATGCCTCAACCAAAAACTGCTACTACTGAAAACTCTACCTAACCGAGACTATCTATCTATCTATCTATCTATCTATCTATCTATCTATCTATCTATCTATCTATCTATCTATCTATCTATCTATCTATCTATCTATCTATCTATCTATCTATCTATCTATCTATCTATCCATCCATCCATCCATCCATCCATCCATCCATCCATCCATCCATCCATCTATCTATCTATCTATCTATCTATCTATCTATCTATCTATCTATCTATCTATCTATCTATCTATCTATCTAACACATCGTAAGGCTCCATCTGCATCAAAACAAGTAAGACTCCCCTATTTTCTAATGGTGAGTGGTATTTATACTATCCCTACCCATTCAGTTTTTTTCCATGCTGCACGCTTATCTCAAGACCCCCGTTTACGCTCTCAACCAAAATACCTTTCAAACAAGGGCAGTCACTCTATTTCGTGTTTTTTGATTACCAGTACTGCCTATATCCCATAGTTAAGAGAATACTGCCATAATCTGATTTACTTCATCTTTTGCAGAAATAATAATTTCACCATCATCACCATGGTCCATTAAACTTTAATTTTCAGCAATTATTTCAACCCCAGAATGTATTGAAAAGTCTGAAATCTGAAGACTTTGGTTATCAGTCTTCAGAGTAAATTTCAGATAGGGAATTCGGAAGTGTCAGAATATGTTGGAGAAATTCGTCATTGTTGGTGGCTTAGAGAAGGCACGACGAATGTTGGTACCATAAAGTAGCACCACGAGTATTGTTATATGAATAGCAATTCAAGTTTTATTTAATAATGTTTTGTTTTATTTACTACCTACGTCTTATTGTTAATCTTTCCTCTGTACTTACTGCATTCCTTAACTTTGTATTGTGTTTGATGATGTGTGAACTCAGCACTTGAAGCAAATCATCCAACGAGTTTTTAGACCTCCAGTCTTACTCAAAGAAGTTTTGTGTTCTACTTTCTAATGATTCAACAGAACTTGTGGAAACTTGTACTTGATTCTGGCTGGGCATTAAAGTGATGAAACCAACGCCTACAATGTATTGGCTCTAGCACCAACTCGTCCACTTCAAGGGCACAAGCAATATTTAAAATAGACAGTATGACACTATAGATAAACAACTCCCTAGATTAACTATTTGAAATAAACTTCCAGGTTCTTATATATATATATTCTGCCTTCGATGTTATTGGTCACTTCAGATCCTGATCCATGTCGACATGGTAAAGCCCGCAGTCCTTTTCAGATCTGATAGAAGCCCCACAACTTTTGCCCCAAGTTTGTGTCTTCTGGCAATGTCTCACGCCTCAGGTCTGCATGGTTTTGGCACTCTTGAAGGATATGTTCTGGAGTCTGGACTCCAATGCCACATGGACACTCGTCTGTGTGAGATATTTTGAGTCAGTTCTTGTGGTTGGTTGTTTTGAGGCGTGGGATTCATCCCTTTTCCTTCCAGCTGGAGAAAGGCCTTAACGAAGCCACGTCGAGAGATCGGGTTGTATCAAGAGCATTCTTAACCTCGTAAGTGCGTGTAAGAAGACTCTCTAGTCAGACAAAAATTCTAATACCCATTCAAATGTACAGAAATAAGTTTACACTTAGTATATTCAGTCGAAGGTGTGTTTAGTTTATGTTTACAAATTTTATCATTCATTCATTCCTTTGCATGTCCCTTGCGGAACTTTGCCTCCCAAACAGCACTCCTGTAGGTCTCTCGGTTGTGAGCAAGATGGCCTGCTGCTGCTGCATCCATTTCCAGATCATCAACGATGTCTTGCAGCCATCTTCGTTTCGGTCTTCCTCTTTTTCTTTTTCCCATTATGTATCCTTCCAATACGGTCTTCTCTAAATTATCATGACGTTTAATGTGGCCAAAATATTTAAGTTTTCTCTCTTTAATCCTCTTTACTAGCCAGCCTTCTTCAATATTAAGCTCTTGTAGTATAGATATATTTGTTCTTTTTTGTGTCCACGATATCTGGAGAACTCTTCTATAGCATTTACATTCAAAGGCATTTATGTGCTTCTCAGCTGTTTTGTTAAGTGTCCAGGTCTCACAGGCATATGTTGCGATAGGAAAGATGCATGCCCTTAAAAATCTTATTTTTGTGGTTCTGTCTGCTCCTCTCCACAGATTCTTTATTTGTTTTGCTTTCTGAAGAGCAATAGATGTCCTCCGTTTAATTTCCCTCATTGTATCTCCATTATTAGTTAGTAGTGATCCAAGATATTCAAAACTCTCCACTTCTTCCAGTTTTTCCTCATTGATACATATTTCAGTTGCCTTGTTTGTTTTGTCAGTTGTCATCACTTTAGTTTTCTTTGCGTTAAGATAGAGGTTCTGCTCTTCGCTGTTCTTGCGGACTGACATAATTAGTTTTTCCATTCCTTCTTGTGTTGTGGACAGCAATACTGTGTCATCAGCATATCTAATCTCTGGTATTTCATAACCTCCAACTGTTATGGCATCGTAATATTCTTTGTCTACATCTTCTCTAACATTCCTCATTATATTTTCAGTATACAAGTTAAATAAGTAGGGTGACAATATGCACCCCTGACGGACCCCTTGTTTTATGTCAAACCAACTTGTTGTTTCACCATTTATTCTTACTGCTGCTTGTTGGTCTAAATACAGCAGTGATGTTAATTGTATCAAATGTGTTGGAAATCCCATTTTTTCCATTATTTCCCAAAGTTTCTGGTGTTGTACACAATCAAATGCCTTTGAGTAGTCTATAAAGGATAAATATAGATTCACATTAAACTCCCTGCATTTCTCTATTATTAATCTTAGATTGAATATATGATCTCTTGATCCTCGTCCTTGCCTGAAGCCAGCTTGGACCATATTGACTTCTTCTTCTATTTTCTTTCGAAGTCTACCCATTATGATTTTTAACAGAATTTTACTGGCATGACTAATCAGGGCAACAGTTCTGTAGTTGGTGCATAATTTCAGGTTACCCTTTTTTGGCAGTGGTATGAATACAGTTCTTTTCCAATCTTTTGGCCAAATACCTGAATGCCATATCTTTTTACATAGTGCATGATAGATTGTTGCACACTCCTTTCCTCCTGCTTTAATAAATTCAGCGGTTATCTCATCACATCCTGGTGATTTACCATTTTTCAGACTCTTTATTGCCCATAAAACTTCTTCAATTGTCGGCTCGGGTTCTTTCTCCTCCAATAATAATTCACACTGTTGATATCTGCTTCCACAGTCGGTTGTTTCATACATTCTTTTGCAATATTCCTTCCATCTTTCCAGAATTTCCTCTGTCTCTGTCAAAGTATTCCCCATCTCATCACAAATTACATTTAGCTTAGGTGTGACATTTTTCGTCAATGTCTTCATTTCTTTAAACATTTCACTATCTCTTCCACACCTCTGATGTTCTTCTATTCTTTCACAACAATCTTGTATGTATTGTTTTTTGTCTTTTCTTATGTTTCTTCGTACTTCTTTTGTTAAAGTTTTATATTTATCTTTGTTGTTGTTTGTCACTTTCCATTGCGTCTTCATTTCTCTACATTGTTTTATCAGTTCTAGTGTACCTGCTGTGATCCATCTATTCCTTTGTGTTTTCTTTACTGGAACCATGTCTTTAGCTGTTGCTACTAAGATATCTTTGGCCTGCGTAGCCAATTCATCTGGTGTCATCTCTTCCTGTACAGCCATCAGGATTTCGAAACGGTTCTTCACTTCTATACCGTATTGTTCTGGTATATTTGTAAGGTCAAAGCGGAGTGGTCTTGATCCCATAACTATCTTTTTTATCTTTATCTTCATGTCTGCTATTAATAACTCATGGTCCGTGTCACAATAAGCACCTGGTAAAGTTTTTGCTGATGTTATGCTTGACCTCCACCTTCTCTGCACTAAAATGTAATCTATTTGATTCCTGGTTTTTCCATCAGGTGATGTCCATGTGTAAAGTCTTCTTGGATGTTGTTTAAAAAGTGTGTTAGCAATCATTAGCTCATTTTCCATACAAAACGCCATTAGATTGTCACCTGCCTCATTTCTGTGTCCTATGCTAAATTTCCCTACAACATGTCCTTCATCTTCTGCTCTTTCTGTACCAATTTTTGCATTAAAATCACCCATTATAAATACAATATCATTTTTCCGTACCTGGTCCATTGTCGTCTGCAGTGTGTTATAAAAATGTTCTACTTCATCTTCTTCTGCTGCTGATGTAGGTGCATATACCTGGATGACTGTTACATTTCTAGGAATGCCCTTAAGTCTGATTGTTAGGATTCTATCACTTACTGGATTGTAGCCTAGTAATGATTTTGATGTTGATTTGTCCAAATAAAAAGCCACTCCATTCTTTCCTCCTACTTCTCCGCCAGAATATATAAATATATTATCATTCTCGCTCGTAAATGTCCTGATCCTTTCCATCGATGTTCGCAGATTCCCAAAATGTGTATCCGCGTTCTTTTCATCTCGTCACTTATTACTTGATATTTTCCTCATACATACTTCTTACATTCCATGTTCCTACTCTTATTTTTCTTTTTAGTTTGATACAGGGGTTTTCCTTGGTAACACCGTCAGGATTTTGTCCGTCATCACAATTACTAGTACCGACCTCTGCCTCACACTCTTCCCCAGTGTTAAAATTAGATCTATCTGGCCTGGGGGACTCACCACCAGATCTTTTTCCTATTTGACTTTCCATGATTGCTGCTTGGGTTTCTTGGTATATTTCCAGAAGGTAGTTTACCATTGCTTTCTTTCCGGGCAGTGACTGTACTAGTCAGTGATCGTAGCCATTGTCCCTACATTGAGATCATCTGCCTACCATCATAGAATGGTGACCATAACCAACATTATCTGTCAGCTGCTCTCCCATTCCATCCACCACCTGCTCCCATGGCTTCACGTCACCCTGATCGGGGGGCTATACGGGTACTCCACCTTGCCCAAGGGTGTCCCGTAGACTGACGGAGGTAAGGAGGCGTCTTACTTCTCCTTTGATAGGGGATACCCCTACCCCGCTAACCACAAATTTTATGTTTCAAAAACAGTGCAATGAGATTAATCATATATACGATCGTTCCTGTAATAATCTGTTCATATCTTTATTCCTATTAGAGAATAAAACTACGTTTCATGTTACCTGTATCTTTTTTTTTGTGTCCTAATTTTCAGTTGAAAAAACATGGATTCCAAAAGCTTTTTGAAGCCTTCAAGAATGATTATCTTGGCCGTTTATTTGTCTATGCTTATTTGGTGCCTTCATGCCGCGTCAAATTCGATAGAAGAGAAAAACTGGGATCTTGACAGCGCTGATGATACGTCTGTGGCGTCTCTGACCCGTGCTCGGATGCGTCGACAAAGTAGTAAGTTGTGTTACTTCTTTTCCTTGAGTTATATCGTAATGATCTAAGATTTAGCTTTTACAACGCTGACAGAAAATAAAGAAACTTAATGTTGTAATGGCAGTAATATAACATCTTGCCATCTGTGCAGAAGGCAAATTTCGTAGCGTCTGTGAAATCCCAACTACTGAATGTCAAAATTTAAATTAATTAAGATGCTTTCTATTACACGTAATTATTAAGAGGCATTTCGGGCAAAATAATTTGAAATATATATATATATATATATATATATATATATATATATTGTGTTTCAGAATAAGAGAGACAATCTTTATGTATAGAGGATGGTATTTGTCGCCTTGTGAAATTTTCCTTTCCTTAACTTCTGGAATAGAGGTCGTTTGAGATGGTTACAGATCACGTGATCATGTGAGGCAAAAAGCCCGTTTAAAGGTGAATTGTAGGAAAGACAATTTAAAGGCAGGAAATCTAGGTGAGAACGTGAACCTGACAGGATGGATTTCTCTCGAGGAGATGGATGGCTTTTAATTGCTATTGGAGTTTTTTTGGAAGGTATGAAAGGACTTGCCATATCGCAGGGCAATATGCCGTCAGTCTGCATTTCGTCACCATTTTCACTACCACAAGTCCATCAAATAAACCTCATATCAATGTATCACACTGGACTGGTCTGGGTTTCCATACCTGCTGTGCCAACTCAAGGTTAGAAAAAAATCTGGGAGTGAAGCAGACGTCTGGGGACGGTGAACAGCTACTTCAGATCTACATTCCATTCAGAAAAAAAACTAGTCCAAGATAATATTCAGTAGTACCAACCAGTGTTCTAACATTTAATCCAATTCGTGCAGTGTGTTCCTCTGAGTCTCTGTTCTTTGCAAGCTTCCCCAGTATGATTCGCCATGAGTCTCTAATCTCTGCTAGCCTCTCCAGTGTGCCTCGCCTTGATTCTGTATTCTCGGCAAGCTTCTATAATGTGCCAAGTTATGAGTCTGTATTTTGGCTAATATTCTACAGTGTGCCTTGCCTTGATCGCTATTCTCTGCAAGATTCTCCACTGTGCCTCGCTGTGAGTCTCTATTCTCTGCAAGCTTTTCCAGTGTGCCTCGCTATGAGTCTTTATTCTGGGCAAGTTTCTATAGTGTGCCAAGCTATGAGTATGTATTTTCGGCAATCTTCTACAGTGTGCCTCGCTATGAGTCTCTATTCCTGCAAGCTTCTCCAGTTTGCCTCTCCATGAGTTTGTATTTTCATCAAGCTTCTCCAGTGTGTCTCGCATTGAGTTTATATTCTCGAGAAGCTTCTCCATTGTGTGTCGCCATGAGTCTCTATTCTTTGCAAGCTTCTCCAGTGTGCCTCGCTATGAGTCTCAATTCTCTGCAAGCTTCTCCAGTGTGCCTCGCTCTGAGTCTCTATTCTCTGCAAGCTTCTTCAGTGTGCCCCGCTATGAGTATCTATTCTTGTCAAGCTTATCCAGTGTGCCTCGCTCTGAGTCTCTATTCTTGTCAAGCTTCTTCAGTGTGCCTCTCTCTCAGTCTCTATTCTCGCCAAGCTTCTCCAGTGTGCCTCGCTATGAGTATCTATTCTTGTCAAGCTTCTCCAGTGTGCCTCGCTATGAGTCTCTATTCTCGTCAAGCTTCTCCAGTGTTTCTCGCCTTGAGTCTCAATTCTCAACAAGCTTCTATAATATGCCTAGCCATGAGTCTGTATTTTCGGCAATCTTCTACAGTGTGCCTCGCCTTGAGTTTCTATTCTCTAGAAGCTTCTTCACTGTGCGTCGCCTTGAGGTCTTTATTCTCGTCAAGCTTCTCCAATGTTCCTCGCTATGAGTCTCAATTCTCAGCAAGCTTCTCTAGTGTGCCTCACTATGACTCTGTATTTTCAGCAAGCATCTCCAGTGTTCCTCTCATTGAGGTCTCTATTCTCGGCAAGGTTATCCAGTGTGCTTCGCCATGAGTTTCTATTCTTTGCAAGCTTCTTCAGTGTGCCACGCTCTGAGTCTCTATTCTCTGCAAGCTTCTCCAGTGTGTCACGATATGAGTCTCTATTCTCGTCAAGTTCCTATAATGTGCCAAGCTATGCGTATGTATTTTCGGCAATCTTCTACAGTGTGCCTCGCTATGAGTCTCTATTCTCTGCAAGCTTCTCCAGTGTGCCTCGCTCTGAGTCTCTATTCTCGTCAAGCGTCTTCAGTGTGCCTCGCTCTGAGTCTCTATTCTCGTCAAGCTTCTCCAGTGTGCCTCGCTCTGAGTCTCTATTCTCGTCAAGCTTTTCCAGTATACCTCTCTCTTAGTCTCGTCAAGCGTATTCAGTGTGCCTCGCTCTGAGTCTCTATTCTCATCAAGCTTCTCCAGTGTTTCTCGCCTTGAGTCTCAATTCTCAACAAGCTTCTATAATATGCTTAGCAATGAGTCTGTATTTTCGGCAATCTTCTACAGCGTGCCTCGCCTTGAGTTTCTATTCTCTACAAGCTTCTTCACTGTGCGTCGCCTTGAGCTCTTTATTCTCGGCAAGCTTCTCCAGTGTTCCTCGCCATGAGTCTCAATTCTCAGCAAGCTTCTCTAGTGTGCTTCGCCATGAGTCTCTATTCTTTGCAAGCTTCTCAATCTCATCAAGAGATTTGAGGCTTACAGTTTTATCCTCTCTTGTCGGTGATTTATCGAAGTTGAGCTCTTTTTTTTTCCAGATGTTTTCCATTTGATGGTTTCCTTTGTGATTCTCTGATTGTTTCTTCTCATCACGTGTCACATATATGCAAATCTTCTTTTGTTGATCATTGCAGAGACTATTTGCCGCAAGCTAATTTCATTATCTCTGCAGTATTTCTTGATTTTGTTCTTTTGTGTAGAAAGTATTTTCCTTAAGTAGTTTTTTTCAAAATGTCTCCAGTTTGCCTCGCTCTGAGTCTCTATTCTCTGCAAGCTTCTCCAGCGTGCCTCGCTCTGAGTCTCGTCAAGCGTATTCAGTGTCCCTCGCTCTGAGTCTCTATTCTCGTCAAGCTTCTCCAGTGTGCCTCGCTCTGAGTCTCTATTCTCGTCAAGCTTTTCCAGTATGCCTCTCTCTGAGTCTCGTCAAGCGTATTCAGTGTGCCTCGCTCTGAGTCTCTATTCTCATCAAGCTTCTCCAGTGTTTCTCGCCTTGAGTCTCAATTCTCAACAAGCTTCTATAATATGCTTAGCAATGAGTCTGTATTTTCGGCAATCTTCTACAGCGTGCCTCGCCTTGAGTTTCTGTTCTCTACAAGCTTCTTCACTGTGCGTCGCCTTGAGCTCTTTATTCTCGGCAAGCTTCTCCAGTGTTCCTCGCCATGAGTCTCAATTCTCAGCAAGCTTCTCTAGTGTGCTTCGCCATGAGTCTCTATTCTTTGCAAGCTTCTCAATCTCATCAAGAGATTTGAGGCTTACAGTTTTATCCTCTCTTGTCGGTGATTTATCGAAGTTGAGCTCTTTTTTTTTCCAGATGTTTTCCATTTGATGGTTTCCTTTGTGATTCTCTGATTGTTTCTTCTCATCACGTGTCACATATATGCAAATCTTCTTTTGTTGATCATTGCAGAGACTATTTGCCGCAAGCTAATTTCATTATCTCTGCAGTATTTCTTGATTTTGTTCTTTTGTGTAGAAAGTATTTTCCTTAAGTAGTTTTTTTCAAAATGTCTCCAGTTTGCACTGTATATTTTTGTTGATAATGTTTTGATTTCCATATTTTCTAACGGTTTTTAAAGGTCAAGACTGAATTTGCTATCCTCGGTCTAGCTTCTTTTCTCTTGTTACCTTCCTGACACATGTAACTTCCGAGAAATACCAAGTGGTCTACTTTTTCTATTGCAGTTCCTTCCGAATATATTTCTTCCTCTTGCGTGAATAAACTTTTCATTATTTTCTTATTTTCCTTGTTGATCTCCACTCCTGTTATGCTAGCCACGGAGTACACGACATCTGTATTTTTCTTGTTGATCTCCACTTTTATTATGCTAGCCACGGAGTACAAGACATCTGTATTTTTATTGTTGATCTCCACTTTTATTATGCTAGCCAGGGAGTACAGGAGATCTGTATTTTTATTGTTGATCTCCACTTTTATTGTGCTAGCCACGGAGTACACGACATCTGTATTTTTCTTCCACGTTTTCATAATTCACGAAAGAGCGCAATGTCGTCCGCAGAGTCAAGATCTTCTAAATGATCTTCACAACACATTCCAGGCAGGTATTAGCAGTACAGCATTTTCTCCTGGTCAGTTCAATGACATTTCCAAACAGGAAGAGAGATAGAATACATTCTTGTTTAATGCCTGTTTCAATCAGGAAATATTCACTAAATCCCTTCTCTGGCCGTCGTACACAGCTGTTATATTTTTGATGGTTTTTATTCGTATATTGTTTCAGTGTTCCACAGTCAGTCTCTTTGTGTGCTACGGAATGCTCTTTAAACATCAGTGAAGTTCAAAATGAAGCGATTTTGGTTTTCTATGTGTTCTTCCAGCATACTTCTTAGAGTGAAAATGTGATCAATACAGTTTTTCCTTTTCTAAGCTTTGTATGTTCTTCTCATGCTGCGGTATTCACGACCTCGTTGATTCTATTCGTGTCGATTTTATAGAATACTTTTGAGGTAACTCATAGAAGGGTCACAATTTTTTAATTATTGCAGCCACGGAGACTGCCTTCTTGGAACTTTAACAATGATACCTTTCTCAGCTTTGAAAGAAGTTTTTCATTCCAGATTTTATTAAATATTCTCTTTGAGTGGTCTAAGTCGATTGTCTTTATCACCTCGGCTGTTATCTTCTCCTGCGGCCATGTTGTTTCCCATAAGCTCGCTGTTGCCTCTGCTTCACTCAGATGATTTCTCTCAAGTTGCTCTCTGAACCTTAAGTGCCCAGGGCACATGGGACTTCCGCAAATGTTTTCCACAAATGCCTGTTCTTCGCCTTTTTTTCTGCTCTTGCCCAGGTGAGCCCTCTATTGCTCAACATCCTTTCTGTTGTTCTTCTCCATGTCTCTTTTGGTCTACCCTTACTTCTGTTCCCCTGTGGTGTCCATCTTAGTGCTATTTTTGGTAGTGAGTTGTCAGTCATTCGGAGCACATGTCTCAACCATCGCCAGAGTCTTTCCTCAATAATTGTTGTCAGTGGCTTCATCTGCATTTCTCCCAACAAGATGTTATTTCTTATGGTGTTTGGCCAAAATACTTTTCTAATTCTTCGTAAACATTTAGTCTGGAAAGAATTCAACTTGTTTTCTATTGTTTTGGTGATTTTCCAGAATTCACTTCTATAGAGTAGTACACTTAGAACATTACTCTTAAATATCCTGATTTTCATATTTATGCTTAGTTATTTAGATTTCCATATAGTCTGCAACATTGCAAAAGCCTGGTTTTCTCTAGTAAGTCTGTTGTTGATGTCCTCTGTGCTGTAGAAAAAAAAAGTAAAGACATACAGAGAGTTTAATGTGAATCTATATTTATCACGTATAGACTACTCGAAAGCATTTAATTGTGTACAACACCAGAAACCTTGGGACATTCTGGAAACAATGGGATTTCTAACACATTTAATACAATTAAGATCATCGGTGTATTTAGACCAACAAGCAGCAGTAAGAATAAATGGTGAAACTGCAACTTGGCTTGACATAAAACAAGGGGTCCGTCAGTGGTGTACATTGTCTCTTTACTTATTTAACTTGTATACTGAAAATCCTGACGGTGTTACTAAGGAAAACTTTTGCATCAACTAAAAAAAAATAAGAGTAGGAACATGGAATGTAAGAAGTATGTATGAGGGAAAGTATCAAATAATAAGTGTCGAGATGAAAAGAACGGGGATACACATATAGAGAATCTGCGAACATCGATGGAAATGATCAGAACACTTCAAGAGCGAGAATGATAATATATTTATATACTCTGGTGGAGAATTAGGAGGAAAGAATGGAGGGACTTTTTACTTGGACAACAAATCAACATCAAAAGCATTACTAGGTTACAATCCAGTAAATGATAGAATCCTCAAAATCAGACTTAAGGGTAATTCTATAAATGTAACAATCATCCAGATATATGCACCAACATCAGCATCAGAAGAAGAGGAAGTAGAAGACTTTTATAACACACCGCAAAAGACGATAGACCAGGTACGGAAAGTGATATTGTATTAATAATGGGGGATTTTAATGCAAAGATTGGTTCATAAAGAGCAGAAGATGACAGACATGTAGGAAAATTTAGCATATGACATAGAAATGAGGCAGGTGATAATCTAACTGCGTTTTCCATGGATTTTCCTAATTGTGATACGGAACATGAGTTATTAATAGCAGACATGAAGATAAAGATAAAAAAGACAGTTACGGGATCAAGACCACTCCGCTTTGATCTTACAAAAATACCATAACAATACAGTATAGAAGTGAAGAACCGTTTCGAAATCCTGATGGCTATACAGGTTTAAATGACACCAAATGATTTGGCTACGCATGCTAGAGATATAACAACAGCTAAAGACGTGGTTCCAGTAAAGAAAACACACAAAATGGATGGAGTACACCAGGCACACTAGAACTAATAAAACAACGTAGAGAAATGAAGACGTAATGGAAAGTGGCAAACAACAAAACAGAAGAAACGTAAGAAATGACAAAAAACAGTACAGACAAGATTTGTTATGAAAGAATAGAAGGACATCAGAAGTGTGGAAGAGATGGTGAAATATTTAAAGAAATGAAGACACTGACCAGAAATGTCACACTTAAGCTAATGTAATTTGTGATGAGAAGGGGGATACCTTGACAGAGACAGAGGAAATTCTCGAAAGATGGAACGAATATTGCAGAGGAATGTACGAAACAACTGACTGTGAAATCAGAAGTGAACAAATTATTATTGGAGGAGAAATAACCAGACCCGACAATAGAAGACGTTTTATGCGGAATAAAGAATCTGAAAAATGGTAAATCATCAGGATGTGATGAGATAACAGCTGAATTTATTAAAGCGGGAGGAAAGGAATGTGCAACAATCTATCATGCATTATGTAAAAAGATATGACATTCAGGTATTTGGTCAAAAGAATGGAACAGAACTGTATTAATACCACTGCCAAAGAAAGAGTAACCTGAAATTATGTACAAATTACAGAACTGTTGCCCTGATTAGTCATGTCAGTAAAATTCTGTTAAAAACCATAGTGGGTAGACTTCGTAAGAAAATATAAGTCAGTATAATCCAAGCTGGTTTCAGGCAAAGAAGAGTACAAAAGAAAACGAGAACAATATGGTATACAACTGAAGAACCGTTTCGAAATCCTGATGGCTAGTACAGGAGGAGATGGCACCCGATGATTAGGCTACGCATGTCAGAGATATAACAACAACTAAAGACGTGGTTCCATTAAAGAAAACACCCCAAAAAAAATTTGATGGATTACACCAGGCACACTGGAACTAATAAAACAACGTAGAGAAATAAAGACGCAATGGAAGGTGACAAACAACAACAAAGAAGAAGAAACATAAGAAAAGACAAAAAACACTACATACAAGATTTGTTATGAAAGAATAGAAGGACACCTCTTGATAGAGGTCATATATTCAATATAAGATTAATAACAGAGAAATGCAGAGAGAATAATTTGAATCAATATTTATCCTTTATAGACTACTCAAAAGCATTTGATTGTGTACAACATCAGAAACCTTGGGAAATAATGAAAATGGGTTTCCAACACATTTGATACAATTAACATCAGTGGTGTATCTAGACCAACAAGCAGCAGTAAGAATAAATGGTGAAACAACTTGGTTTAGCGTAAAACAGTGAGTCCGTCAGGGTTTGCATTGTCGCCTTACTTATTTAATTTGTATACTGAAAATATAATGAAGAATGTTAGAGAAGATGTAGACAAAGAATATTACGATGCCATAAAAATTGTAGGTTATGAAATACCAGAGATTAGATATGCTGATGTCACAGTACTATTGTCCACACCACAAAAAGGAATGGAAAAACTAATTATGTCAGTCTGTAAGAATAGTGAAAAGCAAAATCTCTATCTTAATGCGAAGAAAACTAAATTGATGACAACTGACAAAACAAATAAGGCAGCTGAAATATGTATCAATGAGGAAAAATTTAGAGAAGAAAGTCTTGGAAGAGTACATAATATGAAAAAGAAAGAGAAGAAGACCAAAGCGAAGATAACTGTAAGACATCGTTGATAATCTGCAAATGGACGCAACAGAAGTATGGATCTTGCTTACAACCGAGTGGTCTACATGAGAGCCGTTAGAAAGGCAAAGTTCCGACATGGACATGCAAATAACTGACTGACATATAGCTTGCCCTCAGTCACAGACATTAAGCTTTTGTTATTGAACACAATACACGTGAAATGCACAGAATAAATAAATAGTAAATAATCGACTCTTCTGCGTACATTCACATTGTGATTTCTATAAGGGATGCAACAAACCTATTTACACTTGCACACTGTTTCTAAGATAGCAGATCTATAGAAAAGCAGTTTTAGAAATACAACAGTCAAGCCATATTTGAGATCAAGTGAATGTAGCTGTGGCAGTACATATATCTATACTTTTAAGCCATCAAATACATACACATGTATATATTCACAGTTTTACCACACATATAGAAACACATCCACACATATATATCTATACACATACATTAGCATAGAGTGTATTATTCAATTTGCTTATAGGCACTCACAGGGTACGACGATTAAGTAATGAGACTAATTCCAATAAAAAAACAGTATAAACACCAGTTGAAGATATAACCTGTATTTTATTCAAAGTAAGCCACTTGTGCACTGAGACAGCGAGTGGTGGCACGATCTAACAATCTCTGGAACGATCTCTGCAGTTATTTTGTTGGTATGTCCCTTAAATTCGATGTTACGCGCATTTGAATATCACTAGTATCGTGAAAAAAGCATTCTTTCAATGCTAACTTTAATTTTTGAAATAGAAAATAATCGCTGTGAGACAAATCTTGAGAATAGGGTGGATAGCTGAGAACATTGACTTGTTTTTCGGCCAAAAATTATTGTACATCTACTGCTCGGTGAGCCGGTGCATTATCATGAAGAAGGAAAACACTGCTCTTGCTGGACTCGGAGAATCCTTTTCAATAGGCGTTTCAAAATACTTAAATAAACTTTGGCAGTGTCAGTCTGTCCCTCTGGAATAAATTCTTTGTAACTCGTTTGCTGTAATTGAAGAACACCAATATTGTCTTCAATTTCGACGTTTGAAGAGGAATAATTTTTGTCTTTTGGTGATGATGATTACTTCCATTGAGCACTTTGGCGTTTAGTTATGGGATCACAGCGGAAAGTCCATTTTTCATCCTCTGCAACAATCACATTTAAGAAATATCTATTTCTGCGACACGTTTAGATGATGTTTTTTGCGTACTCAACACGCTAATGTTTTTGGTCGTCAGAAAACAGATGTGGTACAATCCGGCAAGAAACTGATTTCTCGCCAAAATTTTCAACTAAAATTTTACAAATGCTCTACGGGTTAACATCAAATTTATCTTCTATCATCCTCCATTCAAACAACGATGTTCAGATATTCGTTCTCTGATTTTTGCAATGGGTTCCTCATTACGAACAGAAATTGGGCGTCCATGTCTAGTTCCATTTATAAATCCTTTCCGCACCACTTTTAAATTGTGAATACCACCTGAATTTCTGTGCACAAGATAAACAATTATCCCCATAAACTTGTAGCATCCCTTCAATTGTCTCAATTACACTTTTTCCGAGTTTTAAATATAATTTAATGTTAACTTTTTGCTCCATGCTAATTACGTGACAATGCACATCTAGCTAGGTCAACAAAATGGTGGCTTGTTTGTCGTCTGTTTATTGGGCGGCGATAAAACGTTGCCACATCATAGACGAAGTTTGCCCCCAGTGGATTCCTAACTTTGCTTCATAGATGGCATTTTTGTCTCGGCCATAATAAAACCAGTCTCATTACTTAACTGTTAGATCTTGTATGTACACGAGTAATTATATGTATGTATGTATATATATATATATATATATATATATAATATATATATATATATCAGCAGACTTACTAGAGCAAACCAGGCTTTTGCAATGCTGCAGAATATATGGAAATCAAATAAACTAAGCATAAATATGAAAATCAGGATATTTAAGAGTAATGTTCTAAGTGTACTACTCTATGGAAGTGAATGCTGGAAAATCACCAAAACCATAGAAAACAAGTTGAATTCTTTCCAGACTAAATGTTTACGAAGAATTAAAAAAATATTTTGGCCAAACACCATAAGAAATAACATCTTATTGACAGAAGTGCAAATGAAACCACTGACAACAATTATTGAGGAAAGACGCTGGCGATGGTTGGGACATGTGCTCCGAATGACTGACAACTCACTACCAAAAATAGCACTAAGATGGACACCACAGGGGAGCAGAAGTAAGGGTAGACCAAAAGAGACATGGAGAAGAACATCAGAAAGGATGTTGAGCAATAGAGGGCTCACCTGGGCAAGAGCAGAAAAAAAGGCGAAGGACAGGCATTTGTGGAAAACCCTTGCGGAAGCCCCATGTGCCCTGGGCACTTAAGGTTCATATATATATATATATATATGATAGGAAAAAAGTAGGAACAGCTTTATTATTTAACGACTACACATTTGTGACGTTTCGGTGTGAGCCTTAAACATACAAATACGCATAGGGCGAAGAATTAGATAATATGTAAATATGTAGATATATAATTAAATAAAATGAATAGAGCACTCAGTTATATCTTGAAAGAATATGTAGCTTTTTCGACATTCGTTCAGTAATGCGCCCGTTAAAAATATGCTACGTTCAAAATATGCTCGTTCAGAAATGTACAGAAATGCTCGTGGTGGAGTGTAGAGAATGTTTAAATAGAGACGTGTGATGTGTGATAGGTGGATCGTAACTGAGGGTGGTGGGTGGGGAAACCGTTGAGGAGAAAGAGAGTGATACAATGGTAACCTAACCTGGATAAGGTGAAATAGGTGATTATGGTTGAGCGGAGGAGTTGTAATGCGATGATCTGAGGAGGTTCTGAACTGTGTGTAATAAGACGAGAATGGGACTTAGTGGAGCGGGATCATGATTGTGGAAGAGGAGAATGTTATGTGTAGCTAAATAACGAGTTCAAAACGTGTGGTTCTAGCGTCCCACAGTCCTGAATGTAGCGGTTCTCAATAGCTAGGCGGCTTGTGTGGTCTGTGTAACTTTATTTGATGGCTGTTACCTTAAAATCAGATTTGTCTCTGTGGTTGGGGCCTTTGAAATGATTCGGTACTTGTTTCGTAGCATGCTGTGTGAACGTATGGAAATCGCTAAAGAAGATTAAGGATAGTATTAGGAAAACAGTAAAGAACCCAAAGCGGTTATAGAGGTAAAATTCCGAAAAGGGGATGCAAATGATTTATTGATTTAACCTACAAAAGAAATATAATTCCAATGTTATTATTCAATTTCCTGAAAACCATTTATTGTAAAATAAATACTTCAAAATGTTCCACAGTTACATGAGTTTTTATTCTGGTTTAAAAAAAACTAACTAACATTTTATACTTTACAACTCGAAGTAATAAAGAAGAGTAAAGGCTATTTTGAAAAAAATATTTTAAGAGATATATAAATGTGCACAAAAACAGGAAATATTACAATCATTCATTGAAAGAATAATAAACATATATATATATATATATATATATATATATATATATATGACAAATAACTAAAAACACAGGCTGATAGTGAACACGAGATATACAGACAAGTAAAAAAAATTAAAAGTTAGATAAACAAATAGAAATATAGATAATCAGATAGATAGATACATAGGCAGACACACACATATACAGACAGGTATAGATCGATAGATCGATAGATAGACAGATAGATAGATAGATAGATAGATAGATAGATAGATAGATAGATAGATAGATAGATAGATAGATAGATAGATAGATAGATGCTCGTACATAGATGCTATTCTAGTTTAAATTTTTTACTAAATTAAAAATCTTTTTGATTTGATACATTTTATACATTTATGTAACTTTGCATTTTTGACCGGAAAAATACTACTACTAAAATATTAAATGGTATAGAAACTTTCAATGTTTTCTTTTTGCATCACTTTTTATAACTCCTTTGTTTCTTCGAATGTTCTACCATATGTAGACTGGAATTTTCTTTGAAAGAAACATACTCTAATCCTCTAATACTATTTCTACAGACCACTTTTGCCTTAAAAATATGTGTATATTTCTTATATAGCGAAATAATTTACAAATAAAAAAAAAGAATTAGATAAATGAATAATAGGATAGAAAGGCATACAAAGAAATAGACGTATAGATAAATAAACACACATTTACACACAGAGAGATCGAGAAACAATGATATACATATAAAAACAGCGTTCGACAGACAGACAGGCAGATGGATGGAAGAATGAACGAATGATTTGTTGCATAGATGAATGGATGAATTAATGGATGGATGGATGGATGGATGGATGATGGATGGATGGATGGATGGATGGATGGATGGATGGATGTGTGGATAGAACATTTTCTTTAAAAAATATATCAATAAGTTTGATTTTATAAATTTATTTTGACGCATTTTCATAGATTGTAAGTGTCTTTCTTTTCAGCCCATACAGTGTTTCAGATACTGTTTCAGTAGAAAAGTACTATCAGAAATGGTCCCTATAAAAACGACGGTACCTCGTTCAGTAATACTAAACTGTCATGTCTGACAAGAAAACTGTAAAGAACACAAAGCCGATAATAGAGGTAAATTCTGCAAAGGGCATGCAGATGATTTATTGATTTAACCTACAAAATAAATATAATTCCAATGTTTACATTTTTCAATTTAATGAAAACCATTTATGGTAACATAAATATTTCAAAATGTTCCAGAGTTACATAAGTTTTTATTCTGGATTAAACAAATTAAACATTTTATACTCTACAACTCGAAGTAATAACGAACAATCACGATTGACTTTATTTTGGAAATATATTTGAATAGAAAAATATATCTGCACAAAAACAGGAAATATTACAAGTATTTACTGAAAGAATAATAAAAATATATAACTAAAAAGATAAATGTAGCTGGACAGTCATAAAAAAACAAATAACTAAAAACATAGGAAGAAAGAGGACAGGAGATATATAGACAAAAATAAAAAAAAACTAAAAGTGAGACAAACAAATAGAAATATAGATAATCAGATAGAAAGATAGATATACAGACATACACATTTACAGATAGATATATATAGGCAAACAGACAAACTGACAGAATGATAGATAGATCGATAGATAGATAGATAGATAGATAGATAGATAGATAGATAGATAGATTAGATAGATAGACAGATAGATAGATAGATAGATAGATAGATGAATAGATAGGTAGATAGAAAGAAGAATAGATGTATAAATGGAACTTAGATAGATAGATAGATAGATAGATAGACAGATAGATAGATAGATAGATATAGATAGATAGATAGATAGATAGATAGATAGATAGATAGATAGATAGATAGATTGATATATAGATATATAGATATATATCTATTCAAAATTGAATGCATGGATACATATCTGATGGTCCTTTTACCTTGTAATTACGTCTCTCTCTCTATATATATATATATAGGCAGTAAGTTTGTTTCTATGAAATATATGCCGAATCATTTTCAATATTTTATTTAATCATTTTTTGTTCTTACAATACATGTATGTAACTTATGTAGATACATATTATTTTAGTGTAAACAGCAGTGGAGAAGAAAAAATAAACCGTCTATAATCAGACATTCGCGCATATAACAGATAGATAGATGGATAGATAGGTAGATAGGAAGAAGAATAGATGTATACATGGAACGTTTGATAGATAGATAAATATATATATATATACAGATAGATATAGATAGATAGATAGATAGATAGATAGATAGATAGATAGATAAATAGATAGATAGATAGATAGATAGATAGATAGATAGATAGATAGATAGATAGATAGATAGATAGATAGATAGATAGATGGATGGATGGATTTATAGATAGATATAGATAGATAGATAGATAGATAGATAGATAGATAGATAGATAGATAGATACATAAATACATAGATAGATACATACAAAGTAGATACATAGATACATAGATAGATACATACATAGATAGAATGATGCTCGTATATAGATGCTGTGATAGTTTGTTTTTTTTAACTAAATTTAATTAATGTTTTTGTATTGATACATTTTATACATTTTGCAATTTTGCATTTCTGACATTAAAACACACACACACACTCTCTCTCTCTCTCTGAACCTTAAGTGCCCAGGGCACATGGGGCTTCCACAAGGGTTTTCCACAAATGCTTGTCCTTCGCCTTTTTTTCTGCTCTTTCCCAGGTGAGTCCTCTATTGCTCAACATCCTTTCTGTTGTTCTTCTCCATGTCTCTTTTGGTCTACCCTTACTTCTGTTCCCCTGTGGTGTCCATCTTAGTGCTATTTTTGGTAGTGAGTTGTCAGTCATTCGAAGCACATGTCACAACCATCGCCAGCGTCTTTCCTCAATAATTGTTGTCAGTGGCTTCATCTGCATTTCTGCTGATAAGATATTATTTCTTATGGTGTTTGGCCAAAATATTTTTTTAATTCTTCGTAAACATTTAGTCTGGAAAGAATTCAACTTGTTTTCTATGGTTTTGGTGATTTTCCAGCATTCACTTCCATAGAGTAGTAAACTTAGAACATTACTCTTAAATATTAATACACTACTGCTAAAAAATTAAATGGTATAGAAGCTTTCAATATTTTCTTTTTGCATCAATTCTTATAACTGCTTTGTTTCTTCGAATGTTCTACCATATGTAGACTGAAAATTTCTTTAAAAGAAACATAGACTAAACCTCTAATACTGTTTCTACATAACACTTTTTGCCTTATAAATATATGTACATTTCTTATATAGCGAATAATTTAAAAATAAAAAAATAGAATTACATGAATGAATAGTAGGATAGAAAGGCAGACAAAAAGACAGACGGATAGATAAATAAACACACATATACACACAGAGAGATCGAGAAACATTGAGATATATATATATATATATATATATATATATATATATATATATATATATATAAACAGTGTCCGACAGACAGATAGGCAGATGGATAGAAGAATGAATGAACGATTGGTTGGATAGATGAATGGATGGATGGATTAATGGATGATGGATGGATGGAGGGATGGAGGGGTGGACGGATGGATGTGTGGATGGAACAGTTTCTTTAAAAAATATGTCAATAAGTTTGATTTAATAAATTTCTTTTGACGCATTTTTATAGATTGTAAGTGTCTTTCTTTTTATCCCATACGGTGTTTCAGATACTTTTTCAATAGAAAAGTACTGTCAGAAATGGATCCTATAAAAACGACGGTAACTCGTTAAAAAAAAACTAAACTGTCATATATGGCAGGAAAACTGTAAATAATCCAAAGCGGTTATAGTGGTAAAGTTCCGTAAAGGGCATGCAAATGATTTACTGATTTCACCTACAAAAGAAATATAATTCCAATTTTTTCATTCTTCAATTTAGTGAAAACCATTTATGGTAAAATAAATATTTGAAATGTTCCAGAATTACATGAGCTTTTATTGTGGATTTTAAAAGAAAACAACTAATATTTTATATTTTACAACTCGAAGTAATAACTAACAATCAAGAATGACTTTATTTTGAAAATATAATTGAAGAGAAATATATATGTGCACAAAAAACAGGAAATATTACAAGTATTCATTGAAAGAATAATAAAAATATATAACTAAAAATATAAATATAGCAGGACAGACATAAAAAAACAAATAACTAAAAACACAGGCTGAAAATGGACACGAGATATATAGACACGTATAAAAAAAACTAAAAGTCTGACAAACAAATAGAAATATAGATAATCACATAGAAAAACAGATAGGCAGATAAACACATATACAGAGAGATATATAGGCAAACAGACAAACTGACAGAATTAGTGTGATAGATGGATAGATAGATAGATAGATAGATAGATAGATAGATAGATGGATGGATGGATGGATTGTTAGATAGATAGATAGATAGATAGATAGATAGATAGATAGATAGATAGATAGATAGATAGATAGATAGATAGATAGATATGTGAATTAAAATTGAGCGCACGGATACATGATCATATCTGATGGAACTTTTACCTTGTAATTATCTTCTATATATAGGCAGTAAGTTTGTTTCTAAGAAATATATGTCAAATCATTTTCGCTATTTCATAACATCATTTTTTGTTCTTAAAAATATATGTATGTAACTTATGTAGAGAAATATTATTTTAGTGTAAATAGCAGTACATAAGAAAAAATAAACGGTACATAAGGAAGAAATTCGCGCATATGACAGATAGATAGATAGATAGATAGATAGATAGATAGATAGATAGATAGATAGATAGATAGATAGATAGATAGATAGATAGATAGATAGATAGATAGATAGATAGAAGCTCGTATATAGATGCTGTGCTAGTTTTATTTTTTACTAAATTTCATTAATTCTTTTTCGATGTGACACATTTGATACATTTATGCAACTCTGCACTTTTGACCTGAAAAACACTACTGCTAAAATATTAAATGGTATAGAAGCTATCAATATTTTCTTTTTTTATCAATTCATATAACTGCTTTGTTTCTTCGAATGTTCTAATATGTAGACTGGAAGTTTCTTTGAAAGAAACATACACTAAACCTCTGATATTATTTCTACATACAATTTTTTGACTCATAAATATATGTATATTTCTTATATAGCGAATAATTTTAAAAAATTATATCAATGAATATTAGGATAGAAAGGCAGACAAACAGACAGACGGATAGATACATAAAAACACATATACACAGAGAGAGATCGAGAAACATTGATATACATATAAAACATTGTCGGACAGACAGACAGGCAGATGGATAGAAGAATGAATGAATGATGGGCGTATAAATGAATGGATGGATGGATTGGTGGATCGATGGATGGATGGATGGATAAATGGATGGCTGGATGTGTGGATGGAACATTTTCTTTAAAAATATTGTGAATACGTTTGATTTAATAAATTTCTTATGATGAAATTTATAGCTTGTAAGTGTCTTTCTTTTCAGCCCATACAGTGTTTCAGTAGAAAAATTACTGTCAGAAATGGTCTGTATAAAAACGACGGTAACTCGCTGAGCAAAACTAAACTATCATATATGACATGAAAACTGTAAATAACCCATAGCGGTTATAGAGGTAAAGTTCCGCAGAAAGGCATACAAATAATTTTTGATTTTACATACACAATAAAAATAATTCCATTGGTTTCATTTTTCAATTTCCTGAAAACAATTTATTGTAAAATCAATATTTAAAAATGTTCCACAGTTACATAAGTTTTTATTCTGGATTTAAAAAATATTATATACTTTAAAACTCGAAGCAATAACGAAAAATCAAGAATGACTTTATTTTGAAAATATATTTGTGCACAAAGACAGGAAATATTACAATCATTCATTGAAACGAATAATACAAATATAAATGTAGCTGAACAGATATGAATAAAATATAACTAAAAACATAGACTGAAAATGGACACGAGATATATAGACAAGTATAAAAAAAACTAAAAGTAAGACAAACAAATAGAAATATGGCTAATCAGATAGAAAGATAGATAGAAAAACATCCACATATACAGCCAAATATAGGCAGACGACAAAAAGACAGAATTAGAATGACAGATAGATAGATAGAGATATATCGATAGATAGATAGATAGATAGATAGATAGATAGATAGATAGATAGATAGATAGATAGATAGATAGATAGATAGATAGATAGATAGATAGATAGATAGATAGATAGATAGATAGATAGATATATGCTCGTATACTGATGCTGTGCCTGTTTATATTTGTTTCTGAATTTAATTAATTTTGTTTTGAATTTATACATTGCATACATGTATTCAACATTGCATTTTTGACTTGAAAAGCACTATTGCTAAATATTAAATGGTATAGAAGATTTCAATATTTTCTTTTTGCATCAATTCTAATAACTCCTGTGCTTCTTCGAATGTTCTTTCCTATATAGACTTTAGGTTTCTTTGAAAGTAAAATACACTAAACTCTAATCTTACTTCTACATACCACTTTTTCCTTTAAAATATGTGTATATTTCTTATATAGCGAAATAATTAAAAATAAAAAAATTAAATGAATGAATAGTAGGATAAGCAGGCAGACAAACAGACATACAGATAGATAAATAAACACACATATATACACAGAGAGATCGAGAAACATTGATATACATATAAAAACTGTGTCCTACAGATAGACAGACAGATGGATGGAAGAAGGAATGAATGATTGTTTGGATAGATCAATAGACGGACGGATGGATGGATGAATGGTTGGATGGATGGATGGATGGATGGATGTGTGGATGGAAAATGTTCTTATAAAAATATGTCAATAATTTTGATTTAGTACATTTCCTTTGACGTATTTTTGTAGATTGTAAGTGTCTTTCTTTTCAGCCCATACTGTATTTCAGATACTGTTTCAGTAGAAAAGTATTGTCAGAAGTAAGCACTAAAAACGACGATAACTCGTTAATAAAAAAACTAACTGTCATGTCTGACAAGAAAATTGTAAGGAACCCAAAGCGGTTATAGAGGTAAAGTTCCATAAAGGGAATGCAAATGATTTACTGATTTAACCTACAAAAGAAATATAATTCCAATATTTTCATTTTTCAATTTCCTGAAAACTATTTATGGTAAAATAAATATTTCAAAATATTCCAGAATTACATGAGCTTTTATTCTGGATTTAAAAAAACAACAACTCATATTTCATACTTTACAATTCCAAGTAATAACGAACAATCAAGAATGACATTATTTTGAAAATATATTCGAAAGAGAAATATTAATGCGCACAAAAACATGAAATATTATAACCATTCATTGAAAGAATAATAAAAATATATAATTAAAATATATATGTAGGTGGACGGGCATAAAAAAATCAATAACTAAAAACACAGGCTGATAGTCGACACGAGATATATAGACAAATAAAAAAATACTAAAAGTACGACATAAAAATAGAAATATAGATACTCCTTTAGAAAGATAGATAAGAAGATATAAACATATGCAGACAATAGTACAGGCAGACAGAAAAATAGACAGAATCGGAATGATAGATAGATAGATAGATAGATAGATAGATAGATGGATGGATAGATAGATAAATAGATAAAAAGATTGATCGATAAAAAGATAGATAGATAGATAGATAGATAGATAGATACATAGATATATAGTTAAATAGATAGATAAATAGATAGATAGATAGATACATAGATAGATAGATAGATATATAGATATATAGATATATAGATAGATAGATAAATAGATACAGAAATACATAGATAGATATATAGATAGATAGACAGATGCTCGTATATTGATCCTGTGCTAGTTTAGATTTGTTTCTAAGTTTAATTAATTTTTTTTTATTTTATACATTTCATACATTATTTCAGTATTGCATTTTTGACCCAAAAACATTATTGCTAAAATATTAAATGATATAGAACATTTCAATATTTTCTTTTTGCATCAATTCTAATAACTCATTTGCGCATTCTAATGTTCTTCCGTATATAGACTTTAACTTTCTTTGAAATTAAAATGCACTAAACCTCTAATATTACTTCTACATACCGCTTTTTGCATTAAAAATATGTGTATATTTCTCATATACCGAAATAATTAAAAATTTTAAAAAAATTAGATAAATGAATAGTAGGATAAAGAGGCAGACAGACAGATAGATAAATAAACACACATATATACACAGAGAGATCGAGAAACAGTGATATCCATAGAAAAACAGTGTCCAACGAACAGAGAGACAGATGGATGGAATAATGAATGAATGATTGTTTGGATAGATCAATAGATGGATAGATGGATGAATTTATGGATGGATGGATGGATGGATGGGTGGATGGATGAATGGATGGGTGATGGATGGATGGATGATGATGGATGGATGGATGGATGGATGGATGGTTGGAAGGATGGATGGATGGATGGATGGATGTGTGGATGGAAAATTTCTTGCAAAAAATGTCCATAAGTTTGATTTAGTACATTTCCTTTGACGTATTTTTATAGATTGTAAGTGTCTTTCTTTTCAGCCCATACTGTATTTCAGATACTGTTTCAGTAGAAAAGTATTGTCTGAAATAGTCCCTAAAGGTACGATGGTAACTCGTTAATAAAAACCTCACTGTCATGTCTGACAAGAAAACTGTAAGGAACCCAAAGCGGTTATAGAGGTAAAGTTCCGCTAAGGGCATGCAAATGATTTATTGATTTAACCTACAAAAGAAATATAATTCCAATGTTTTCATTTTTCAATTTCCTAAAAACCATTTATGGTAAAATAAATATTTCATAATGTTCCAGAATTACATGAGTTTTTATTCTGGATTTAAAAAGAAAAGAAACAAATATTTTATACTTTACACTTCAAAATAATAACGAACAATCAAGAATGCCATTATTTTGAAAATATATTTGGAAGTGAAATATTAATGTGCACAAAAACAGGAAAAATTACTACCATTCATTTAAAAAATAATAAAAATCTATAATTAAAATATATACTTAGGTGAACAGAAATAAAAAAAATCAATAACTAAAAACACAGGCTGATAGTCGACACTAGATATATAGACAAATATAAAAAATACTAAAAGCAAGACAAAAAAATAGAAATATAGACACTCAGATAGAAAGATATATAGGCAGATATAAACATATACAGACAATAGTATAGGCAGAAGGAAAAATAGACGGAATCAGATTCATAGATAGATAGATAGATAGATAGATAGATAGATAGATAGATAGATAAACAGGTGGGTAGATAAATATATAGGTCAATACAAAGGTGAATGTTTATATATATCTTTTTCTCTGATGGTCCTTTTAATATAAAATTATGTTCCACTTATAGGCAGTAAGTTCTTTTTATAACATATATGCCAAATCGCTTTCTCTATTTCATAAAATCATTTTTTATTGTTTAAAATACATGTATATAACTTATGTAGAGAAATTTCAGTTTAGTGTAAAAAGCAGTACATAAGTGAGACTAAACAATCCCTCAGCAAGACATTCGTGCATATACCACATAGATAGATAGATAGATAGATAGATATATAGATAGATAGATAGATAGATAGATATACAGACAGATAGATCGATAGACAGACAGATAGATCGATAGACAGAGAGATAGATAGATAGATAGATAGATAGATAGATAGATAGATAGATAGGTAGATAGATAGATAGATAGATAGATAGATAGATAGATAGATAGATAGATAGATAGATAGATAGATAGATAGATAGATAGATAGATAAAAAGATAAAAAGATTGATCGATAGAAAGATAGATAGATAGATAGATAGATAGATAGATAGATAGATAGATAGATAGATAGATAGATAGATAGATAGATAGATAGATAGATAGATAGATAGATAGATAGATAGAAAGAAATATAGTAGACGGACAGAAAGATAAACAAGTAGTTAGATAGATATATATGGCAATAAAAAGTTGAATGTATGGATATATCATATTCTCTGATTGTTATTTTCACATAAAATTATCTCCAACATATAGGTGGTTAGTTTTTATTTTAAAATATCTTCCAAATCGCTTTCACTATTTCGTAAAATCATTTTTTGTTGTTGAAAATACATGAATAAAAGGTGTAAAGAGAAATATCAGTTTACTGTGTAAAGCAGAACATAAGTAAAAATAAACAGTCCCTCAGCAAGACATTCGTACATATAAAACACAGATAGATAGATAGATTGATAGATAGATAGATATATTGATAGATAGAGAGATTGCTAGATAGATATGTAGATAGATAGATATATAGATAGATAGATAGATAGATAGACCAATAGATTATTAGATGGACAGATAGATAGATAGTTAGATAGATAGATATATAGATAGATACACTAATAGATTATTAGATGGATAGATATATAGACAGTTAGATAGATAGATATAGATAGATAGATAGATAGATAGATAGATAGATAGATAGATAGATAGATAGATAGATAGATAGATAGATAGATAAACAAGGGGTTATATAGATATATATTTGAATACAAAGGTGAATGCATTTATATATCATATTCTCTGAAATTCCTTTTAACATAAAGTTACCCTCCAAATATAGGCAGTAAGTTTATTTTTATAAAATATATCTCAAATCGCCTTCAATATTTCATAATATCATTTTTTGTTATTTAAAATACATGTAGATAATTTATTTAGAGAAATGTCAGTTTAGTGTAAAAAGCAGTACATAAGTATAAATAAACACTCCCTCTGCAAGACATTCGTACACAGACATAGATAGATAGATAGATAGATAGATACATAAATAGATAGATAGATAAAATAGATAGATAAATAGATAAATAGATAGATAGATATAGATAGATAGATAGATAGATAGATAGATAGATAGATAGATAGATAGATAGATAGATAGATAGATAGATAGATAGATAGATATTTTAATTCAAAATTGAATGCATCGATATATAGTCTTCTCTGATAGTCCTTTTACCTTATAATTATCTTCTTTATATAGGCCGTAAGTTTGTTTCTATGACATATATGCCAAAGTATTTTCACTATTTCACAAAATAATTATTTTCCTCTTAAAAATATATTTATGCAACTTCTGCAGAGAAATATTAATTTAGTGTACACAGCAGTACGTAAGTAAAAATAAACAGTCCATAAGCAAGACATTCATGCATATACCAGATAGATAGATAGATAGATAGATAGATAGATAGATAGATAAATAGATAGATAGATAGATAGATAGATAGATAGATAGATAGATAGAAGATAGATAGATAGATAGATAGATAGATAGATAGATAGATAGATAGATAGATAGATAGATAGATAGATAGATAGAATGATATCCGTATATATGTGTTGTGCTCTTTTATATTTTTTACTAAATTTAATTAATTTGTGTGATTTTATATATTTTATACATTTATGAACTTTGCATTTTTGACGTTAAAAACACTACTGTAAAAATATTAAATGGTATAGAAGCTTTGAATTTTTATATTTGCATCAATTCTAATAACTGCTTTGTTTCTTCGAATATTCTAAAATATGTAGACTTAAAGTTTCTTTGAAAGAAAAATACACAAAACTCAAATACTATTTTACATACCACTTTTTGATTTGAAAATATGTGTATATTTCTTATATAGCGAAATAGTATAAAAATAGGAAAAAAAACAATTCGAAAATGAATAATAGGATAGAAAGGCATAGAAACAGACAGACGAATAGATAAATAAACACACATATATACACGGAGAGATCGATAAAAATTGATAAACATATAAATGCAGTGTCCGACAGACAGATAAGCAAATGGATTTAATAATGAATGAATGATTGGTCCTATAGATGAATAGATGTATGGATAGATGTATGAATGGGTTGATGGATGGATGGATGGATGGATGTATGGATGTGTTGATGGAACATTTTCTTTAAAAAACAGGTCAATAAGTTTGATTTAGTACATTTCATTTGACGTATTTTTATAGCTGGTAAGTGTCATTTTTTCAACAAATACAATGTTTCAGATTCTGTTTCAGTATAAATGTATTGTCAGAAATGGTTCCTAAAAAACGACGGTAACTCGTTAAAAAAAAAAAAAAACTAAACTGTCATGTCTGACAAGAAAACTGAAAGGAACCGAAAGTGGTTATAACGGTAAAGTTCCGCAATGGGCATGCGAATGATTTATTGAATTTACATACAAAAGAAATATCATTCCAATGTTTTCATTTTTCAATTTCCTGAAAACCATTTATGGCAAAATAAATATTTCAAAATGTTCCAGAGTTACATGAGTTTTTATTCTAGATTAAAAAAAAAAACAACTAATATTTTATACTTTACAACACGAAGTAAAAATGAAAAAATAAAGAATGACTTTATTTTGAAAATATCTGCAAGAGAAATATTAATGTGCACAAAAACATGAAATATTACAACCATTCATTGAAAGAATAATAAAAATATATAATTAAAAATATATATGTAGGTGGACACAAATCAAAACTAAATAACTAACAACACAAACTGATAGTGGACACGAGATATATAGACAAGTATTAAAAAACTAAAAGTAAGACAAAATAAATAGAAATATAGATAATCAGATAGAAAGATAGCTATGCAGATTTACACATATAAAGATAGACATATATGCAGTCAGAAAAACAGACAGAAACGGAAATGTAGATAGATAGATAGATAGACAGATAGATAGATAGATAGATAGATAGATAGATAGATAGATAGACAGACAGATAGACAGACAGGCAGACAGACAGATAGATAGATAGATAGGTAGGTAGGTAGATAGATAGATAGATAGATAGATAGATAGATAGATATATAGATAGATAGATAGATAGATAGATAGATAGATAGATAGATAGATAGATAGATAGATAGATAGATAGATAGATAGATAGATAGATAGATGCCAGTATATAGATGTGCTACAAGTTTATATTTTTTATTAAATGTAATCACTTTTTTAACGTGATACATTTGATACATTTGTGGAGGTTTGCATTGGTGACCTGAAAAACACTACTGCTAAAATATTAAATGATATAGAAGCTTTCAACTATTTTCTTTTTGCATCAATTCTTATAATTGCTTTGTTTCTTCGGATGTTCTACCATATGTAGATTGAAAGTTTCTTTGAAAGAAAAATACACTAAACCGATAATATTGTTTCTACATACTACTTTCTGCCTTATAACTATATGTATATTTCTTATATATCGCGAATAATTTAAAAATAAAAAAAAAATTAGATCAATGAATAGTAGGAGAGAAAGGCAGTCAAACGACAGATGGATAGATACAGAAACATACATATACAAACAGAGAGATCAATAAACTTAGATATATATATATATATATATATATATATATATATATATATATATATATATATATATATATATATATATATATATATATATAAACAGTGTTCGACAGACAGACATGCAGATTTATGGAAGAATGAATGAATAATTGGTTGCATAGATGAATGAATATATTGTTGGATAGATGGATGGATGGATGGTTCGATGGATGGATGCAATATGTGTGGATGGAACATTTTCTGAAAAAATATTTCAATAAGATTGATTTAATAAATTTCTTTTGACGAATTTTATAGTTAGTAAGTGTCTTTCTTTTCAGCCCATACAGTGTTTCAGATACTGTTTCAGTAGAAAAGTATTGTCAGAAATGGTCACTATAAAAATGACGGTAACTAGTTCAGGAAAACTAAACTGTCATGTCTGAGAAGAAAACTGTAAAGAACACAAAGCGATTAAAGAAGAAAACTTCAGCAAGGGGCATTCAAATGATTTATTGATATAACCTACAATTGAAATATAATTACAATGTTTACATTTTTGAATTTCCTGAAAATCATTTATGGCAAACAATTATTTCAAAACGTTCCTGATTTATATGAGTTTTTATTCTGGATTAAAAAAAAATTATACTTTACAACTCGAAGTAATAACGAACAGTCAAGAATAACTTTATTTTGAATATATATTTGGAAGAGAAATAGTAATGTAAAGAAAAAACAGGAAATATTACAATCATTCAATGGAAGAATAATAAAAATACATAATTAAAATATACAAGTAGCTAGACAGACATACAAAACAAATATCAAAAACACACTTCTATAGTCGAAACGAGATATATAGACAAGTATAAATAACCTAAAAGTAAGACAAAAAAAAGCAATATAGATAATGAGATAGAAAGAAAGATAGGCAAACATACACATATACAGACAGATATCGGCAGACAGAAAAAAGACAGAATAATAGATAGATAGATAGATAGATAGATAGATAGATAGATAGATAGATAGAGATAGATAGATAGATAGACAGATAGACAGATGCTCGTATAGATAAATAAAAACACATATATACATAGAGAGATCGATAAACTTTGATATACATATAAAAACAGTGTCCAACAAACAGATAGGCAGATGGATGGAAGAATGAATGAATGATTGATCCAATAGATGAATGAATGGATTGATGGATTGATGGATGGATGTAAGGATGGATGAATGGATCGATGGATGGATGGATGAATAGATGGATGGATGTGTGAATGGAACATTTTCTTTAAAAATAAGTCAATAAGTCTGATTTAGTACATTTCATTTGACGTATTTTTATAGCATGTAAGTGTCTTTCTTTTAAGCAAATACAATGTTTCAGATACTGTTTCAGTAGAAAAGTATTGTCAGAAATGGTCCCTAAAAAACGACATTAACTCGTTAAAGAAAACTAAAATGTTATGTCTGACAAGAAAACTGTAAAGACCCCAAATCGGTTATAGAGGTAAAGTTCCACAAAGGGCATGCAAATGATTTATTGATTTAACCTACAAAAGAAATATTATTCCAATGTTTACATTTTTCAATTTCCTGAAAACTATTTATGGCAAAATAAATATTTCAAAATGTTCCAGAATTACATGAGTTTTTATTTTGGATTAAAAAAAAACAACTAATATTTTATACTTTACAACTTGAAGTAAAAATGAACAATAAAGAATTACTTTATTTTGAAAATATCTGGAACAGAAATATTATTGTGTGCAAAAACATGAAAAATTACAACCATTGATTGAAAGAATAATACAATATATAATTAAAAATATATATCTAGGTGGACAGAAAGAAAAAAAATAAATAACTAAAAACACAAACTGATAGCGGACACGAGATATATAGGCAAGTATTAAAAAACCAAAAGTAAAACAAAAAATAGAAATAAAGATAATCATATAGAAAGATAGATATGCAGATTTACACATATAAAGATAGACAAATAGGCAGACAGACAAACAGACATAAACATAACTATAGATAGATAGATAGATAGATAGATAGATAGATAGATAGATAGATAGATAGATAGATAGATAGATAGATAGATAGATAGATAGATAGATAGATAGATAGATAGATAGATAGATAGATAGAATGATGCCAGTATATAGATGTTGTGCAAGTGTAGATTTTTTACTAAATTTAATCAGTTTGTTTGATATGATACACGTGATACATTTATGCAAGTTTGCATTTTTTACTTCAAAAGTACTACTGCTAAAATATTAAATGATATAGAAGCTTTCAAATATTATCTTTTTGCATGAATTCTTATAAATGCTTTGTTTCTTCGACAGTTCTATCATATGTAGACTGAAAGTTTCTTTGAAAGAAAAATACACTAAATCTCTAATGCTGTTTCTACATACCACTTTCTGTCTTCTAAATATATGTATATTTCTTATATATAGCGAATAATTTACAAATAAAAAAAAAGAATTAGAATTAGATCAATGAATATTAGGATAGAAAGGCAAAAAAAACAGACAGACGGATGGATGAATAAACACACATATACACACAGAGAGATCGATAAACATTGATATACATATAAAAACAGTGTTCGACAGACAGACAGGCAGATGGAATAAAGAATGAATAAATAATTGGTTGCATAGATGGATGGATGGATGGATGGATGGATGGATGGATGGATGGATGGATGGATGGATGCAATATGTGTTGATGAACATTTTCTTAAAAAATATTTCAATAAGTTTGATTTAATAAATTTCTTTTGACGAATTTTATAGATAGTAAGTGTCTTTCTTTTCAGCCCATACAGTGTATTAGATACTGTTTCTGTAGAAAAGTACTGTCAGAAATGGTCACTATAAAAGCGACGGTAACTAGTTCAGTAAAACTAAACTGTCATGTCTGACAAGAAAACTGTAAAGAACACAAAGCGAGTATAGAGGTAAAATTCCGTCAAGGGCATTAAAATCATTTATTGATTTAACCAAAAAAAGAAATATAATTCCAATGTTTACATTTTTCAATTTCTTGAAAACCAATTAGGGTAAAATAAATATTTCAAAACGTTCCTGAGGTATATGAGTTTTTATTCTGGATTTTAAAAAATAAAACTAATATTGTATACTTTACAACACGAAGTAATAACGAACAATCAAGAATGACTTTATTTTGAAAATATATTTGGAAGAAAAATATTAATGTACAAAAAAAGGAAATATTAAAATCGTTCAATGAAAGAATAATAAAAATACGTAATTAAAATATAAATGTAGCTAGACAGATATAAAAAAATATCAAAAACACACTTCGATAGTGGACACGAGATATATAGACAAGTATAAAAAAAAACTAAAAGTAAGACAAAAAAATAAAAATATAGATAATCAGATAGAAAGACAGATAGGCAAACATACACATATACAGACAGATATAGGCAGACAGAAAAAAGACAGAATCATCAGAATTACAGATAGATAGATAGATAGATAGATAGATAGATAGATAGATGTATGGATGGATGGATGGATGGATGGATGAATGGATAGATAGATAGATAGATAGATAGATAGATAGATAGATAGATAGATAGATAGATAGATAGATAGATAGATAGATAGATAGATAGATAGATAGATAGATAGATAGATAGATAGAAACTTGTATATTGATGTTCTGCTAGATTATTGTTTTTACTAAATTGAAGTGTTTTTTGATTTTATACATTTCATACATTTATTCAACTTTGCATTTTTTTTACCTGAAAAACACTACTGCTAAAATATTAAATGGTATAGAAGCTTTCAATATTTTCTTTTTGCATCAATTCTTATGACTGCTGTGCTTCTTCGAATGTTCTACCTTATATAAACTTTACGTTTCTTTGAAATTAAAATACACTAAACCATTACTATTAATTCTACATAATACTTTTTGCCTTAAAAATAATTGTATATTTCCTATATATCGAAATAATTTAAAAATTTTAAAAAATGTAGACAAATGAATAGTTGGATAGAAATGCAGACAAACAGAAGTACAGATAGATAAATAAACACACATATATACACAGAGAGATCGAGAAACATTAATATGCATATAAAAATAGTGTCCAATAGACGGACAGACAGATGGATGGAAGAATGAATGAATGATTGGTTCGATAGATCAATATATGGATGAATGGATGGATGGATGGATGGATGGATTGATGGATGGATGGATGGATGGATGGATGGTTAGATGGATGGATAGATTGGTGGATGGATGGATGTTACGGATGGATATGTGGATGGAACATTTTATTTAAAAAATATGTCAATAAGTTTGATATATTACATTTCATTTGACGTATTTTTATAGCTTGTAAGTTTCCTTCCTTTCAGCCCATACTGCATATCAGTTACTGTTTCAGTAGAAAAGTATTGTCAGAAATGGTCACTAAAAAAGACGGTTACTCGTTAAGGAAATCTAAACTATCATGTCTGACATGAAAACTGTAAGGAACCCAAAGCGGTTATAGAGGTAAAGTTCCGCATAGGGCATGCAAATGATTTATTGATTTAACCTACAAAAGAAATATAATTCCAATGTTTTCATTTCTCAATTTCCTGAAAACCATTTATGGTAAAATAAATATTTCAAAATGTTCCAGAGTTACATGAGTTTTTAATCTGGATTTAAAAAAAAATAACTCATATTTTATACTTTACAACTCGAGGTAATAACGAACAATCAAAAATCACTTTATTTTGAAAATATATTTGGAAGAGAAATACTAATGTGCACAAAGACAGGAAATATTACAAAAATTCATTGAAAGAATAATAAAAAATATATAATTAAAAATATATATATGTGTAGATGGACGGACATAAAAAATATATAACTAAAAACACACAGATTGAAAGTCGACAAGGGATATGTAGACAAATAAATAAAAACATTAAAAGTAAGAAAAAAATAGAAATATAGATAACAAGACAGAAAGATAGATAAACAGATATAAACATACACAGAGAGCAGTATAGGCACACAGACAAACAGACAGAATCAAAAATATAGATAGACAGACAGACAGACAGACAGACAGATAGATAGATAGATAGATAGATAGATAGATAGATAGATAGATAGATAGATAGATAGATAGATAGGTAGATAGATAGATTGATAGATGCATAGATAGATAGATTGATAGATAACTAGATAGATAGATAGATAGATAGATAGATAGATTGTTAGATAGATAGATTGTTAGATAGATAGATTGTTAGATAGATATATATGTATGTATAGATAGATAGATATATAGATAGATAGATAGATAGAATGAATTAATGAATGAATAATCTTTATTTTTCAAGTGTAAAGAATTGGGCACGCAGGCCCGTCTTACATTCTGCCCTTAGGTAGATAGATAGATAGATAGATAGATAAATAGATAGATAGATAGATAGATAGATAGATAGTCAAGTGGATTGATAGATATATATGTCAATACAAAGGATAATGCATGGATATATCATATTCTCTGATGGTCCTTTTAACATAAAATTATCTTCCATATAGGTAGTAAGTTTTTTGTTCTCTAAAATATATGCCATATCGCATTCACTATTTCATAAAGACAATTGTTTTCTTCAAAATACATGTACAATACTTATAACGATAAATATCATTTTAGTGTAAAGAGCAGTATATAAGTAAAAATTAACAGTCCCTAAGCAAGACATTCGCGCATATAAAACATAGAAATAAAGACAGATTGAAATATAGATGTAAATATAGGTAGATAGATAAATAGATAGATATATAGACAGATAGAGAGACAGATAGATAGATACATAGATAGATAGATAGATAGACAGACAGATAGATAGATAGATAGATAGATAGATAGATCGATAGATCGATAGATAGATAGATAGATAGTAAGTAAGAATAATAGATAGATAGGTAGATAGATAGATAGATATATAGACAGATAGATAGATAGATAGATAGATAGATAGATAGATAGATAGATAGATAGATAGATAGATAGACAGACAGATAGATAGATAGATAGATAGATAGATAGATAGATAGATAGATAGATATATAGATAGATAGATAGATAGATTGATTGATAGATAGATAGATAGATAGATAGATAGATAGATAGATAGATAGATATAGATAGATAGATAGATAGATGCTCGTATAGTGATGGTGTGCTAGTTTATATTTTTTACTAAATTTAATTAATTTTTTAAAAATTTTATTCATCAAATACATTTATTGAACTTTGATTTTGTGACCTTAAAAACACTACTGCTAAAATGTTAAATGGTACAGAAGCTTTCATTATTTTCTTTTTTGCGTTAATTCGTATAGCTCCTGTGCTTCTTTGAATGTTCTACCATATATAAACTTAACGTTTCTTTGAAATTAAAATACACTAGACCTCTAATATTATTTCTATATACCGCTTTTTGCCTTAAAATATGTGTATATTTCTTATACAGCGAAATAATTTCAAAATAAAAAAAGAATTAGATAAATAGATAGTAGGATGGAAAGGAGGACAAACAGACAGACAGATAGTTAAATAAACACACATATATACACAGAGAGATCGAGATACATTGATATACATTTAAAAACAGTGTCACAAAGACAGACAGACAGATGAATAGAAGTATGAATGAATGATTGGTTTCAATATATCAATAGATGGATGGATAGATAGATGGATGGATGGATGGACGAATGGATGAATGGATTGATGAATGGATTGATTAATATGTGGATGGACATTTTCTTGAAACGTATGTCAATAAGTTTAATTTAGTACATTTATTTTGACGCATTTTTATAGGTTGTAAGTGTCTTTCTTTTCAGCCCATACAGTATTTCAGATACTGTTTCAGTACAAAAGTATTGTCAGAAATGGTCACTAAAAAACGACGGTAACACGTTAAAAATACTAAACTCTAATGTATGACAAGAAAACTGTAAAGAACCCAAAGCGGTTATAGAGGTAAAGTTCCACAAAAGGCATGCAAATGATTTATTGATTTAACCTACAAAAGAAATATAATTGGAATTTTTTTCATTTTTTCAATTTTCTGATAATAAATTATGGTAAAATAAATATTTCAAAATGTTCCAGAGTTACATGAGTTTTTATTTAGGGTTAAAAATAATAATAATAGTATTTTATACTTTACAAATCGAATTAATAACGAACAATCAAAAATGACTTTATTTTGAAAATATATTTGGAAGAGAAATATAAATGTGCACAAAAACAGGAAATATTACAACCATTCACTGAAAGAATAATAAAAATATAATTTTAAAAATATATATGTAGGTGGACGGACATAAAAATAACTAAATAACTGAAAGCACAGGCTGATGGTGGAAAATATATAAAAACACTAAAAGTAAGACAAAAAATATAAATATAGATAATCAGATAGAAAGATGGATAGGCAGATATAAACATAACAGACAAAATGACAGAATAAGAATGACAGATATATATATATATATATATATATATATATTTAGATAGATAGGTAGATAGATAGATAGATAGCTAGCTAGATAGATAAATAGATAGATAGATAGATCGATAGATAGATAGATTGATAAATAGATAGACAGGCTGGTAGATAGATAAACAGGTGGGTAGATAGATATATATGTGAATACAAAGGTTAATGCATGGACATATCATATTTCTGATGGTATTTTTAAAATATAATTATCTTCCACGTATAGGCCGTAAGTTTTTTTTCTTTTTCTATAAAATAGATGCCAAATCGCTTTCACTACTTTATAAAATCATTTTATTATCTTCGAAATACTAGAACATATCGTATGTAGAGAAATATATGTTTAACGTAAACAGTAGTACATAAGCAAAAAATAAAAAGGAATTAAGAAAGACATTCGCATATATAACACAAATAGAGATAGATAGATAGATATAGATAGATAGATAGATAGATAGATAGTAAGACAGAGAAATAGATAGATAGATAGATAGATAGATAGATAGATAGATAGATAGATAGGTAGATAGATAGATAGATAGATAGATAGATAGATAGATAGATAGATAGATAGATAGATAGATAGATAGATGGATGGATGGATAGATAGATAGATAGATAGATAGATAGATAGATAGATAGATAGATAGATAGATAGATAGATAGATAGATAGATAGATAGATAGATAGATAGATAGATAGATAGATAGATAGTTAAAATGTTGACAGTATATAGATATTGTACAAGTGTTGATTTTTTACTAAATTTAATCAGTTTTTTATATGATACATGTGATTCATTTACCTGAAAAGCACTACTGTTAAAATATTAATTGTTATAGAAGCGTTCAAATATTTTCTTTTTGCATCAATTCTTATAACTGCTTTGTTTTTTTTTAAAGTTCTACCATATGTAAACTGAAAGTTTCTTTGAAAGAAAAATACACTAAATCTCTAATGCTGTTTCTACATACCTTTTCTGTCTTCTAAATATATGTATATTTCTTATATATGGCGAATAATTTACAAATAAAAACAACGAATTAGATCAATGAATAGTAGGATAGAAAGGCAAACAAGCAGACAGACAGCATCATCATTATGTGCCGTGCCGACTGGCGTTGGCTATTATGCTTCTCCAGAGTATCCGATCCTTCATGCAGGCCATCAGCTCAGTTGGTGATCTCCTCTCACACCATCCCGTCAGACTGTCCAGTATCATTTCTCTTGGTCTTCCTCTTGATCTTCTTCCTTCTATTTTTCCTGTTGTTATAATATTTTCAATGCCCCCTCTTCTCATTGCATGTCCTATGAAAGTACATTGTCTCTCTCTTATCTTTTTGACAAGGTTTTTTGTCTCTCCAGCTCTTCTCATACATTCTTTATTAGTTATTTTTGCTGTCCAGGGGATTCGCAACATTCTTCTAATAAACCACATTTCTGCTGCTTCCAACGATTTTTGTGCAGACTTGCGTATTGTCCATGATTCACTTCCATATAACAAGATAGGTTCAATATAGCATTTTAGGACTCGTTTTCTAACATTCATTGATAAGGATGTGTTGGTTAATATGTTTCTCATTCTCTGAAATGCAGTCTTTGCTTGGCCTATTCTGTTCCTAATTTCTGTTCTGCATTTCCCATCTGAAGTTATTACTGCTCCAAGGTATTTGAATTTCTGCACCTGCTTTAGAATAATTCCGTTTAATTTAATACTGCATGCTGGTGGATTCTGTTTCTTAGATATAACCATAGTCTCTGTCTTTTTGATGTTTGGCGACTTTATCCAAGAGATTTTGCTGGTCTTGTTGGTTCTCAGCTATCAGTACTGTGTCGTCAGCATACCGAAGGTTGCTAATATTGTATCCTCCAATTTTTATGCCTGGTTCTGATTGTTCTTAGAATATTCTCGCTATCCAGAGAAAAAAGGTATGGAGATAGTACACATCCTTATCGCACCCCTTGTTTTATAGGTTGATATTTTCCAATTCTATTTTCAACTCGAACTGCTGCTTCTTGCTGCCAGTATAGATGTTTTACAATCCTCAGGTCTTTGCCGTCTATATTGATATCTTCAAGCATTTTAATAATTTCATTATGTTTCACCTTGTCAAATGCCTTGGTGTAATCAATGAAGCATAAATAGAGATCTTTCTGTACTTCTAAAGCTCTTTCTGTTAGTGTTGGTAAAGCATAAATGGCATTGTGTGTTCCCTTTCCTTAAAAAATCCAAACTGTTCATCTGCTATTTCCATTTTTATCTTTTTCCTTGTTCTTCTCATAATTATCCTTAGAAGTAGCTTCGTTATGTGACATGAGAGGCTGATAGTCCGGTGGTCGTCACATTCCTTTGCACCTGGTTTCTTTGGTAGTGCTATAAACGTGGATTTAATCAGGTCACTGGGAATATAACCAATGTTGTAAATGTCATTCTGTAACTTGGTTATTATTTTTATTCCTGTCTCCTCTAGTGCCTCTATTTCTTCTATTGTTATATTATCAGGCCCAGTCGCTTTTCCTTTCTTCATGTTTTTGATGGCATCTATGATTTCATCTTCAAGTATTGGTGGTCCATCACAGTTTTGAGTATCTGGTGTTAATTCTGGTCTTTCTCCTCCATATAGCTCACCGATATACTCTGTCCACCTGTCCACAATGTCTTCTTTTCCCATTAACATTTTACCTTCTTTCGATTTCAGGCATCCTGTGGTATATTTTGTTTTCCTGCCTGTGAGTTCATTAATTCGTTTGTGCATGTTTTTGCTGTCTTTAATATGAGATTCCTCTATCTGTCTGCACTGCTCATTTAACTACACTTCTTTTGCTTCTCTGCATTTGCGTCTTATTTCTTTATTTATCTTGTTATATTTTTTCTCGTTATTTTTACTCCTCCTTCTCTTGTCCATCAGTCCTAAGATGTCGTCTGTCATCCATTTATTTTTGGGGCTTCTTTTTTTGGTGGTATTATCTCCTTAACAGTTTGGTGGATAGAATCTCTTAACATTTCCCATTGTTCATCTATACTATTTATCTTTGCTATTGCATTGTATCTATTTGTTATAATAACTTTGTATTGTTCTCGCAGTTCTTGGTCATTTTTAAGAAGTTCTGTATTCAGTTTGATGTTTCTCACTTTTCTGCCTGCTTTCTTTAGTTTTATTCTAACTTTTCCACAGAGTGGATTATGGTCACTATTGCAGTCAGCTCCTGGCATAGTTTTTGTTGTCAGTAATGCATTGCGGAATCGTTTGTTGATTAATATGTAGTCTATCTGGTTAAAAGTCTTTTTGTCTGGACTGCACCACGTTGCCAGTCTTCGAGGATGTTGTTTAAACCAGGTGTTTCCTACAACCATGCTGTGTATTCTTGCCCATTCAATTAATTTATAACCTCTGTCATTCCTCTCCCCCAGTCCATAGTCACCAACGATGTCTGAAGTTCTTCCTTTACCAACTTTGGCATTAAAATCTCCCATGACTATGGTAACTTCATGTGACTTTGTGTGTTTTAGTGCTGTCTCTATGTCATTATAAAATAGCTGTACATCTTCTTCAGAGCTTTCAGATGTTGGAGCGTACACTTGTATAATATTTATGTTTATCGGTTGTCCTTTCAGTTGGGCTAGCAGGACTCGGTCCGAGATGTTCAAATATTCTACAATTGTCCTTGCCGTTTGTTCATCAAATATAATTCCTACTCCTCGTTCATGTTTCTCACTTCCTGAATATATTATTGTATATTTATCAGAGTTTATCTTCCCTGCACCTGTCCATCTAACTTCACTCATTCCTAATATGTTGATCTTCATCCTTTCCATTTCCATCTTTACATTTTCTAATTTTCCAGCCTGGAATAAAGTTCTAACATTCCATGTTGCTATTTTGAACTTGTTAGTTTTGCCACCAGTAGCTTGATGACAATCTGGCCTCACCTGTGGCTCGTGAGCTGCCCTACCGGACGAGGCTGTTCCAGAGGAACATCCATTAACGTCGTTCATGATGAATCGATTATTCTGTTTAAGCATAAATATTCTTGGGAATTACAACAGTGGTTTCCCGTTGCCTTCTGTCGGTTTGTGTACGGACTCTCCGCTAGCCTTTGGACTCCCTGTCCTACCCGCAAGGCATCGGGAGCGAGAGGTTTTAAGGCGCCTCTGACCCGCCTGGTATTCCCTTCACTGAGCACCTGAGGCACTTTATAGGAGTAGAGCCACCTACTACCCCACCTCGCTCTCTGAGTCTACCGCCAGTTGGTCCGCAGACAGACGGATGGATAAATAAACACACATATACACACAGAGAGATCGATAAACATTGATATACATATAAAAAATTGTTCGACAGACAGACAGGCAGATGGAATAAAGAATGAATAAATAATTGGTTGCATAGATGAATGGATGGATGGCTGGGTGGCTGGATGGATGGATGGATGGATGGATGTATGGATGGATGGATGGATGGATAGATGGATGGATGGATGGAAGGATGGATGGTTGGATGAATGGATGCAATATGTGTTGATGGAACATTTTCTTAAAAAAAATATTTCAATAAGTTTGATTTTATAAATTTCTTTTGACGAATTTTATAGATAGTAAGTGTCTTTCTTTTCAGCCCATACAGTGTTTTAGGTACTGTTTTTGTAGAAAAGTACTGTCAGAAATGGTCACTATAAAAACGACGGTAACTCGTTCAGTAAAACTAAACTGTCATGTCTGACAAGAAAACTGTAATGAACACAAAGCGAGTATAGAGGTAAAATTCCGCAAGGGGCATTCAAATCATTTATTGATTTAGCAACAAAAGAAATATAATTCCAATGTTTACATTTTTCAATTTCTTGAAAGCCAATTAGGGCAAAATAAATATTTCAAAATGTTCCTGAGGTATATGAGTTTTTATTCTGGATTTTAAAAAATAAAACGAATATTTTATACTTTACAACTCGAAGTAATAACGAACAATCAAGAATGACTTTATTTTGAAAATATATTTGGAAGAGAAATATTAATGTACAAAAAAAACCCAAGATATATTACAATCATTCAATGAAAGAATAATAAAAATACATAATTAAAATATAAATGTAGATAGACAGACATAAAAAAATATCAAAAACACACTTCGATACTGGACACGAGATATATAGACAAGTATAAAAAAACTAAAAGTAAGACAAAAAATAGAAATATAGATAATCAGATTTAAAGATAGATAGGCAAACATACACATATACAGACAGATATAGGCAGTCAGAAAAAAGACAGAATCAGAATTACAGATAGATAGATAGATAGATAGATAGATAGATAGATAGATAGATAGATAGATAGATAGATAGATAGATAGATAGATAGATAGATAGATAGATAGATAGATAGATAGATAGATAGATAGATGCTCGTATAGTGATGCTCTGCTAAATTATTATTTTTACTAAATTGAATTTTTTTTTGATTTTATACATTTCATACATTTATTCGACTTTGCATTTTTTAACCTGAAAAACACTACTGCTCATATATTAAATGATATAGAAGTTTTCAATATTTTCTTTTTGCATCAATTCTTATGACTGCTGTGCTTCTTCGAATGTTCTACCGTATATAAATTTTACGTTTATATTCTACATACTTTATTCTACATAATATTTTTCCTTAAAAATAAGTGTATATTTCCTATATATCGAAATAATTTAAAAATGAAAAAAAGAAGTAGACAAATGAATAGTAGGATAGAAAGGCAGACAAACATACATACAGATAGATAAATAAACACACATATATACGCAGAGAGATCGAGAAACATTGATATATATATATATAAATAGTGTTCAATAGACAGACAGACAGATGGATGGAAGAATGAATGAATGATTGGTTCGATAGATCAATAGATGGATGAATGGATGGATGGATGGATGGATGGATGGACGGATTGGTGGATGGATGGATGGATGGATTTAGGGATGGATGTGTGGATGGAACATTTTATTTTAAAAATATGTCAATAAGTTTGATATTTTACATTTCATTTGACGTATTTTTATAGATTGTAAGTTTCTTTCATTTCAACCCATACTGTATTTCAGATACTGTTTCAGTAGAAAAGTATTGTCAGAAATGGTCACTAAAAACGACGGTTACTCTTTAAAGAAAACTAAACTGTCATGTCTGACAAGAAAACTGTAAAGAACCCAAAGCGGTTATAGAGGTAAAGTTCCGCATAGGGCATGCAAATGATTTATTAATTTACCCTACAAAAGAAATATAATTCCAATGTTTTCATTTCTCAATTTCCTGAAAACAATTTATGGTAAAATAAATATTTGAAATGTTCCAGAGTTACATGAGTTTTAAATCTGGATTTAAAAAAAAACAATTATATTTTATACACTACAACTCGAAGAAGTAACGAACAATCAAGAATGACTTTATTGTGAAAATATATTTGGAAGAGAAATATTAATATGCACAAAAACAGGAAATATTAAAAAAATTCATTGAAAGAATCATAAACAATATATAATTAAAAATATATGTGTAGGTGGACGGACATAAAAAATATATAACTAAAAGCACACAGACTGATAGTCGACACGAGATATATAGACAAATATATAAAAACATTAAAAGTAAGAAAAAAATAGAAATATAGATAATCAGACAGAAAGATAGATAGGCAGATATAAACATATAAAGACAGTAGTATAGGCAGACAGAGAAACAGACAGAATAAAAAATATAGATAGACAGACAGAGAGACAGACATATAGATAGATAGATAGAGATAGATAGATAGATAGATAGATAGATAGACATATAGATTTATAGATAGATTTATAGATAGAGTGATAGATGCATAGATAGATAGATATATAGATAACTAGATAGATGGATAGACAGATATATATATATAGATAGATAGATAGATAGGTAGATAGAATGATAGATAGATAGATAGATAGATAGATAGATAGATAGACAGATAGATAGATAGATAGATAGATAGATAGATAGATAGATAGATAGATAGATAAACAGATAGATAGACAAGTGGATTGATAAATATATATGTCAATACAAAGGTTAATACATGGATATATGATATTCTGTGATGGTCCTTTTAACATATAATTATATTCCATATAGGCAGTATGTTTTTTGTTCTCTAAAATATATGCCAAATCGCTTTCACTATTTCATAAACGCATTTTTTTCAAAATATATGTATAATACTTATGAAGAGAAATATCATTTTAGTGTAAAGAGCAGTATATAAGGAAAAATTAACAGTCCCTAAGCAAGACATTCGAGCATATAAAACATAGAAATAAGGATAGGTGGAAATATAGATAGATAGATAGATAGATAGATAGATAGATATATAGATAGATAGATAGATAGATAGATAGATAGATAGATAGATAGATAGATAGATAGATAGATAGATAGATAGATAGATAGATAGATAGATAGATAGATAGATAGATAGATAGATGCTCGTATAGTGATGGTGTACTAGTTTATATGTTTTACTAAATTTAATTAAGTATTTTTTATTTTATTCATCTCATACATTTATTGAACTTTGCATTTGTGACCTTAAAAACACTACTGCTAAAATGTTAAATGGTATAAAAGCTTTCTATAGTTTCTTTTTGCGTCAATTCTTATAACTCCTGTGCTTCTTTGAATGTTCTACCATATATAAACTTCACGTTTCTTTGAAATTAAAATACACTAAACCTCTAATGTTATTTCTATATACCGCTTTTTGCCTTAAAATATGTGTATATTTCTTATATAGTAGAATGAATAGTAGAATGGAAAAGAGGATAAACGGATAGACAGATAGATAAATAAGCACATATATATACACAGAGAGATCGAGATACATTGATATACATTTAAAAACAGTGTCAAAAAGACAGACAGACAGATGAATAGAAGTATGAATGAATGATTGGTATCAATATATCAATAGATGGATGGATAGATGGATGGATGGATGGATGAATGGATGAATGGATGGATGAATGGATTGATTAATATGTGGATGGATATTTTCTTGAAAAAATATGTCAATAAGTTTGATTTAGTACATTTAGTTTGACGCATTTTTATAGCTTGTAAGTGTCTTTCTTTTCAGCCCATACAGTATTTCAGATACTGTTTCAGTACAAAAGTATTGTCAGAAATGGTCACTAAAAAACGACGGTAACACGTTAAAAATACTAAACTCTAATGTATGACAAGAAAACTGTAAAGAACCCAAAGCGGTTATAGAGGTAAAGTTCCACAAAAGGCATGCAAATGATTTATTGATTTAACCTACAAAAGAAATATAATTGGAATTTTTTTCATTTTTTCAATTTTCTGATAATAAATTATGGTAAAATAAATATTTCAAAATGTTCCAGAGTTACATGAGTTTTTATTCAGGGTTTAAAAAAATATTTTATACTTTACAAATCCAATTAATAACGAACAATCAAAAATGACTTTATTTAGAAAATATGTTTGGAAGAGAAATATTAATGTGCACAAAAACAGGAAATATTAGAACAATTCATTTAAACAATAATAAAAATATAATTTAAAATATATATATGTAGGTGGACAGACATAAAAAATAAATAACGGAAAGCTCCGGCTGATAGTGAAGAATATATATATATATATATAGATAGATAGATAGATAGATAGATAGACAGATAGATAGATAGATAGATAGATAAATAAATAGATAGATAAATAGATAGATAGATAGTTAGATAGATAGATAGATAGATAGATAGATATATAGATAGATAGATAGATAAACAGGTTGGTAGACAGATAAACAGGTGGGCAGATATATATATATATATATATATATATATACATATATATATGTCAATACAAAGGTTAATGCATGGACATATCATATTTTGAGAGTAGTTTTAAAATATTATTATCTTCCACATATAGGCCGTACGTTTTTTTTTGTTCTATAAAATAGATGCCAAATCGCTTTCACTATTTTATAAAATCATTTTATTTTCTTCAAAATACATGTACATAACTTATGTAGAGAAATATCAGTTTTGTTTAAACAGTCGTAAATAAGCAAAAAATAAAAAGGAATTAAGAAAGACATTCGCACATATAACACAAACATAGATAGATAGATAGATAGATAGATAGATAGACAGATAGATATGAAGATGCATAGATAGATCGATAGATATATAGATAGATAGCTAGATAAATAGATAGATAGATAGATAGATAGATAGATAGATAGATAGATAGATAGATAGATAGATAGGTACATAGATAGATAGATAGATAAATAGATAGATAGATAGATAGATAGATAGATAGATAGATAGATAGATAGATAGATAGATAGATAGATAGATAGATAGATAGATAGATAGATAGATAGATAGAATGATGCTCGTATATAGATTTTGCACAAGTTTATATTTTTTATTTAATTTAATAATTTTGTTTGATTTGATACATTTATGTAGCTTTGCATTTTAGACCTCAAAAACACTAAAATATTAAACGATAGAGAAATTTTCAATAATTTCTTTTTGCATGAATTCTTATAGCTGCTTTGTTTCTTCGAATGTTTTACCATATGTAGACTGAAAGTTTCTTTGAAAGAAAAATACACGAAACCTCTAATACTGTTTCTACATACCACTTCCTGCCTTATAATTATATGTGTATTTCTTATATATAGCGAATAATTTAAAAATTAAAAAAAAGAATTAGATCAATGAATAATAGGATATAAAGGATGACAAACAATCAGACGGATATATAAATAAATACACATATCCACACAGAGAGATCGATAAACATTGATATACATATAAAAACAGTGTTCGACCTAAGCACAGGCTGATGGATGGAAGAATGAATGAATAAGTGATTGCATAGATGAATGAATGGATGGATTAATGGATGGATGGATAAATAGATGGATGGATGGATGGATGGATGTATGAATGGATGGGTGGATGGATAGATGCAATATGTGTGGATGGAATATTTTCTTCATAAAATATGTCAATAAGTTTCATTAAAAAATTTTCTTTTGACGAATTTTATAGATTGTAAGTGTCTTTCTTTTCAGCACATACAGTGTTTCAGATACTTTTTCAGTAGAAAAGTACTGTCAAAAATGGTCACTATAGAAACGACGGTAACTTGTTAAGTAAAATTAAACTGTCATGTCGGACAAGTAAACTGTAAAGAACACACAACGATAATAGAGGTAAAGTTACGCAAATGGCATTCAAATGATTTACTGACTTCACCTACAAAAGAAATATAATTTCAGTGTTTTCATTTTTCAGTTTCCTCAAATCCATTAATGGCAAAATAAATATTTCAAAATGTTGCTGAGTTATATGAGCTTTTATTCTGGATTTAAAAAAAACTAATATTTTATACTTTGCAGCTCGAAGAAATAACGGATAATCAAGAATGACTTTATTTTGAAAATATATTTGGAAGAGCAATATTAATGTACAATAAAGGAAACATTACAATTATTCAATGATAGAAAATAAAAATACATAATTAAAATATAAATGTTGCTAGACAGACATAAAAAACAAATATCCAAAAACACAAGTCGATAGTGGATATATATATATATAAAGAATACAAAAAACTAAAAGTAAGACAAAAAATAGAAATATAGATAATCAGATAGAAAGATAGATAAATAAACACATATACAGACAGATATAGGCAGACAAAAAATAGAAACAGAATAATAGATAGATAGATAGATAGATAGATAGATAGATAGATAGATAGATAGATAGATAAATAGATAGTTGGTTAGATAGGTACATGGATAGATAGATAGATAGATAGATAGATAGATAGATAGATAGATAGATAGATAGATAGATAGATAGATAGATAGATAGATAGATAGATAGATAGATAGATAGATAGATAGATAGATAGATAGATAGATAGATAGATAGATAGATAGATAGATAGATAGATAGAAGCTCGTATATTGATGCTGTGCTAGTTTATATTTTTTAGTAAATGTAATTATTTTTTTTTTATTTTATACATTTCATACAGTTATTCAACTTTGCATTTTTTACCTGAAAAACACTACTGCTAAAATATTAAATGGTATAGAAGCTTTCAATATTTTCTTTTTGCATCAATTCTTATAACTCCTGTTATTCTTCGAATGTTCTACCTTTTATAAACTTTACGTTTCCATGAAATTAAAATACACTAAACCTCTAATATTATTTCTACATAATACTTTTGCCTTAGAAATATGTGTATATTTCTTAAATAGCGAAATAATTTAAAAATAAAAAACAGAAGTAGACAAATGAATAGTAGGAAAGAAAGGCAGACAAAAAGGCAGACAGACAGATAAATAAACACACATATATATAGAGAGAGAGAGCGAGAAACATTGATATACATATAAAAACAGTGTCCAACAGACAGACATGCACATGAATAGAAAGAATGAATGAATGATTGTTTGTATAGGTCAGTAGATGGTTGGATGGATGGAAGGATAAATGGATGTTATGGATGGATATGTGGATGGAATATTTTATTTAAAAAATATGTCAAGAAGTTTGATTTAGTACATTTCATATGACGTATTGTTATAGCTTGTAAGTTTCTTTTCTTTCAGCCCATACTATATTTCAGATACTGTTTCAGTAGACAAGTATTGTCAGAAATGGTCACTAAAAAACGACTGTTACTCGTTAAAGAAAACTAAACTGTCATGTCTGACAAGAAAACTGTAAGGAACCCAACGCGGTTATAGAGGTAAAGCTCCACAAAGGGCATGCAAATGATTTATTGATTTAACCTACAAAAGAAATATAATTCCAATGTTTTCATTTTTCAATTTCCTGAAAACCGTTTATAGAAACATAAACATTTCAAAATGTTCCAGAGTTACATGAGTTTTTATTCTGGATTTAAAAAAGAAAACGAATATTTTATACTTTACAACTCGAAGTAATAACAAACAATCAAGAACGACTTTATTTAGGAAATATATTTGATAGAGAAATATTAATATGCACAAAAAGAGGAAATATTACAACCATTCATTGAAAGATTAATCAAAATATATAATTTAAAATATATATCAAGGTGGACGGACATAAAAAATAAATAAGTAAAAACACAGATTGATAGTCGACACAAGATATATAAACAAATATATAAAACACTCTACAAGTAAGACAAAAAACAGAAATATAGATAATCAGATAGAAAGATAGATAGGCAGATATAAACATATAAAGACAGTAGTATAGGCAGACAGACAAACAGACATAATGAACAATATAGATAGATAGATAGATAGATAGATAGATAGATAGATAGATAGATAGATAGATAGATAGATAGATAGATAGATAGATAGATAGATAGATAGATAGATAGATAGATAGATAGATAGATAGATAGATAGATAGATAGATAGATGTATATGTCAATACAAAGGTTAATGCATATACATATCATATTCTCTGTTGTTCCTTTTAACATTACAATTATCTTCCAAATATAGGCAGTAAGTTTCTTTTTCTATAAAATATATGCGAAATCGCTTTCACTATATCATAAAATCATTTTTTTGTTCTTCAAAACACATGTATAAACTTATTAAAGAAATATCATTTTAGTGTAAAGAACAATATATAAGTAAAAATAAACAGTCCCTAATCAACACATTCGTGCATATAAAACATAGAAAGAAATATAGATGGAAATATAGATAGATAGATAGATAGATAGATTATAGATAGATAGATAGATAGATAGATAGATAGATAGATAGATAGATAGATAGATAGATAGATAGATAGATAGATAGATAAAAATGGATAAATGGAGAAATAGATTTTCTTTTTGCATCAAAATTAAAATACACTAAACCTCAAATATTATTTCTACATACCACTTTTTGCCATAAAAATATGTGTATGTTTCTTATATAGCGAAATAATGTAAAAATAAAAAAAATAGATAATTGAATAGTAGGATAGAAAGGCAGACAAAGAAACAGACAGATAGATAAATAAACACACATATATACACAGAGAGATCGAGAAACATTGATATACATATAAAAATAGTGTTTAAAAGACAGACGGACATATGTGTAGAAGAATGTATGAATGATTTGTTGGATAGATCAATAGATGAATGGATGGATGGATGAATGGATGGATGAATGGATGGAAAGATGGATGGATGGAAAATTTTAAAAAAAAATATGTCAATAAGTTTGATTTAGTACATTTCCTTTCACACATTTTTATAGATTGCAAGTGTCTTTATTTACAGATCATACAGTATTCAGATACTGTTACAGTAGAAAAGTATTGTCAAAAATGGTCACTAAAAAACGACGGTAACTCATTAAAAAAACTAAACTGTCATGTATGACAAGAAAACTGTAGAACACAAAGCGATTATAGAGGTAAAGTTCCACAAAGGGCATGTGAATGATTTATTGATTTAACCTACAAAAGAAATGTAATTCCAAATTTTTGATTTTTCAATTTCCTGAAAACCATTTATAGTAAAATAAATATTTCAAAATGTTCGAGAGTTACATGAGTTTTTATTCTCGATGAAAAAAAAAACTTATATTTTATACTTTTCAACTCGAAATAAAAACGAACATTAAAAAATGACTTTAATTTGAAAATATATTTGTAAGAGAAATATTAATGTCCAAAACCATTAATTGAAACAATAATAAAAATATAATATTAAAAATATTTATGTAGCTTGACGGACATAAAAAATAAATATCTTAAAACAAAGGCTGATAGTCTATACTAGATGTATAGATACATAGAAAAGTCATTAAAAGTAAGACAGAGAAATAGAAATATAGATAATCAAATAGAAAGATAGATATAAACATAAACAGACAGTAGTATAGGCAGACAGACAAACAGACAGAATGAGAATGATAGATAGATAGATAGATAGATAGATAGATAGATAGATAGATAGATAGATGATAGATAGATAGATGGATGGATAGATAGATAGATAGATAGATAGATAGATAGATAGATAGAATAGATAGATAAATAGATAGATAGATGATAGATAGATAGATAGATAGATAGATAGATAGATAGATAGATAGATAGATAGATAGATAGATAGATAGATAGATAGATAGATAGATAGATAGATAGATAGATAGATAGATAGATAGATAGATAGATAGATAGATAGATATAGAGTTGGTAGATAGATACATATGCCAAAACAAATGTTAATGCATGGATGTATCATATTTCTGATGGTCATTTTATAATATACTTATCTTCCACATATAGGTCGTAAGTGTTGTTTCTATAAAAAATATGCCAAATCGATGTCCATATTTCATAAAATCATTTTGTGTTCTTCAAAAAACAAATAATGAATCTGTGGAGAGGAGAAGACAGAACTACAAAAATAAGATTTTTAAGAGCATGCATCTTTCCCATCGCAACATATGCCTGTGAGACCTGGACACTTAACAAAACAGCTGAGAAACACATAAATGGCTTTGAATGTAAATGCTACAGAAGTGTTCTCCAAATATCGTGGACAGAAAAAAGAACAAATATATCTATACTACAAGAACTTGATATTGAAGAAGACTGGCTAGTAAAGAGGATTAGAGAGAGAAAACTTAAATATTTTGAACACATTAAACGTCATGATAATTTAGAGAAGACCGTATTGGAAGGATACGTAATGGGAAAAAGAAAAAGAGGAAGACCAAGACGAAGATGACTGCAAGACATCGTTGACGATCTGCAAATGGATGCGTCAGAAGCAGGCCATCTTGCTCACAGCAGAGAGGCCTACAGGAGTGCTGTTTGGGAGGCAAGGTTCCGCCAGGGACATGCTAATGAATGAATTAATGAATGTTCTTCAAAATATATGTATATAACTTATGTAGCGAAATATCAGTTTTGTGGAATCAGCAGTACATAAGTAAAAATAAACAGTCACTAATCAAGGCATTCACTCATAAAACACATAGAGAGATAGATATATAGACAGATAGATAGATAGATAGATAGATAGATAGATAGATAGATAGATAGATAGATAGATAGATAGATAGATAGATAGATAGATAGATAGATAGATAGATATGTCTGATCAAAATTGAATTCATGGATATATGATCGTCTCTGATGGTCCTTTTACCTTAGAATTATCTTCTTTATATAGGCTGTAAGTTTCTTACTATGAAATATACGTCAAATGATTTTCACTATTCATAAAATAATTATTTTATTCTTAAAAATTAATACATGTAATTAATGTCCATAAGTATTAGTTTAGTGTAAACAGCACTACATAAGTAAAAATAAACAGTTCATAAGCAAAACTTTAGCGCATATAACAGTTAGATAGACTGAAAAATAGATAGATAGATAGATAGATAGATAGATAGATAGATAGATAGATAGATAGATAGATAGATAGATAGATAGATAGATAGATAGATAGATAGATAGATAGATAGATCAATTCAAAATTCAATATATGGATATATTATCTTCTCTGATGGTCCTTTTATCTTATAATAATCTTCTGTATATAGCCAGTAAGTTTGTTTCTGTGAAATATATGCCAAATCATTTTCACTATTTCGTAAAATCATTTTGTTCTTAAAGATAAATGTATGTAACTTATGTAGAGTAATATTAGTTTTGTGTAAACAGCAGTAGATAAGTAAAAATAAACAGTCAATAAACAAGTCATTAACGCATATAAGATATAGATAGTGTTATAAATAGAATGAATAAATGAATGAATGAATGAATGAATGAATGAATGAATGAATGAATAATCTTTATTTTTCAAGGGTAAAGAATTGGGCACGCAGGCCCCTCTTACATCCTGCCCTTCATCACTCCATCTTTCATTCTTCCCACACACTTGATTTAGTACAAAAATACAAATTAAATTACGAAAAACATATGAAAAGTGTGTAAGATTTAACTACTACATTCAAGGTAACAAAGAAGAAGTCATTAACCTAATAAAATAGCACTCACGCACACATACACACGCAGACATATCTTATATCTTATATCTTATATCCTTCCCGTGCCGTTAGACGTCACATAGGGCTCGCAAAGTAGTTCGCCAATATTAGTATAATTAACTTGCCGTGTTCCGCCGATCTTTTACCCGCTTCTGGCCATCGCATTTCGCTGATGCCCAGTATGTCTAGATGGTATCTCTCCATTTCTTTGATGACCTGGTTAGTTTTTGTTGGTGCTGCCATCGTTCTCACATTCCAGAATCCGATCTTTGTCACATGTTTGGGGCCGACGAATGAGCTCTTCGGAGTTGGCATCCCTGATGCTCGGTTGGGTTCTCTGCGAGTTTCCATAACGATATCTCTTTTTCCCATCTGGAGTTGCCTCTAGATAGGTCTCAGGATAAGGTTGTTAGCCTTATGCCCAACTCCCGGTACATGATATCTAATAGATCAAGCGGAAGTTCGCTGCTTTCTGCATGCCGGCGAGAGCATATACATAAATAAAAATACATTGTAAATACAGATCTTCTAATATATGCTTTTTTTTAAACAAATATTAAAATAATTTCTAACAATATCTTACAAGTTGCTTTTCTAACTATGTCATTGAAGTACTTGATGGTTTACGAGCCATGTGTTGAGAGAGTGCTGGCTATTTTATGGAGGCATATAATTACAAGCAAGTAAATAATGAAACAGGTTTGAGTTAAAGGATGAAGTATTACCAATGGACTTTAAATTGTAGGGAGGGTGTTCCGGATCTGTACTGCAGAGTATGCAAGGCTTTTCTTGTACAGATCAATCCTAGGTTTAGGAAGAAGACAGTTTTTTAAACGCTGGCTATGTTTAGTGTTATACATAAACAGTGACCACAAGTAAGGCGGAGCATTGTGCGACAGAATTCTGTGAACAAACTTAACTTTGTTAAAAATGATTCTATTTTTGAGGGGTAGAATTTTGAGTTGTTTGTGTTGATCTACAGTCTGTACTGGGTGTTTGTCACAAATAAGATTTAATGCTCGCTTGTGAAGTGAGTGGAGCCTTTTTGTGTTTGAGACTGAGCATCCATCCCAGATTGTGGAACAGTAATCTAAGTGTGTTTGTATGTGTGATATGTAGTATATCTTTCTTGTGTCTTTGTCGATAATGTGTTTAATTTTGGCTAATTGGTAAACTTTCTGTGCAATCAAATTTGTTAGGTTATGTACGTGAGAATTCCAAGTTAAATGCTGATCAATGATGAGTCATAGGGTTTTATGTTCAAGAACATTTTCTATTGCCTTAGTCCCAGCACAAAGCTGTAGTGAAGTTTTAGTTGCATTTTGCAGTTTCTGTCTTGTAGTGATGAGCATGGATTTTGTTTTGTTGGTGTTTATCAACATACAATTTTTATTACTCCATTTAATCAAACTGTTTATATCATTTTGGAGCGTTGTCTGTAGTATATTGATGTCATATTCACTATTGTAAACAGTACAGTCGTCAGCTAAAAGATCACACGAAGAGTGCTTTAAATGCAGTGGTAGGTCGTTAATATAGATAGCAAAGAGAAGAGGACCAAGAATGGAGCCTTGAGGAATACCAGTATCAACCACAGACGAGCCAGATATTTTGTTTCTAAAGCAAACTACTTGTTTTCTACCTGAGAGAAAAGATGTAATACATTTTGTTAGGTCAGTTTGTAATCTATAGCCTTCCAGCTTTTTTGCAAGAATTTCATGATCAATCATATCGAAGGCTTTCTTGAAATCAACAAAGACAGCACCACACAATTTGTCATCATTTATATTAGACAGCCAGCTTTCTGTCATTTTAGTTAATGCTGTGTGGCAGGAGTAATTTGGTCTAAAACCTGACTGACTGTCTATTAGTAGATTGTTTTCTTGCATGTGGAGCAGAGTTAACTTTTGTATATGTTTTTCAAGAGGTTTAGATAGTGATGACAGAATGGATATGGGTCTATAGTTTGAGAGGTCACTAGTCTGTCCAGATTTAAAAAGAGGAAAAACTTTGGCGAGTTTAAAAGCGTCAGGGAAATATTTTTTGTCAATACACAAGTTGTATAAGTATGTTAGTGTGTCTGTGATAACTGGTGCAGCGTAGCGTAGTATCTTGTTACTAATGTCATCACATCCTGCTGCGTTAGTGTTCTTTAAGGACTGGATGTAGTTATAAACCTCACCGACTGTGAGGAAAGGAATATTAGTTTGTTTTAGCTTTACACATTTACTGTCGCTGAAAGTTTTCAACACGCTCAGGTCGCAATTAGAGGTCGATAATGAAGATTTTAGAATACTAATTTCTTCCCTAAAATGTTCACTGAAGTTTGTGCAAGTATGTTCACCAATAAGTGTTTGTGGGTCAGTTTGCTTCCTTTCATTTACAAGAGTATTAATCGCTTTCCAGATTGATTTACTATCAGTTTTGTCTTTCACTAAATTTATGAAGTAATTTTTCTTTTCCTGCCTAATTAAATACTGCACCTTATTCCTAAGTGAACGATAGCTACTGAATTTTCTGTTTTTGTGAGCGTCATCCCGTTTGCTCATGAATTGCAATATATCATGAGTTATCCACGGGGATTTTGTTAAGTGTTTTACTCTCATTTCTTTGATGGGGACATGCTTGTCAAAAATATTTCGAAATATCTTGATCCTGTATTCGATAGTCTCATCTGGATTTGTTAACTGGAAAACGTGCGTAAGAGGCGAAGCTTTTAGATCAGTTAAAAATAATTCCAAGTTAAAGTTTTTAAAGTTTCTATATTTAATGCTGGTATGTTTGTGTTTAGGCATTTAAACCCCTTTTGTGACCACGTACAGCAGACCGGGTAGTGATCACTCAGCGACACATGAGGGACAGTACATTCGGTAATGTTTCCTGGATCAGCTACATAAATATGATCTGTTAGTGTTGATGATGATTCAGTTACTCTAGTAGGTGTGTTAACAATTTGGGAGAAGTTGTAAGATGTTAAAATGTTCTTCCATGTAGGATTTGGCTGATTAAGTTCTATATTGAAGTCGGCTAGGGTGATTATGTCCTTGAATGTATAAGTTAGAGCATCATCCATCATGGTCGCAAAGTGATCATACCACTCGGCTGAAGGATTTGGATTTCGGTATATAAACTAATTAGAATTGTACTAAGATTTGATATTTTTATTTCTAGCATAATACATTCAACCTCTGATATTTCCAGGTCTTCTCTTCTACAAAATGTAATTGTGTTAAAAACGTAAACAACTAAACCTGTCTCTAGCTTCCTAGCTGGGTCGCGCCTGATTAAATTAAAACCATCTATTCTTATATCATTGTCTGTGATGTTTTTATGTAATCTGCTTTCAGAGAAACCAAAAATATGAAAATGTTGTTGAAGTATATGTGTAACCTCAGTAGTTTTCCTAACAAGTGACAAACATTTAAGTGGCCAACACGTAGGCCATCGTATCGCATCCACTCCTCCATTTTCTGGAACAATTTTTTATAAATAGGAAACTATGAGGCTTTGGTAAGGTAAAGTAAGAGAATAAATTTTGTAGGATTACACTTCGAAAAAATCCTAGACAAAGCACTTTAGTGAGACGTGAGAGAAAGAAAAATCACAAGATAATTACATGGGATTCGAACACGAACTCCGGTAGGACGAGCAGCCGTCCAGCCACGAGTCATTTTACAACAGTGTTAGAAATATTATATTTCAGTACAAATAAAATAACTAGTCAGACAGACTTATTCGTGCAACAGTCAGACTTCAGTCATACAATTATAGGTATACGTTTAAGCTAGTAGAGATAATGAATTTAACTAAGTTTATAATATACTGACAAATAATGGAAAAAAAGTACAAAAATCAACAATGCAATGAACGTTATGTAAGTGTAAATTGTAAAAGACTTGATGACAATATTAGCTGTAAGCTAGCACTAAGAAATGTCTTTTCTGCTGTAAGAACTTCTGTGGTTTTTTGTTTTTGTTCAGTAAAATTTATCTACAGAAGTTAAAGAGTGCTGGAAGTTTCAAGCTATCTTGTATCTGTATGTGGGTGTTGAGTGTTGAATGTGTAGTAGGGACATCATATACGCGTGGCTCAGAGCTGCAGGACTAAACTGCATTAGATATTGTAGCTGAAAGTTCCATGGATAATGATTCGAGGTTCTTGTGTTTGTGTCCTATACAGTTGTTGTGGTAGTCCTAAGTGGTGATTGTGCAGGAGTCTCCATGTTGTTCGCTGTACTAAGTGTTGGTATAATTTGTTGAGCTTGCCGTGTAGGCAGGGGCGGGAACATGGAATCGTATAGTGGGTCAGTGGATGGAGTTGGCAATGGTAGAAAGGCAGAGGGTGATGTTTCTGAGGGTCCTTGGAGTCTTGTAGTTGGTGTAGAGTGTGTGTTTCTGGATCTATGAGATGTGGGTGTCTCTCTAAACTGTTTCTGGCTATTTGAGTGTTCTGTTATATTCTGCTCAGTTCTTGATGGAGATTTGATATTTTTGGCAAGGATGCTGCTGCCAGTCTTGTTAATGTGGATGTGGTCCCTGTAAAGGCGTTTTTTGGGAGCACCTGTGGCTGAAGTAAAAAATGGCGTATTGTTTATAAAAACTACTGTGTTTTGTAGACAGAATGTTTTTAGTATTTTGTTGTTTATATCCACCATGCGACGTCCAGGACCAGAACAAGGTGGAATGATGGATGAAATGTTGATGGAAGTGTTGGGGTATTTTTTCTTGATGGTGGATATCAAGTCCTGTATATCAGATGGTCGAAGACTCTGGCCGTTCTTGCTGTCATTAATGCCAACATGTACGGTCGTTCTCGTCACTCTCTGATCGACATCAAGTCGTCTCAGTGTCTGCGTTATTTTTATAATATCAGCTCCAGGTACTGGCATGACTGAGACAGTGTCTTCAGAGGTAAGTGACATCCGCTCACCATAGATTCCTTTAAGTAAGGAATCTCCGATTATCAAGTATGTCGTATATTCTTTGATGTTGTTACTGTGTTGTTGTGTATCTTGTTCTTGTTGATGTTTATGAGACCGTGACTGAGAAGTGGATGTCTTGTTTGAGATATCTGTTTGGGTTCTTGGTGCTTTATGATTATATACAATGGGGCTATCTTGTAAAGCTTGAAACCTATTACTTATCTGCACATCAATAGGGTAAGCTAAATTTTCAGGTGCTACCTTTATAGGTGTTGTGGTGCTGGTGTGTTTCTCTTGTGCAGCTCCTTGCTGTGGCGTGTCTTCTTTGTTGATATCTGGTGAACGTGTGCATGAATGTACAGCCATATTGTCTGTGTCAGCAGTCACTTCTTGAATACTTGTCAACACTTCCTTGTTGTATTCTAAGGCCAAATTTCAGAGAGCAAAGCTGCAAGCCAGACGGGAAAGTTGTAGAGAGAAAACAGAGTCCCTAAACTTTGAAAAGGATGGAAGGAAACTGTGGAAACTAATCAAACAGTTAAATGATGAGAGTACTGGAAGAAGTACAAAGGTTACACTAATAGAGGATGGGAAAACTCTTACAGGTAAGCAGGTAGCAGATCACTTTGCTCGCATTTTTGCACAGGACTGCAACATTGATATCCATCCAGAGAAGGAGCGTACAGTGCGCATCGAGCCACAGAAAGAGGAGGAACAAGTCAGAAAAGTGGAGGTCATGGATGCACCAATCACACGAGTTAGACCTAGCAGTTAGTAAACTGAAACCAAGGAAATCACCAGGACCAGATGGAGTGTCCAATGAAATGATCAAGAACCTGGGAATGGCAGCAATGGGAAAGCTGTTGGATATTTTCAATATGTGCTGGAGCACAGGTAAGTTACCTCAAATCTGGAAGGAAGCAAGCATGGTACCACTGCTAAAACCAGGGAAAAACAGTGATACTGCCTCCAGCTACAGGCCAATCAGTCTCACTAGCTGCCTATGCAAAACGATGGAACGCATCATTGACCTGAGGCTAAAATGGTACCTAGAAAGTGAAAACCTTCTCGTTCCACAACAAGCAGGATTTAGGCAGTACTACAGTACGGAAGATCAAGTGACCTATCTCTCTCAAGAGATTGAGGATGCATTCCAAGAGAAAAACCTTGTACTAGCAGCGTGGATAGACCTGAAGAAAGCCTTTGATAAAGTATGGAAAAAAGGTCTGCTGTGGAAACTAAGAAACTGCAATGTGAATGGAAGACTGTACAACTGGATAAAGTTCTATTTACACAATAGAAGAGCTAGAGTAGTAATGGATGGACACAACAGCCAGAAAGTACTTCTGCGACACGGTGTACCACAAGGAGGAGTCCTTTCGCCTACACTATTCCTTGTATTCATTAATGACCTGGTCAAGGAACTTCCCTATGGAATCAAAGCGGCACTGTATGCAGATGATCTGGTCATGTGGTGTACAGATGAATATGCGACAGTTGCTACACAGAGACTCCAAAGAGCAGCAGACATCTTGACATCATGGACAAACAAATGGTGTGTAAGTATCAACTACGGATTATCACAGGTGCCATGAGGTCCACACCAATAGTAGAAATGCAGAAAATAGTTGGTGTTCAAGCGCTAAAGGAACGTAGAGACACAAAGGTCATGACCATGGGAGAAAAATTCCTTAGCTCTGTAAGCCATCCCCTGAAGGAGAGATTCAATAACTTGGCATTAGGACGGCTTAAAAGAAGCAGCTTCATTCATCAGGCCAAGCGTATGCGTAAGCTGATACCTGACCTTCCAACTGTAGTCGCTCCATTATCATCTGTACCAGAGCATACACCATGGAAAGAAGCAGATTATACACAGATATCTATTCAGACTGAAGTGAAAGGTGTGCAGAATGGTGAGATGCAGAGCAGTCTTGTAAGATCAACAGCCACACTTTGTGTTCTAGATTACAAATATCCATGTGACACCTGGATACGTGTGTATACAGATGGATCTGCACATAATGCCATAAAGAATGGAGGGGCAGGAGCATATATTGAATATCCAAACAACACCATTGACAAGATTTCCATACCCACTGGTAAATACTGCAACAACTTTGATGCAGAAGTTAGGGCAATTATTGCTGCAGTTGAAAAACTATCAGACTCCAGAATTGATACATATCCTGTAGTAATTCTCACAGATGCGAGATCAGTACTGGAAGCTCTTCAGTGCAACAAACTACCAGACCTTAAGGATGCCTTGTCAAAAACTGGCTTACAACATGGAGTCACTTTGCAATGGATTCCCTCCCACTGTGGGATACCAGGCAATGAGAAAGCTGACCAACTGGCCAAAGAGGGCACTGAAATGGAGCAACCAGACATACCAATCACTTATAATCAGAAGAAAAGCATGATAAAAACCTACAGGAAGCCACAAACACCACCACATGATGACTATCACATGCTAAACAGAAAGGAACAAGTCACCATCTTCCGTCTCCGAACAGGACACAGCCGACTCCGAAGTCATATGTATACAAAGTTTAAGGTTGGTACTACTAATCTGTGTACATGTGCCCAGGTGCCCCAAACTGTGGAACATATCCTCCAGAACTGCATCAACTACGAGTCACTGAGAAATAATTACTGGCCCAGTGAAACCACTAAAGAAGATAAGCTCTATGGTTCCATACATGAATTACAAAAAACAGTGAAATTTATCCAAGAGACAGGACTGCAGATATAGACAGACAGTGCGAACGAAGAAGAAGAAGAAGAAGACTTCCTTGTTGTGTATGCGTGGCTCACTCTGCCATTCAGATATCATGAGTTTCATTTTAGCATTTTCATCTCTCAGTGACGTAAGTTCAGCCCTGAGACTGTCATTCTCCAGCTTGAATGAGTGCTTAATCTCCGCTGCCATGTCAGTAATAAGCTTTATGACGAGGTCTTTGACTACCTGAAGTATGTTCTGGCTACATAATGTAGCTAATTTTTCATCGACAACTCTAGGCTGCTGAGATACATGCGGTGAATCAGCCACAATAGATGCAGAGAACTCAGGCGCTGGAGTTTCACTGTCGTCTCGGATTTCCACATCAGCTAAACTGTTGCTGATGGAGTGTTCAGACAGTGTTTGAACGTCAGTGGGTTCAGCTGAGGTGCTTGCCTGATCTGACAGGGCTTTGTCAGTAAGATCAGCACTGGGGCAGTTGGTGAATTGTTCTTGCATGTCGGTGGTGGTAGCGCCTTCATTGATATCAGTGGCGACAGTATCGTGTCCGTCACTGGTGGTGATAACCGGTCTGTCACTCATGGCAACAGATGATAGAGATGGCTTCAGTGTAGCTGACAGTCGCAGGAAAGGTTTTAAAGCTTCATCCTGAATACGACTGAAGTCATCTGTCAACCAAGAGTCGACATCATGAGCACCGCCTTGAACCAATATTTTATTTCTTGTATGGTATAGTTACAAGTGGTGTTTTTATAAAGTCCTCCACATTTGGACCATTTTTATCTGCCCTCTCTTCCGTGTGGTCGTGATAGTACTCCCTGAACACTTTTTTCACACACTCATAATCCAGCGTGTTGTTAAAAAGAACGACCAAGCATTGTCCCTCGTTGGTCCTTGTTATTATTAGGCCGGGGACTTTGTCGCACCCACGGAGCTTGGTATTTACCACCTTTCTTTTGTTCAGGGAGTAATTCTTTACAGCCACCGGCCGCAGTCCATCCCGTCTTCTTGTCTGGCTAGCTTCTTCTACATCATCTTCTACATCATCGTCTCTACTACAAGATAACATTGTCAGCTTATGATGCAATACATTATGCCAGCCATTGTAGTCACGCCTGGCCACACGATGACCTAGTTACAATAGCTAGGCCAGTATTGGATATATGTTATATATACTATTTTAACATATATGTTATATATACTATTCTAACATTTTGATAAATATTTAACAAACTATATGGATTTTTAAAATTTGACATATTTCACCACAAGCACAAACACAAGTGAATTCCAGTGGTATCCATTTCACGTCACAATCTTATAAAATGGCACTGGTAAAAATCCAAATGTAGGAGCTAAAATAAACACGTCCGATCACATTAGACTATGTCCGAAGGGACAGACAGACAGATAGATAGATAGATAGATAGATAGATAGATAGATAGATAGATAGATAGATAGATGATAGATAGATAGATAGACAGATAGTTAGATATATGTGCATATATAGATGATGTGTTAGTTTATATATATTACTAAATTTAAATAATTTTTTTGTATGATACACTTTATACATTTATGAAACTTTGCAGTTTTGACCTGAAAAACACTACTGCTAAAATATTAAATAGTATATAAGCTTTCAATATTTCATTTTTACGTCAATTCTTATAACCCCTGTGTTTCTTCAAATGTTTTACCGTATATAGACTTTTCGTTTCTATGAAATTAAAATACACTAAACCTCTAATATTAGAGCTACGTACCACTTTTTGACTTAAAAGTATCTGTGTATTTATTATATAGTGGAATAATTTTTAAAATAAAAAAATAGATACATCAATAGTAGGATAGAAATGCAGACAAACAGGCAGACGGATAGATAAATAAACACACATACATTCAGGGAGATAGAGAAATATTGATATACATATAAAAACATTGTCCAACAGAAAGACAGACAGATGGATGGAAGAATGAATCAATGATTGTTTGGATAGATTAATGGATGGATGGATAGATGGATGGATGGATTTATGGATGTATGTATGTATGGATGGATGGATGGATGAATGGATGTGTGGATTGAAGATTTTCATAAAAAAATATGTTAATAAGTTTGATTTAATACATTTCCTTTGACGCATTTTTATAGCTTGTAAGTTTCTTTCTTTTCAACCCATACAGTGTTTCAGATACTGTTTCAGTATAAAAATATTGTCAGAAATGTTTCCTAAAAAACGACGGTAATTCGTTAAAAAAAACCTCACTGTCATGTCTGACAAGAAAACTGTAAGGAACCCAAAGCGGTTATTGTGGTAAAATTCGACAATGGGCATGCAAATGATTTATTGATGTAACCTACAAAAGAAATATAATTCCAATGTTTTCATTTTTCAATTTCCTGAAAACTATTTATGGTAAAATAAATATTTCAAAATGTTCCAGAGTTACATGCATGTTTATTCTGGATTTAAAAAAAAGATTATTTCATTATTTTAAAATCGATATAATAACGAACAATCAAGAATGACATTATTTTGAAAATATATGTGGAAGAGAAATATTAATGTGAACAACAGGAAATATTACAACCATTCATTGAAGAATAATAAAAATATGATATTCAAAATATATATGTATGTGGATAGACATAAAAAATAACTAAAAACACAGGCTGCTAGTCATAACGACGATATATAGACATATACAAAAAAAACCTAAAAGTAAGACAAAAAATAAAAATATAGATAATCAGATAGAAACATTGATAAGGTGCATAAACATATAAAAACAGTAGTATAGGCAGACAGACAAAGAGAGAGAATCAGAATGATAGATAGATAGATAGATAGATAGATAGATAGATAGATAGATAGATAGATAGATAGATAGATAGATAGATAGATAGATAGATAGATAGATAGATATGTCAATATGAGTGTATGGATATATCACATTCTATGATGGTCCTTTTACCTTATAATTGTCTTTCACATATAGGCAGTACGTTTTTTTTTTCTAAAAAATATATGCCAAATCGCTTTAACTATTTCATAAAATATTTTTTTTCTTCAAAATGCATGTCTACAACTTATGTGTAGAAATAACAATTTAGTGTAAACAACAGTACAGAAGTAAAAATAAAAAATCCCTAAGCATGAGATTCGCGCATATAACACATTGATATATGGATAGATAGATAGATATAGATAGATAGATAGATAGATAGATAGATAGATAGATAGATAGATAGATGGATGGATGGATGGATGGATGGATGGATGGATGGATGGATGGATGGATGGATGGATGGATAGATAGATAGATAGATAGATAGATAGATAGATAGATAGATAGATAGATAGATACTTGATTTATGGATGTATTTATTCAAGGACTGATAAAAGGATGGGTGAATGAACGATTGGATGGATAGATACACCATGTACATTCAAAGTATCAATTAAAATATATTCATACATATATTCATACGTACACTGCTATATATGTATGAATATTCTAGAACACAAACATCGTATGCACATTCACAAATATATGTACATATGTATAAATGTACATATTCGCATATTTTATACACTTCAACACATTTACATACACACAGATACACACATACATGTTTGATAAACTAATAATCCACGTCAAATACATACTGACAGTGCTTAAAGTATAGGAATATTACTTATAAATTTTACATGAGTTGGTAGGGTATTCCAAAGCTGATCAGATGAGTAAGAGGCGTTTTTTTAAAGTGTGTTTGAGACCATTCAATTGCTTAAACGTTTATTGTATTGTATGTTGGAACTGAATAATGCCGAAAATAGAGTCCAGCATGTTCTGTAAAGTTTTACTGAATTAAAATGGCCTTGATGAACGAAAATCTGTTCTTGAGAGGTAGAATGTCAATATGGTTCCCATTATTCATAATGCATGTTTCGTATGTATCACATCTAATCTTTCCCGATCGCTTTGACAGTAAATAAACCCTTTCGTGATTGACATAGAGAAACTATTCCAGATTTTGAAACAGTAGTCCAAGTTTGTTTGTATTTGTGATATGTAGTATATTTTTCTAAGTGTGTTTGTCCATAAGTGTTTCATTTTGGCAGATTCGTAAACGTTTTGTGCGATGAGTTTGGTTAGATTGTTTAGAAGACAATTCCAACTGAGGTGGCGGTAATTCGTGAGACCTATGGATAAATGTTCACTGACATAGATAGATAGATAGATAGATAGATAGATAGATAGACATACAGACAGAAATAAAGACAGAATGACAGACAGAGAGACAGACAGATAACTAGATAGATGGATAGACAGACAGACATATAGATAGATAAGTAGATAGATAGATAGATAGATAGATAGATAGATAGATAGATAGATAGATAGATAGATAGATAGATAGATAGATAGATAGATAGATAGATAGATAGATCAATTCAAAATTCAATGCATGGATATATTATCTTCTCTGATGGTCCTTTTATCTTATAATAATCTTCTGTATATAGCCAGTAAGTTTGTTTCTGTGAAATATATGCCAAATCAGTTTCACTATTTCGTAAAATCATTTTGTTCTTAAAGATACATGTATGTAACTTATGTAGAGTAATATTAGTTTTGTGTAAACAGCAGTAGATAAGTAAAAATAAACAGTCAATAAACAAGTCATTAGCGGATATAAGATATAGATAGTGTTATAAATAGAATGAATGAATGAATGAATGAATGAATAAGCTTTATTTTTCAAGGGTAAAGAATTGGGCAGGCAGGACCGTCTTACAATCTGCCCTTCATCACTCTATCTTTCATTCTTCCCACACACTTGATTTAGTACAAAAATACAAATTAAATTAGGAAAAACAGATGAAAAGAGTGTAAGATTAACTACTACATTCACGGTAACAGAGAAGAAGTCATTAACCTAATAAAATAGCACTCACGCACACATACACACGCAGACATATACATAAATAAAAATACATTGTAAATACAGATCTTCTAACGTATGTTTTTTTTAACAAATGTTAAAATAATTTCTAACAATATCTAACAAGTTGCTTTTCTAACTATGTCATTGAAGTACTTGATGGTTTACGAGCCATGTGTTGAGAGAGTGCTGGCTATTTTATGGAGGCATATAATTACAAGCAAGTACATAATGAAACAGGTTTGAGTTAAAGGATGAAGTATTACCAATGGATTTTAAATTGAAGGGAGGGTGTTCCAGAGCTGTACTGCAGAGTATGCAAGGCTTTTCTTGTACAGATCAATCCTGTGTTTTGGAAGAAGACAGTTTTTTAAAAGCTGGCTATGTTTAGTGTTATACATAAACAGTGACCACAAGTAAGGCGGAGCATTGTGCGACAGAATTCTGTGAACAAACTTAACTTTGTTAAAAATGATTCTATTTTTGAGGGGTAGAATTTTGAGTTGTTTGTGTTGATCTACAGTCTGTACTGGGTGTTTGTCACAAATAAGATTTAATGCTCGCTTGTGAAGTGAGTGGAGCCTTTTTGTGTTTGAGACTGAGCATCCATCCCAGATTGTGGTACAGTAATCTAAGTATATTTGTATGTGTGATATGTAGTATATTTTTCTTGTGTCTTTGTCGATAAAGTGTTTAATTTTGTCTAATTGGTAAACTTTCTGTGCAATCAAATTTGTTAGGTTATGTACGTGAGTATTCCAAGTTAAATGCTGATCAATGATGAGTCATAGGGTTTTATGTTCATGAACATTTTCTATTGCCTTAGTCCCAGCACAAAGCTGTAGTGAAGTTTTAGTTGCATTTTGCAGTTTCTGTCTTGTAGTGATGAGCATGGATTTTGTTTTGTTGGTGTTTATCAGCATACAATTTTTATTACTCCATTTAATCAAACTGTTTATATCATTTTGGAGCGTTGTCTGTAGTATATTGATGTCATATTCACTATTGTAAACAGTACAGTCGTTAGCGAAAAGATCACACGAAGAGTGCTTTAAATGTAGTGGTAGGTCGTTAATATAGGTAGCAAAGAGAAGAGGACCAAGAATGGAGCCTTTAGGAATACCGGTATCAACTACAGACGAGCCAGATATTTTGTTTCTAAAGCAAACTACTTGTTTTCTACCTGAGAGAAAAGATGTAATACATTTTGTTAGGTCAGGGTGTAATCTATAGCCTTCCAGCTTTTTTGGCAAGAATTTCATGATCAATCATATCGAAGGCTTTCTTAAAATCAACAAAGACAGCACCACACAATTTGTCATCATTTATATTTGACAGCCAGCTTTCTGTCATTTTAGTTAATGCTGTGTGGCAGGAGTAATTTGGTCTAAAACCTGACTGACTGTCTATTAGTAGATTGTTTTCTTGCATGTGGAGCAGAGTTAACTTTTGTATATGTTTTTCAAGAGGTTTTGATAGTGATGACAGAATGGATATGGGTCTATAGTTTGAGAGGTCACTAGTCTGTCCAGATTTAAAAAGAGGAAAAACACTTTGGCGAGTTTAAAAGCGTCAGGGAAATATTTTTTGTCAATACACAAGTTGTATAAGTATGTTAGTGTGTCTGTGATAACTGATGCAGCGTAGCGTAGTATCTTATTACTAATGTCATTACATCCTGCTGAGTTAGTGTTCTTTAAGGACTGGATGTAGTTATAAACCTCACCGACTGTGAGGAAAGGAATATTAGTTTGTTTTAGCTTTACACATTTACTGTCGCTGAAAGTTTTCAACACGCTCAGGTCGCAATTAGGGATCGGTAATGAAGATTTTAGAATACTAATTTCTTCCCTAAAATGTTCACTGAAGTTAGTGCAAGTATATTCACCATTAAGTGTTTCGTTTTTTCGGAGCACCTGTGGCTGAAGTAAAAAATGGCGTATTGTTTATAAAAACTACTGTGTTTTGTAGACAGAATGTTTTTAGTATTTTGTTGTTTATATCCACCATGCGACGTCCAGGACCAGAACAAGGTGGAATGATGGATGAAATGTTGATGGAAGTGTTGGGGTATTTTTTCTCGATGGTGGATATCAAGTCCTGTATATCAGAGGGTAGAAGACTCTGGCCGTTCATGCTGTCATTAATGCCAACATGTACGGTCGTTCTCGTCACTCTCTGATCGACGTCAAGTCGTCTCAGTGTCTGCGTTATTTTTATAATATCAGCTCCAGGTACTGGCATGACTGAGACAGTGTCTTCAGAGGTAAGTGACATCCGCTCACCATAGATTCCTTTAAGTAAGGAATCTCCGATTATCAAGTATGTCGTATATTCTTTGATGTTGTTACTGTGTTGTTGTGTATCTTGTTCTTGTTGATGTTTATGAGACCGTGACTGGGGAGTGGATGTCTTGTTTGAGATTTCTGTTTGGGTTCTTGTTGCTTTATGATTATATACAATGGGGCTATCTTGTAAAGCTTGAAACCTATTACTTATCTGCACATCAATAGGGTAAGCTAAATTTTCAGGTGCTACCTTTATAGGTGTTGTGGTGCTGGTGTGTTTCTCTTGTGCAGCTCCTTGCTTTGGCGTGTCTTCTTTGTTGATATCTGGTGAACGTGTGCATGAATGTACAGCCATATTGTCTGTGTCAGCAGTCACTTCTTCAATACTTGTCAACACATCCTTGTTGTGTATGCGTGGCTCACTCTGCCATTCAGATATCATGAGTCTCATTTTAGCATTTTCATCTCTCAGTGACGTAAGTTCAGCCCTGAGACTGTCATTCTCCAGCTTGAATGAGTGCTTAATCTCCGCTGCCATGTCAGTAATAAGCTTTATGACGAGGTCTTTGACTACCTGAAGTATGTTCTGGCTACATAATGTAGCTAATTTTTCCTCGACAACTGTAGGCTGCTGAGATACATGCGGTGAATCAGCCACACTAGATGCACAGAACTCAGGCGCTGGAGTTTCACTGTCGTCTCGGTTTTCCACATCAGCTAAACTGTTGCTGATGGAGTGTTCAGACAGTGTTTGAACGTCAGTGGGTTCAGCTGAGGTGCTTGCCTGATCTGACAGGGCTTTGTCAGTAAGATCAGCACTGGGGCAGTTGGTGAATTGTTCTTGTATGTCGGTGGTGGTAGCGCCTTGATTGGTATCAGTGGCGACAGTATCGTGTCCGTCACTGGTGGTGATAACCGGTCTGTCACTCATGGCAACAGATGATAGAGATGGCTTCAGTGTAGCTGACAGTCGCAGGAAAGGTTTTAAAGCTTCATCCTGAATACGACTGAAGTCATCTGTCAACCAAGAGTCGACATCATGAGCACCGCCTTGAACCAATATTTTATTTCTTGTATGGTATAGTTACAAGCGGTGTTTTTATAAAGTCCTCCACATTTGCACCATTTTTATCTGCCCTCTCTTCCGTGTGGTCGTGATAGTACTCCCTGAACGCTTGTTTCACGCACTCATAATCGAGTGTGTTGTTGACAAGAACGACCAAGCATTGTCCTTAGTTGGTCCGTGTTATTGTCAGGCCGAGGACTTTGTCGCACCCACGGAGCTTGGTATTTACCACCTTTTTTTTGTTCAGGGAGTAATTCTTTACAGCCACCGGCCGCAGTCCATCCCGTCTTCTTGTCTGGCTAGCTTCTTCTACATCATCTTCTACATCATCGTCTCTACTACAAGATAACATTGTCAGCTTATGACGCAATACATTATGCCAGCCATTGTAGTCACGCCTGGCCACACGATGACCTAGTTACAATGAGCCACGCGGTCACGGGCCAGGCCAGTATTGGACAAAGAGCTTATATATGTTATATATACTATTCTAACATTTTGATAAATATTTAACAAACTATATGGATTTTTTAAAATTCACATATTTCACCACAAGCACAAACACAAGTGAATTACAGTGGTATCCATTTCACGTCACAATCTTATAAAATGACACTGGTAAAAATCCAAATGTCCGATCACATTAGACTATGTCCGAGGGGACAGACAGACAGACAGACAGACAGATAGATAGATAGATAGATAGATAGATAAATAGACAGATAGATAGATAGATAGGTAAATAGATAGATAGATAGATAGATAGATAGATAGATAGATAGATAGATAGATAGATAGATAGATAGATAGATAGATAGATAGATAGATAGAAAGATAGATAGATATATATGCGTATATAGATGATGTGCTAGTTTATGTATTTTACTAAATTTAAATAAATTTTTTGGTATGATACACTTTATACGTTTATGAAACTTTGCATTTTTGACTTGAAAAACACTACTGCTAAAGTACTAAATGGTATAGAATCTTTCAATATTTCATTTTTACGTCAATTCTTATAACCCCTGTGTTTCTTCAAATGTTTTACCATATATGGACTTTTCGTTTCTATGAAATTAAAATACACTAAACCTCTAATATTAGAGCTACGTACCACTTTTTGACTTAAAAGTATGTGTATATTTATTATATAGTGGAATAATTTTAAAATAAAAAAAAATAGATACATCAATAGTAAGATAGAAATGCAGACAAACAGGCAGACGGATAGATAAATAAACACACATACATTCAGGGAGATAGAGAAATATTGATATACATATAAAAACATTGTCCAACAGAAAGACAGACAGATGGATGGAAGAATGAATCAATGATTGGTTGGATAGATTAATGGATGGATGGATAGATGGATGGATGGATGGATGGATGGATGTATGGATGGATGGATGGATGGATGAATGGATGTGTGGATTGAAGATTTTCTTTAAAAAATATGTTAATAAGTTTGATTTAATACATTTCCTTTGACGCATTTTTATAGCTTGTAAGTTTCTTTCTTTTCAACCCATACAGTGTTTCAGATACTGTTTCAGTATAAAAATATTGTCAGAAATGTTTCCTAAAAAACG
>CM019699.1:22078153-22175653 GCA_009760885.1 Achatina immaculata
TAGAATTAAAAAATATTTTGGCCAAACACCATAAGAAATAACATCTTATTGGCAGAAATGCAGATGAAACCACTGACAACAATTATTGAGGAAAGACGCTGGCGATGGTTGGGACATGTGCTCCGAATGACTGACAACTCACTACCAAAAATAGCACTAAGATGGACACCAGAGGGGAGAAGAAGTAAGGGTAGACCAAAAGAGACATGGAGAAGAACAACAGAAAGGATGTTGAGCAATAGAGGGCTCACCTGGGCAAGAGCAGAAAAAAAGGCGAAAGACAGGCATTTGTGGAAAACTCTTGCGGAAGCCCCATGTGCCCTGGGCACTTAAGGTTCAGATATATATATATTATATATATATATATATATATATATATATAAATTTTCCAACACAAAAACATCCATAAGGTGACTTGGAGGTCACCAGATAAAACCACAGAAAACCAAATCGATCACATACTAATAAACAACAAGTGGAAACGGTCACTACAAGTTGTGCGAGCAAGGAAAGGAGCAGATATAGGAAGTGATCACAACCTTCTGGTAGCAAAAATAAAACTAAAATTAAGGAAAGCCAGAATCGGAGAACACAGAAAGATACATTTTGATACAAGAAAACTGATAGACCAGCAAACAAAAATGAATTCTCAATAATACTTAAGAACCGCTTCAGTGTCCTACAAGATGAAGCAGAAATGTCCATATTAGAGTTCAATAAAACACTACAGGAAACAGCAAAAGAGGTGCTGGGATATCGGAAAAGGAGAAAAGAGGAATGGATAAGCGAGACCACATGGGAAAAGATAGAGCAAAGAAAAGAAATCAAGAAAAAATTACTGAACACCAAATCACAACGGCTTAAAGAACGAGTTTTAAGTAATTATGCACAAAAAGACAAAGAAGTGAAGGAATCATGCCGTCAAGATAAACGTCAGTATTATGACAACTTAGCAGAAACAGCAGAGAAAGCAGCATATACAAATGACATGAAAACCATATATAAAATCACAAAGCAGATGACAGGTAACTTCAACACAAGATGTGAAAGTGCAGTAAGAACACAAAATGGACAACTGGTCAGTGGAGAAAGAGAAAAAATTGAAAGATGGAGGGAACACTTTAACACCCTACTAAACAGAACACAAGCAGCACAAGCAATAGATATACCTGAAGCAAAAGCGGAACTAAACATCAATACAGGACCAATAACAGTAAATGAAGTTAAGGAGGCGATAAAGATGCTAAAATCAGACAGGGCACCAGGTGAAGATGAAGTGACTGCTGAGATGTTGAAAGCAGAAGAAACAGAAACACCAAAACAACTTTGCCGGATATTACAACAAATTTAGGATTTAGAAAAAGCCCCAGAGGAGTGGAAAACTGGTCTTATAGTAAAACTACCAAAGAAGGGTGACCTCAGAGATTGCGGGAACTGGAGAGGCATTACCCTACTGCCACTCACTAGTAAAGTATTTTGTAGAATAATCATCAACAGAATTGTACCAACACTTGAGGAAAAACTTCGGAAAGAGCAGGCAGGATTTAGGAAAGGAAGATCATGCATAGACCACATATTTGTACTTAGACAAATATTAGAACAGGCAAATGAGTGGCATAGCACAACATATGCATTATTCATAGATTTTGAGAAAGCCTTTGACAGTGTCAACAGAGATATACTGTGGAAAATCCTAAGATGGCATGGCCTCCCCCATAAAATAGTTAATGTAATCAAAGCCCTATACGAGGGTTTTCAGTGCAAAGTTATCTGTGGAGAACATACCTCCAGCAGCTTTAGGGTACAAACAGGAGTGAAACAGGGATGTGTACTATCACCAACATTATTTATCTTGGCAGTAGACTGGTTAATGAAGGAGGCAACATCAGACAAACGCAGAGGATTACAATGGACCCTTGACACAGTGCTGGAGGACCTTGACTTTGCGGACATTTGTCTATTATCAAGCAGTCACAAAGATATGCAAGATAAAATAAACAAGCTAACTCAGAATGCAAACAACATAGGACTAAAGATCAACATAGGAAAGACAAAGTTAATGAAGCAAAATGTGAACAACAGAAATGTACTCAGAGTAGATAACAAGTTAGTGGAGGAGGTAAACGAATTTGTATACCTTGGCAGCAGAGTAGTAGAAAATGGAGACAGCACAGAGGACATCAACAGCAGACTTACTAGAGCAAACCAGGCTTTTGCAATGCTGCAGAATATATGGAAATCAAAGAAACTAAGCATAAATATGAAAATCAGGATATTTAAGAGTAATGTTCTAAGTGTACTACTCTATGGAAGTGATTGCTGGAAAATCACCAAAACCATAGAAAACAAGTTGAATTCTTTCCAGACTAAATGTTTACGAAGAATTAAAAAAATATTTCGGCCAAACACCATAAGAAATAACATTTTATTAGCAGAAATGCAGATGAAACCACTGACAACAATTATTGAGGAAAGACGCTGGCGATGGTTGGGACATGTACTCCGAATGACTGACAACTCACTACCAAAAATAGCACTAAGATGGACACCAGAGGGGAGAAGAAGTAAGGGTAGACCAAAAGAGACATGGAGAAGAACAACAGAAAGGATGTTGAGCAATAGAGGGCTCACCTGGGCAAGAGCAGAAAAAAAGGCGAAGGACAGGCATTTGTGGAAAACCCTTGCGGAAGCCCCATGTGCCCTGGGCACTTAAGGTACAGATATATATATATATATATATATATATATATATATATATATATATAAAAGAAAACAGAAAAAACTATTCAAATAAATATAAGTATAGACAGACCGAAACTCGAATAGAAGACCTTTTATACAGACAGACAATCATATAGATAGATAGATAGATAGATAGATAGATAGATAGATATAGATAGATAGATAGATAGATAGATATAGATAGATAGATAGATAGATAGATAGATAGATAGATAGATAGATAGATAGATAGATAGATGTATGGATGGATGGATAGATAGATAAATAGATAGATAGATAGAAAGATATATAGATAGAATGAATGAATGAATGAATGAATGAATAATCTTTATTTTTCAAGGGTAAAGAATTGGGCACGCAGGCCCGTCTTACATTCTGCCATTCTAGATAGATAGATAGATAAATAGATAGATAGATAGTTAGATAGATGGTTGGTTCATTGATGGAGTAATTGAGGAACTTATGAATGGATTTGTGGATAAACGATTGGATGGAAAGATATACCACGTCAATACTAACGTATCAATTAAAATACATTCACATATACATTCACACGTACACAATTATACATGTTTGAATATATTAGATAACATACAACGTATACACATTCACAAATATGTGTACATATATATATATGTATATATATATATATATATATATTTATATAGACGCAAATATTCACATATTTATATACACTTCAACACATTTACATAAACACAAATACACACATACATATTAGATAAACTTATAGTCCACTTCAAATACATACTGACAATGCTTAAAGTATAGGAATATTACTTATAAGTTTTATATGAGTTGGTAGGGTAGTGTAAAGCTGATCAGATGCGTAAATGGCGCTTTTTAAATTATGTTTCTGAGTATTCAACTGCTTAAGCGTTGATTGTATTTTATGTTGGAACTGAATACCGACAAAAATAGGGTCCAGCATTGTGCTGTAAAACCTTACTGAATTACAGTGGCCTTGATGAACGGAAATCTGTTCTTGAGATGTAGAATTTAAATATGTTTGCCATTATTCATAATGTATATTACGTATTTGTCACCACTAACCTTTCCCGTTCGCTTTGGAAGTGAATAAAGCCTTTCGTGATTGACATGGAGAAACTATTCCAGATTTTGAAATAGTAGTGCAAGTTTGTTTGTATTTGCGATATGTAGTATATTTTCTTAGTGTTTCTGTCAATAAGCGTTTCATTTTGGCAGATTGGTAAACGTTTTGTGCGATGAGTTTGATTAGATTGTCTAGAAGACAATTTTAGCGGACGTGGCGGTCAGTCGTGAAACATAAGGTATACATGTTCGCTGACATTATCTATCTGTGAAGTTCCAGCTGGGAGCAAGAGTGTTGTTAGTGGTAAATAAGTAATTTATATTTTTGGTAATGAGAATGTAGCTTGTTTGTTGGTGTTTATAAGTACACTGTTTTAGCTGCTCCTTTTAAAAGACTGTTATTTCAAAGTGAAGAATTTACACAAGATTAATATAATCATTGTCATTAATCTAAACTGTGCAGGTGACAGGAATAAGATCGCAACTGGAGATTTGAGCTGGAATGGAAGATGAATATTTTAATAACGGAGAATCAAAAGAAGACCAATATGGAACACCATCGTCAAGGAAAGATGAATCTGACCTTTGTGACTTTTTGGGAAAACAACCCGCTGTCTCTCGGAAAGCAACGATGTAATAAAACTAGATAGACAGGTGTATAGATAAATATATACGCCAATTCAAAGGTGAATGCATGGATGTTCGGATAGATGGATGAATTAATATATGCATCTACTAATTTAAAGATAGACTTTGCGTCAGTTAATGTCAAATGACGTGATATTTATTTGGAAATTAAAATTATATTTTATAATGTATCCTTCAAAATTACTTCTACTAAAATTCTTAATTTATATAAAATCATTAACTATGTTCTTTTATCATTTTCTGTGATTGTTCTTTTTACCTTTGAATTATTTCCCATATATAGGCAGTAAGATTGTTTCCATGAAATATATGCTAAATTGCTTTTACTATTTCATAAAATCATTTTTGTACTTAAAAACACATGTATATAACTTATGTAGGAAATATCAGTATAGTGTAAACAGCAGTACATAAATAAAAATAGTACTGCATAATAACACAGTCGTGCACATATCATATACATAAATAGATAGATAGATAGATAGATAGATAGATAGATAGATAGACAGACACAGACATAGATAGATAGATAGATAGTTAGATAGATAGATAGATAGATAGATAGATAGATAGATAGCTAGATTAATAGATAGATATATAGATAGATAGGTAGATAGATACATAAATACAAAAATAGAGAGATAGATAGATAGATAGATAGATAGATAGATAGATAGATAGATAGACAGATAGATAGATAGAAAGATGGATAGATAGATAGGTAGATAGATAGATAGATAGATAGATAGATAGATAGATAGATAGATAGATAGATAGATAGATAGATAGATCGATCGATAGAGGAATAGATAGATAGATAGATAAATAGATAGATAGATAGATAGATAGATAGATAGATAGATAGATAGATAGATAGATAGATAGATAGATAGATAGATAGATAGATAGATAGATAGATAGATAGATAGATAGATAGATAGATAGATAGATAGATTTGCCCATTCAGAAACAAAAACATCTTCCTTTACCTTGAACACGATCTTTGATGTATAAGTTATATTTCGCACCTAAATTTACTCCTGAAAAACACTTTTTCTAAAAACCTTCTTGACAGAGAAGCTTCTAAGTGTTTCTTTTTTCTTCAGTTCTGGTCTCTCCTTTCTTTGTTTCATTTTTTTTCACTATTAGAGTGTAAGTTTCTTCAAGTAAAATATACCATAAATCCCTACTAATAGTTCAAAACAGTAGTTCATTTAAAGAAAATATATTAGTGGATATATATATATATATATATATATATATATATGTATATATAAAGGTAAAGAGGAAAAATAACTAGGTAAATAAATATTAGTATAGAGAGACCGACATTCGGATAGAAGAACAGTGAAACAGACAGACAGATAGGCAATCAGACAGACAGACAGATAGATAGATAGATAGATAGATAGATAGATAGATAGATAGATAGATAGATAGATGGTTGGTTTATGGATGTGTTAATTGAAGGACTGATAAATGGATGTGTGGATGAACGATTGGATGGAAAGATACACCATGTAAATTCAAAGTATCAATTAAAATACATGCACACATATATTCACACGTAAACAACTATATATGTATGAATATTCTAGAACACATACATCGTATGCACATTCACAAATATATGTACATATATATAAAAGTACATATTCACATATTTATATACACTTCATCACATGTACAGAGACACAGATACACACATACATATTAGATAAACTTATAATTCGCGTCAAATGGATACTGACACTGCTTAAGGCACAGGCATATTACTTATAAGTTTTACATGAGGTGGTAGGGTATTCCAAAGCTGATCAGATGAGTAAGAGACGTTTTTTTAAAGTGTGTTTGAGGGCATTCAATTGCTTAAACGTTTATTGTATTTTATATTGGAACTGAGTACTGATGAAAATAAGGTCCAGCCTGTGCTGTAAAATTTTACTGAATTAAAATGGCCTTAATGAACGGAGATCTGTTCTTGAGAGGTAGAATGTCAATTTGTTTCCCATTATTCATAATGTATGTTTCCTATGTGTCACATCTAACCTTTCCCGATCGCTTTGGAAGTGAATAAACCCTTTCGTGATTGACATGGAGAAACTATTCCAGATTTTGAAACAGTAGTCCAAGTTTGTATGTATTCGTGAGACCTATAGATAAATGTTCACTGACATTATCTATGAGTGAAATTCCAGCTTGGAGCTAGAGTGTTGGTATTGGTGAATAAGTCAATTTATGTTTTGTGATAATGAGAATGGGTTTTGTTTTTTGGTGTTTCTGAGTACACTGTTGTTGCTGCTCCTTTTAAAAGAATGTTTATTTCAAATTGAAGAGTTTTCTCAAGATTAATACAATCATTGTCATTAATCTAAACTGTGCAGCTGACAGGAATAAGATCGGAATAGGAGATTTGAGCTGGAATGGAAAATGAATATGGTTAACAATAGAGAATCAAAAGAAGATGATTATGGAACACAGTTGTCAAAGTGGATGAATCTGAGTCGTTTGTTTATTTTATGAAAACAACCCGATGTATGTTGGAAAGAAACGATGTAATAAAACTAGATAGATAGGTGGATTGATAGATAGATAGATATAGATAGATAGATAGATAGATAGATAGATAGATGGTTGGTTTATGGATGTGTTAATTGAAGGACTGATAAATGGATGTGTGGATGAACGATTGGATGGAAAGATACACCATGTAAATTCAAAGTATCAATTAAAATACATGCACACATATATTCACACGTAAACAACTATATATGTATGAATATTCTAGAACACATACATCGTATGCACATTCACAAATATATGTACATATATATAAAAGTACATATTCACATATTTATATACACTTCATCACATGTACAGAGACACAGATACACACATACATATTAGATAAACTTATAATTCGCGTCAAATGGATACTGACACTGCTTAAGGCACAGGCATATTACTTATAAGTTTTACATGAGGTGGTAGGGTATTCCAAAGCTGATCAGATGAGTAAGAGACGTTTTTTTAAAGTGTGTTTGAGGGCATTCAATTGCTTAAACGTTTATTGTATTTTATATTGGAACTGAGTACTGATGAAAATAAGGTCCAGCCTGTGCTGTAAAATTTTACTGAATTAAAATGGCCTTAATGAACGGAGATCTGTTCTTGAGAGGTAGAATGTCAATTTGTTTCCCATTATTCATAATGTATGTTTCCTATGTGTCACATCTAACCTTTCCCGATCGCTTTGGAAGTGAATAAACCCTTTCGTGATTGACATGGAGAAACTATTCCAGATTTTGAAACAGTAGTCCAAGTTTGTATGTATTCGTGAGACCTATAGATAAATGTTCACTGACATTATCTATGAGTGAAATTCCAGCTTGGAGCTAGAGTGTTGGTATTGGTGAATAAGTCAATTTATGTTTTGTGATAATGAGAATGGGTTTTGTTTTTTGGTGTTTCTGAGTACACTGTTGTTGCTGCTCCTTTTAAAAGAATGTTTATTTCAAATTGAAGAGTTTTCTCAAGATTAATACAATCATTGTCATTAATCTAAACTGTGCAGCTGACAGGAATAAGATCGGAATAGGAGATTTGAGCTGGAATGGAAAATGAATATGGTTAACAATAGAGAATCAAAAGAAGATGATTATGGAACACAGTTGTCAAAGTGGATGAATCTGAGTCGTTTGTTTATTTTATGAAAACAACCCGATGTATGTTGGAAAGAAACGATGTAATAAAACTAGATAGATAGGTGGATTGATAGATATAGACGTCAATTCAAAGGTGAATGCATGGATATACGGATGGATAGATGAATTACTATATGTATGTACTAATTTAAAGATAAAAGTACCGTCAGTTATCGTCAAATGAAGTTTATTGATTTGGAAATTAAAATTATCTTCTATAATTTGTTCTTCAAAATTACTTCTACTAAAATTATTAAATTATATAAAATCATCAAATATATTCTTTTGTCATCTTCCGTGATTGTTCTTTTTACCTTTGAATTATCTCCCATATATAGGCTGTAAGTCTGTTTCTATGAAATTTAAGAAAAATCGCTTACACTATTTCATAAAATCCTTTCCTGTACTTAAAAATACATGCACAAAACTTCTGTAGAGAAATATCAGTATAGTGTAATCAGCAGTACATAAGTAAAAATAGTAGTCAATAATAAGACATTCATGCACATAACACATACATAAATGGATAGATAGATAGATAGATAGATAGATAGATAGATAGATAGATAGATAGATAGATAGATAGATAGATAGATGCATGGATGGGTGGATAGATAGATAGATAGATAGATAGATAGATAGATAGATAGATAGATAGATAGATAGATAGATAGATAGATATAGATAGATAGATAGACAGATAGACAGATAGATATATAGATAGTTACACATTTGACCATTGATAAGTAGAAAAATATTCTTATAAACTGAAAATGACTCTTCACTTATTACATATATTTGTCTAAGAAAATTACTTCTTACAAACACGTTTAATGAAATTTACTTGACAGATAAGTTCACAAGGGATTGCTTTTGTTTCATTTCTAATCTCCGAATTTTTTCATTGAATTTATTTCCATGTCTAGATCGTAAGTTTCTTGTAGTAAATGACACGTTAAAATGTTACAAATAGTTAAAAACGATAGGTCATATATATATATATATATATATATATATATATATATATATATATATATACAGGAACCAAAGAAAGAGAACAAATAAATAGGCCAATAAATAGTAATACAAACAGACCTATATTCGAACAGAAGAACAGAGATACAGTTAGGAAGACCCATATATATAAACAATGACAGACAAACAGATACTCGGATAGACAAACAGATAGATAGACAGACAGACAAAAAGATAGATAGATAGATAGATAGATAGATAGATAGATAGATAGATAGATAGATAGATAGATAGATAGATAGATAGATAGATAGATAGATAGACAGATAGACAGATAGATAGATAGATAGATAGATAGATAGATAGATAGATGGATGGATGGATGGATGGATGGATGGATGGATGGATGGATGAATGAATGGACTATAGGATGGACATATTATTAAAAGACATAGGCATCGTCTGATAATCGTAAATATCGTTAGATTTATTTTGAATATAAAATTACCTTTCTAATTTGTCCTTTAAAAACACTTCTATTTAAATCGTTATTCAAATAAAATCACCCGCCATTTTGGTTTCTCGTCTTCTCTAATGTTTTTTTTTTATTTTGAATTGTCTTCCCTTTATAGGCGGTATGTTTCTTCGTAGAAATATATATGCCTAATCGCTGTTACTATTTCATAACACCATTATTTCCCTGAAATATATGTATATATCTTATCTAGTGAAATGTCAGTAAAGTGAATAAAGGAGTACATAAGTAAACAGTAGGATAGACAGACATTCGGTTATACAAAGAGACATAGAGAAACAAACAGACAGACAGACAGACAGACAGACAAACAGACAGACAGATATAGTTTTATAGATAGATAGACAGACAGACATATAGATAGACACACAGACAGTCAGATGACATATAATTATATTTATATTTGAAGCGAACACCAAACTGATATCGTTGTACGGAGTAAAATGTATGGATAGAAATATTGTTATGATTCTAGTTGATACAGATTATTAAACGAAAAAGATCCGTGTAAAGTAATGCACGTAATGCTATTTTAAAAGCCTCAAAGTAGTTTCAGTTTACAATGCACTCTCTATTAGTGTACTTTACTGTATCTCTAATTAGCTGTGCTGTGTAAAATGGCGTTTTATTGCTCATTTCAGCAAGTCCTGCTGGCCTTTTGTCCTTTAATGTTGAAATATATTTTTAACATTTGCAGATTAATAATAAAGAAATATTACACTTCATTTTTGTTCATACATATCGACAGTTGCAAGCTGTTGTCAAGTCACTGAAATCAAACGCAGGGTTTTAGTGTAGATTGTTTTAGCTCACTAATCGCTTCTCTGAGATAATCATTGAAGTCGGTGCAAGTTTATGGATGATATTTAGTCTGAAAGTTGCTTTAGACAGAACTAAAGTTTATTTACTGAAAGTTTCTTTGCTGAAAGTTTCTTTACCGATAAAATACAATCGCCTCTATCTTATTATACGGTTATAAATTAATAGATATTGAAGAATATGAAGGAAATAGTTATCAGTGAATGTTTTCTTATGACACTCACTCCATTCTTATTTTCCGATGATTTACCACAGATTAGAGAAAGTCGAGGAGAAGTACCAGATAAAGCTATGGACTCGGAAAAATGTGAACAGTTCAATCGTTATCAATATTGCAGTTGTCACTCTTCTTCTTTGACTAGTTCTTCTCACCTCTGTTTATGAAATTACTCCGTCACATATCATTAGGTTCTTATTTGTGATCTCTCTCTCACTTTCTCTCTCTCTCTCTCTCTCTTTCTCTCCCCCCTCTCTCTTTCCATTGAAAGAAGACAATAAAGTGAGCAAAGAAAACACAGGTCAACTTATTTGTTAATGTTACTGTTTGTTTTGTGTTTTAAAAAAAACCATAACAAAAGAAGAAGCGTTCGTATCCCGAAAAACGTTGTGAGATGTAACGTTTTAAAATGTTAGGTGTGAAAATCTTATCTTCCTCCACAAAAATCAAACATTTATGAACACGCACTTTTCTTCCCATAAACTGTTGCTAAACTATCACATACGAGTAGATAGATACTATATAATGACGGAGTCGTAATTTTTATATTTTTCGACACGAAATTTTATCGGTATCATTATTTGAGAGAAATACGTATTATTTACTCCTAACACTTTAGCTTGACATGAGCCGACATTGCACTGGCTGATACTAACTATACATTAAAGGCTCAAAATTCAAACTCCGGCTTCACTGCATTCAGGACAACCCGTAGCATCCATCCAGAAGTATGTTTGCTAATAGTTCCTGTCAAATATTGATTGTTTACGATGTGTTTTCTGCCACACAGTTCAGATTTCCTGCCAGCGCCTTTAATTTGTCCTAGCTCCAGCCGTCTCTTCACAGCTACGTTGTTCTTCCATTCTCGCTCCTCATTTCCCCCCAGACTGTCCAATACAGCCTTTAGCAATGTCCCCCTTTTCCATTTATTTTAGCCTGCCCAGCAACTCTATCATGGCCATGTACTCCCGCATGCCTTGAACAGTATAGTCACGTTAGGTTTCTCACAACTGATGATTTAACAGATGAATCCATTCTTTTCCAAGCAATTTCTTCTCAATCTCACAATGCGTACTTTGTGTATCCGTCACAATGACACAAATGTGGCTAAACATCGCATGTTAAATGATGTATTTAGAGGTTTCTTTCAAACAGGACATTTTAATAAGTAACTTAGAAGAAATCTGTCTTCTTTCTTTTGATCTCCCTTTCGTTCATTTCTCTTGAATCTTTTTATTTGATACAGAAAATATGTATTATTTTAACTTCCAAACATTGATTTTCTTTTCCGTTATACTTTTAACTAGTTTTTCAGTTTTGTAAAAGATCATTGAGGACCTCTTCAATTGTTTTTCTGGCCTTCCATGGCGTATCTTACTTCTTTCTTCAAAATCGTCTTCCAATTTTTGTATCATCTATTTGTTGATCGTCGAATGTTCAGAACGATACAGCAATTGCTATCGACCCTATTAACTACCACAATACTCTTCTCATGACTTTTATGTATACTTTAATATTTATTAGTGTTTCTTCTCCATATCATAAATGTTTTCTCCATGTCATAAATGTTTTCCATGTCATAAATGGTTTCCATGTCACAAATGTTTTTTCCATGTCATAAATGTTTTCTCCATGTCATAAATGTTTTCTCCATATCATAAATGTTTTCTCCATGTCATAAATGTTTTCTCCATATCATAAATGTTTTCTCCATGTCATAAATGTTTTCTCCATATCACAATTGTTTTCTCCATGTCATAAATGTTTCCACAATGTCATAAATGTTTTATCCATATCATAAATGTTTTCTCCATGTCATATATTGTTTCCACAGTGTCATAAATGTTTTCTCCATGTCATTAATGTTTTTCCATGTCATAAATGTTTTCTCCATATCAGAAATGTTTTTTTTTCCATGTCATAAATATTTTTACATATCATAAATGTTTTCTCCATGTCATAAATGTTTTTTATATCTCATAAATGTTTTCTCCATGTCATAAATGTTTTCTCCATGTAATAAATGTTTTCTCCGTGTCATAAATGTTTTCTGCATGCAATAAATGGTTTATCCATGTAATAAATGTTTTCTCCATGTAATAAATGTTTTCTCCATGTAATAAATGTTTTCTCCATGTAATAAATGTTTTCTCCATGTAATAAATGTTTTCTCCATGTAATAAATGGTTTATCCATGTAATAAATGTTTTCTCCATGTAATAAATGTTTTCTCCATGTAATAAATGTTTTCTGCATGTAATAAATGTTTTCTCCATGTAATAAATGTTTTCTCCGTGTCATAAATGTTTTCTCCATATCACAAATGTTTTCTCCATGTCATAAATGTTTCCACAATGTCATAAATATTTTCTCCATATCATAAATGTTTTCTCCATGTCATATATTGTTTCCACAGTGTCATAAATGTTTTCTCCATGTCATTAATGTTTTTCCATGTCATAAATGTTTTCTCCATATCAGAAAAGTTTTTTTTCCATGTCATAAATATTTTTACATATCAGAAATGTTTTCTCCATGTCATAAATGCTTTTTCCATCTCATAAATGTTTTCTCCGTGTCATACATGTTTTCTCCATGTCATAAATGTTTTATCCATATAATAAATGTTTTCTCCATGTAATAAATGTTTTATCCATGTAATAAATGTTTTCTCCGTGTCATACATGTTTTCTCCATGTCATAAATGTTTTCTCCATGTAATAAATGTTTTATCCATGTAATAAATGTTTTCTCCATGTAATAAATGTTTTCTCCTTGTCATAAATGTTTTCTCCGTGTAATAAATGTTTTCTCCGTGTAATAAATGTTTTCTCCTTGTCATAAATGTTTTCTCCGTGTAATAAATGTTTTCTCCTTGTCATAAATGTTTTCTCCATGTAATAAATGTTTTCGCCATGTAATAAATGTTTTCTCCATGTAATAAATGTTTCCTCCTTGTCATAAATGTTTTCTCCATGTAATAAATGTTTTCTCCTTGTCATAAATGTTTTCTCCATGTAATAAATGTTTTCTCCATGTAATAAATGTTTTCTCCATGTAATAAATGTTTTCTCCATGAAATAAATGTTTTATCCATGTAATAAGTGTTTTCTCCATGTAATAAATGTTTTCTACATGTAATAAATGGCTATTTTTAACCTGACATATTCCTGGTTTAAGTTTATTTGTCCGTTTGCCACAAAGTTTTATTATTGTTCTGAAGGAACTAAACTTATTTACTTGTGTCAGTGGTGGCCAAGAATACGCCCTTTTTCTCAACTGAGTACTTCTGATAAAAGCTTTGTTAATACAGGTGCCCATGTTATTTTGGCAATGAAGCGTATCAGAAACCTATGTCTCAAAACCCAGGCTCCTGTTGTCCTAATGGTGTTAGCTGCTCGGACTTCGATTTCCAATTGTAAGGAAATTATGAGTAGTAAACCAGAACTTATTTTAGAGTAAGAGAATGAATGAAAGAGAAGAAAAGGTTTAAGGTCAGGAAGATGTGTTCTGGCTTACGTTACAATATGCTATAGATCTTAGCTCGATCATCTTTCAACCTTTTAGAGGACAAGATAATGTCTGCCTACTTCTTAAGACAAAGTAATGTCCGTCTACATTTGAGACAACGTAGTACTTGTCAACGTTCTGAAACAAAACGTTGTTTATTTCCTTCTTCACTTTTAAATCCCACAAGAAAGTTGGTGGCTGACATTCCCAGTACATGAGATGGTAGTTACATTCTTTTCATCCTCCAAGACGACTGTACAAGCACTTCAGTTTGTTTTTCAGGCAGTTATTGTCTGTTTTCAGAGTCAGCTGTTCGATCTGAACTAATAAGAGATCAGAGAGAACAACAAAAAACGTATGTGCTTTGAACTTACGTGGTTACTCGTCATCTGACTCGAAGTTTGTCTTGGAACAAAATTCCTGTGTCCGTGGGCGAAGAGAACACGAGTTCAAGCGAGGGACAAAACAAAGATGACAGAGATCTAGAGGAGATAACTGTGTAATGGCCGAAGAATTGAATAGAGCAGAGAAGTAAATGCGAGAAGCAACAAATGTATTCAAGTCTCTCGCAATGAAATCAAAGGCGCGGACATGGAATAAGTTGATACAAGAAATAACAGCTGAAACATCTTTGTGCAAACTCTGACGAGTGCAGAGGAAAATGACAAGAAGCTTGGAGTACAGGCGAGCACCAGTATAAGGGAGGATGAATGTAATGTATTGAGATCTGACAAGCAGAAAGGGAGAGTATTTTTCCAACGATACGTCAAACAATTCCATCGGGATAACATTGAAGAACGTCCAAGGTCAAGAGACACAATATCGAGTTTTGTAGAAACAGAAATTCAGGAAAGCCCAATATAGATGGCTGAGATAGGAAAGACAATTAAGTGTCTTAAAAATGGTGAACCCGGTCCTGATGGAATCCGATATGGATATCTCAAAGAAGTTGATGACAACGTTGTAAAGCAGATGACAGCAGATTAAAGCCAGAGCTTGAATACTGGTGTCATACCTGAAGCGTGGCTGCACAGATACTTGCTTCCTTTGCCAAAAACAGGAAAACACAATACAACACTGAGTGAATATCGAAATATTACATTACAAAACTTATATGGCAAGGTAAGTGAGAGGATTATAGCTGGGCGACTATCAGGCTTTCTGGAGTCCAGCGAGATACTACCGAATTCATTAGGAAGTTATCGTCCAGGAAGAGATACAGCCAACAACGCTGCGATACTGGCTTATGATGTATATGAGGGATTTCAGAGAAAAGAAGAAACCGTAATTGTGGCACTTGATCACGAGGATGCATACAACAGAGCTGCGCTGTTGACACTTCTGATGAAGTTTGGGGAAGATGCAAGACTGGTTCGATGGATAGCTTCAGTGCTGTTGAGTCGATCGGTCGCCTTAAGATACAGAACATGGATCTCAAAACCCAGCACCATTGCTAAGGGGCTGCTTCGGGAGTTTTCCTTGTATCCTATGCTATTCAATGTACATTCTACTGGCCTTGCCCTGTTATCTGAAAATGGTGTGAGGAGAACACTGACCTCCGCTGATGATATACTAGGAAATGAGCATGGGAGGTGTAGAGAGGAATTAGCCTCAAGCATGCGAATGAAAAATGAGGCTGTGTCGGTGACAATGGAATGGTTAGTTGCTCATGATGTTGTTACAATTGTCATTGTGGCGGATTCGCAGAGTATGCTTCGTAAGATTTATAAGAATTTGAAAGAATAGGCTCATCTCTTAAGCCAGTCAACTGTGATAAGACCAACGTCTCTTTACTATCCAGGGCTTGCGGGAGTACATGGCGATGATGTTACAGATGGACTTACTGGACAGGCTCATATAAATGGCAGACTGACAATGGACACGGGGGACATTGCTTGAGCTGTATTGGACAGGCTACGGGAAAATGAAGAGCGGGATTGGAAGAACAATGTAGCTGTGAAGAGACTGCTGGAGCTAAGACAAATTAAAAGTGCTGGCAGGAAATCCGAACTGTGTGGCTGAAACCGCATCGTAAATAACCAACATCTGATAAGAAATATCATCAAACATACTCTTGGCCGGATGCTGCGGCATGCTGGGGGAGCATATATGGGCTTATCCCGAATGGAATGAAAGTCTGAACTTTGAACTTTGACACTTGTGGCTGATCACCACTGGCGACTTAACTTGTTGGCGTCCGTCTCAGGGAAGAATGAACGTTTTCCTTCTTGACTCAGGAATTTATGCTAATGGTCAGGTGATGTGAAGAGCACGGTATGGCTGGAAATTACATTGCATCTAACTGCCCATTATCTACTTCTTCATCAAATTCGTAATTACAGCTTTTCTTCTAGACCAATGACTCCCAAAAGCGTGTGACGCGACATTTTAGCTGGGCAAAATTTTGGAAATGTGCCGTGAAATTTCGTCACATAAATAAAATAAAACCATATTACTCCAGTCAGTATGTGGTTCATTTATTTAAGTTTTTGTTTGCTTGTAATAACTTTAGTGACAATGTAATACTCGTAAATGAAGTTTCACTGAAAATACAAACAATATTGTGGGAGTCCTACTGTGTGGGAGTCTAGTTCTGAAATTCGTGTTAGCAAGTGTGCTACAGTTTGAAAGATTTTGGGAACCTCTGGTCTACACAGTAGGTGTTCATAATTTTATATATTCCATATAGAATGTCATATATTTAAATAAGTCACTACATACATATATATATATATATATATATATATATATATATATATGCTAAAATGCCAGAAAGCAGGATTAAAAATAAAGGTAAGAAATAATAAGTTAAACAAACAAAATGTGAACAACAGAAATGTACTGAGAGTAGATAACAAGGCAGTGGAGGAGGTCAACAAATTTGTATATCTTGGCAGTAGAGTAGTAGAAGATGGAGACAGCACAGAGGACATCAACAGCAGACTTACTAGAGCAAACGAGGCTTTTGCACTGCTGCAGACAATAAGGAAAATCAGGATATTTAACAGTAATATTCTAAGTGTGCTACTCTATGGAAGCGAATGCTGGAAATCACAAAAACTATACAAAATAAACTGAATTCTTTCTAGACTAAATGTTTATGAAGAATTAACGGTATGTTTTGGCCAGACACAATAAGAAATAACATTTTGTTGGCAGAAATCCAGATGAAGCCACTGACAGCAAATATTCAGGAAAGACACTGGCGATGGTTGGGACATGTGCTCCGGATGACTGACGACTCACTACCAAAAACAGCACTAAGATGGACATCACAGGAGAAGAGAACTAGGGGGTAGCTCAAATGAGACATGGAGAAGAACAACAGAAAGGATGTCGAACAACAGAGTGCTCACCTGGGTAAGAGCGAGAAAAAAAGACAAAGAACAGGTGTTGTGGAAAACCCTTGCGGAAGCCCTCATATGCCTTGGGCACTTAAGGTTCGGATATAGAATAATATTGTGGAAATCACACTTCATCTCTAACAGTGGGATCATCGCCGTTATTTCTTCATTTATTTCTCTTCACAGGTAACCAATACTTCTACATTCTCATTCTTCTGTAGAAACTCTGCCATTTGAATTTTGACAGCTTTCCTTTCTGTACAAACTAAAACATGTTTTTATTCATTCTATCTACTTTTTTCATTTATATCATCTCAGTTTCACTTTTATTCTTTCCGTCTCTCTTTCTCCTCTATAGTGACATTTTTATTTCATTGTGCATTTGATGTGAGACCCTCGTGAAATATGTAAGGACTTAAACATAAACTCGCGCAAATGATTCCTTTTCTTGTCTCATTCCTTTTGGTGTTGCTTCTTATAATTGAATATTTAAGGTTTTGATAACTTTATCTCTCAGTCTCTAAACTGAGCGACCTCTCCCTCGTTTTCCTATAATTTTTCATGTGAATGCTGTCTGCGGTAAACTGTCTGGCTGTAGTCGCGTACTGTGGTCAACCATATGACTTGTTAGTGTCCATGTTTCACACAAAAAAGTTGGGACGAATAAAGTGTTGCATTGTGCTTTTGTCGTTTAAACTGTGATGTTTTTGTTTTCCGGTAAATGTGTTATTTGTCCAGTGACCTGGTTTGCTTTATAAAATCTGTTCTCAGTATCGTCTTATATTTCCCAGAGTAAGATATTGTACTACCTAGGTATTGGATAGCTTCCGGCGTGGCATGCAAGATGGCGGACGGTTTTTTTTTTTGTAACGCTCTCGCGGACATACAGAAAGAAATCAGCGGAATTCCGCTTGATCTGTCACACATCATGTACCAGGAGCTGGGGATACAACCTTATCCTGGGACCTATCTAGAGGCGACTCCAGATTTGAAAAAAAGATATCGTTACGGAAACTCGCAGAGAAACCAACCGAGCATCAGGGATGCAAACTCCGAGGAGCTCATTCGTCGGCCCCAAACATGTGACAAGGATTGGATTCTGGAATGTTAGACCGATGGCAGCACCAACAAAAACTACCCAGGTCATCAAAGAAATGGAGAGATACCATCTAGACATACTGGGCAGCAGCGAAATGCGATGGCCAGAAGCAGATAAAAGATCGGCGGAAAACGGTAAGGCAGAAATGAGGGTAAAATTCGAGATGGAGTAGGTATTATTATGTCAAAGATAGCAGCAAAAAGCCTTGTAGAATGGGAACCAATGAACAGTCGTATAATAAGAGCACGATACAACCTAAGACACGGAAGAATGACAATAATACAGTGACCCACGAATGATGCAGATGATGATGCGAAAGACGACTTCTATTACCAACTACAACAAATCATCAACAAAGTCTCTAAACACGACATCCTAATTGCTATGGCGGACTTCAACTCTAAGGTAGGGAAAGATAATACTGACGTTGAAAAAGTGATGGGGGAAGAAGGAATCGACATTGTTAATCAGAACGGAGAAAGATTAATTGAAATATGTCTAACAGAGGGCTTGATCATTGGAGGCACAGTTTTCCCACACAAAGAGATACATAAAAGAACGTGGATATCTCCAGACGATAGAACTAGAAACCAGACAGATCACTTTTGTATTAGAAAGCAATACAGAACATCTCTCATGGATGTAAGGGCTTATAGGGGTGCAGATGTCAACAGTGATCACAACCTGTGCATAGGGAAAATAAAACTAAAATTGAAAAGCCAACACAAGAAGTCAGTACACAGAAAGATAAACAGCCACAGCCTACAAGAAGAAAATACTAACATTAATTTCAATCAGGAACTTGCCAATCATTCAAAAACACCCAGTGAAGTTGAGGAGATAGGTATAGATGAATTATGGAATTCTTACAGCACAGCCATAATCACAGCAGCACAAGCAAGCGCTGGACTGAAAAAACCAAATAGAAAAGGATAAATATCAGATAAAACATAGAGGTATATCCATGAAAAACAAGCAGTAAAATTAGACATGTTGAATGCAAAAACAGATTTTGGAAAAGATCTGGCGAAAGCAAAATACAAAGAAATAGACAAGAAAGTAAAAAGTTCAGCTAGAAGGGATAAAAGATAATACGTAGACAATATGGCGAAAGAGGCAGAAAAAGCAGCAAAATCAGGACACAGCAAAACTTTATATAACATACAAAAGAGGCTAACAGGTACTATTAGATCTAAAGAAAGACCAATCCTTAGCAAAACTGGAACCCTATTAACATCAAATAAAGATAAAAAGCAAAGATGGGCTGAACACTTCTAAGAAATACATAATCGAACACACCCACAAGAATTGTTAAACCTTGAAACTGACTTACCAGCCCCACAACTAAATGTCAATCTAGATGAAATTAAATTGCATGAAATTGAAACAGCAGTGAATTTAATGGCTAACAACAAAACTGCAGGTGAAGATGAAATAACACCCGATATGTTAAAAGATATCATTAGTGACAACATGAGACAACTACAGAGAATGTTTAACAAGATTTGGAAAGAAGAAAAGGTCCCTTCTAATTGGAAGAAAGGAATCATGGTTAAAATACCAAAAAAAGGCAACCTTAGTGAATGTATCAACTGGAGAGGAGTAACCTTAATATCAGTTATGTCAAAAGTATTATGTAAGGTTATTTTGAATAGACTTAAAGATATAGTGAATACTGCAATGAGAGAAGAACAAGCAGGATTTCGAAAAGGGAGAAGCTGTCTCGACAAGATCTTTACTCTCAGAATAATACTTGAAGAACATATTGAAAAGCAGAAACCATTAATACTGAATTTCATGGATTTTAAAAAGGCATTTTATAGCATACACAGAGATTCTTTATGGAGAATTTTAAGTCTTTATGGAATGCCATCTAAAATTGTCAACATCATTAAGGACTTATACAATGCACATGTTTGTGCAGTCAAGACAGAAGAAGAGATGAGTGAATAGTTCCAGATTGAAACAGGTGTGAAACAAGGATGTATACTGTCTCCTTTACTTTTTGGGATTACAATAGACTTCATAATGAAATAATGCTGCACAGGTAACACAGGTATTGACTGGGTACATGGGATCCAACTAGAAGATCTTGATTTTGCTGATTATATAATAATGTGAATTCCATGCAAGAAAAAACAGATTCCCTGTCTTCACTGGCTAGAAAAATAGGACTTGAAATTAACTATGACAAAAAAAAAATAATGAAAATTCCTATTAATCAAAATGGAAAAATACACATAGAAGGGACAGATATTGAAGAAATCAATCAATTTGCATACCTTGGCAGCTACATAGACCAGGATGGTGACACTAGAAAGGAAGTTAGAATTAGAATTGAAAAAGCAGCATTAATCTTCAAGATTCTTGAGAACATGTGGAATTCAAAAATTATAAGCGCAAAAAACAAGTTAAGATTATTCAATTCAAATGTAATATCCACCCTCATTTATGCATGCGAAAGCTGGAAAACAACTAAAGAAATAGAAAATAAATTAGACTCTTTTGAAAACAAATCTTATCTTAAATCGTATCTTATATCCTTCCCGTGCCGTTAAACGTCACATAGGAAAACAAATTTGAAAACAAATACATAAGGAAAATACTCGGCATCAAGTGGAACGAATTCAAGAACAATGCAGAGATAAGACAGATGACTGAACAACAACCAGTCTCATGGGTGATCAGGAAAAGGAGATGGACATATGTTGGTCACTTGTTGAGAAGAAATGATTAGAGAATCCCAAAACAAGCTATCAAGTGGAACACAACAGGCCAAAGAAAAAGAGGCAGACCGCACGAAACTCTGAAGAGGACATTGTTAAGAGAGTCCAAATTAACAGGCATACAATCCTTTGATGAGGTTGAAAGACTCGCCGAAGACAGGAAAAATTGGCGAACTACTTTGCAAGCCCTATGTGACGTTTGACGACACAGAAAGGATATAAGATAAGATATTTGAAGTGCTTCCCTTGTTTCCAGGGATGACCTCCAGGAAGATCTTCGTTTCGGATTTATTCTCCTGCAATGGTCATCTTCTTCTTCTTCTTCGTTCACTTCTACCACCAAAAACCGCACTGTGAACCTACTGAATTCACGCATGTGGTCCTCGTTAGGTCCCGTGGTCCCCTGTGTGGTCCAAAATAGACCACACGAGTTCCACGAAAGGACCACAAGGGGTTCAGAGTATCACAGTGCTTTAGCCTGTGTTCTTGGTGGGTCTCGGAAGCGGGATTGCGTGACACCGTGGTTTTCATTGCACCAGTTTGGTCTAGGGTTGGACTTTCTCACCGGAAGACCTCGACGTGTTTGGAATATCAGTGCATCCCCGCTGGGTGAGAGGCGTAAGCCCACCCAGGCCAGAGTTGGACTTTCTCACCGGAAAACCTCGACGTGTTTTGAGATACCCGTGTATCACCGCCGGGTGAGAGGTGGTTGCCCATCCAGTCCAGGGTTGGACTTTCTCACCGGAAAACCTCAGCGTGATTAGGATACGCAGACATCCCCGCCGGGTGAGAGGTGGTTGCCTATCTAGACTTCCCTGGTCCAGTGTCTCCGACTTCAGCATTTTGCGGTCGTGGCCGCTACCCTTCCTAGTTGTGATCAGGATGGAGCTTTTGTCCAGGAGGACGAATCCTCGCCACTAGTGACTTCTACCCCTGGGTTGAGCCGGTTTAGGCATTTCCCAGTATGGGCGTGTTTGGGACGGGACCGACCTCTGGGGCAGAGGTACTGTGACATTCATAGCCTTCAAGATTCACCCCTGGTATGAGCCGGTTTAGGCAAAATACACCAGTATGGGTTTTTATCAGGCGTTACCGACCTCTAGAGCGGAGGTGGCATGACATGTCTAGCCATCGAGTTCCACCCCTGGTGTGTGCCGGTTTAGGCATATTTCACCAGTGTAGGTGTATTTCGGACGTAGGCGGCCTCTAGAGCAGAGGCGCCGTGGTATAGCTCTCGTAGCGATACTACTGGACATACCAGGTTAAACTTCACTTTCCACCACCTTTTCCCATCGGCGCCGCACAGCAACCTTTATTTCCGCATTTACTTCCTTAACTGGGAGGAGCTTCACTCCACGCGCGGCATTTGAAGAGTTAAGCCAGCAGTGACTTAACCTCTGGGACAAGCCGGTTCATGCATTTCACCCGATATGACTGCACTCAGGACGTGGCCGACCTCCAGACCAGAGGTGCCGTGATTTGACTGTTTGCTTCGATTTATCCTTTCAACCACCTTTTCCGCAGTGATGCTGCGCGGCAACCTCATTTGCAAATTGCTTCATTGGCCGGGAAGAGCACCGCTCCACGCACGGCAGCTGAAGAACTCGCCAACAGCGGCAGATGAGCTACCAAACGTGACACTCATCTACCCTAAGTAACTGGTTTTCAGGCGCCAGATATTCGAACTCGCCCCTTCTCCTGTCAGTTTAAACAGTTCTGCCACGGGAAGGCCAGGAGCTGGACTTGACTGCCAGAGGCTATTTGTGGCGAGTTTGCAGTCCTTAGAACCTGCAATGGTCATAACTTAGATTATTTTTTCAGCGCTGATTTTCATGTTGTGGCTTTTACATGCCTATGCAAAGTTATCAGTCGATGCAAATGTAACATAATTCTTTAATTCTGTTTTGTCTATCTAAGGCTTATAATCCATGATAAATCTGGTATTCTGGCTACCTGATTAAAGCCTTTATTTAATTATGACGTAGTTTGTTGGTGTAAAGGAAAGGTCAATCGTGACACTTTAAAATCCCGAGATTTATGGTAATGTTTGATGAACTTTACCTTCTCATGTTTTTTTTTTAACTCAAGGTTAGTTGAGACTTTGCAAAATATCCGGGAGTAGCAAACTTTATCCTGACATGTTTTTATTAAAAATTACATTTGGAATGTCCAGTTAGTTTTCCACGGAATGTAATTTTTTGGGACATTGACATTCCGAGATTTTGATGACTTTTATTAAACTTTGTCTGGACAATGTTTTTATAGCTAGCTACATTTAAGATTTTTTCTCTTTTGAGAGAGACTAGTCCAAAGTCTGTAAACAGGCGTTTTCATGAAGTTTAGACTTTCTTGTGAAGGAATATTCACGAACAAAAGAAAGTACAAATGGTAGATGATATTTAAGCTCTGAACGTTTACGTAGGAGGGATTAGAATGAGGATTTTAGAATGTGAATTTTGATCAGTGTCAGTTGATTACGGTTATTATTATGAGAATGATTTTCTGAGGACGAATTTGGCAGTGATGCTTATATCATTGGTTATAATGTGCTGATAGTTTTGACAGAGAGTAATAGTTGATCATTGTGAGGTTTTTCAGACTGAATGTTAGAACTAGTATGAAGTGAGTTTTGTTCTAGCTAGCGAGTGCAACTAAATGCTGCATTGTGTTAATGTGCAAGGAGTGTTCAGAACTAACTACTATTAGTAAGCGTTGTGATTCATGTGTATTCAGTGAGATGTTCAGAACTAACTACTGTTAGTAAGTGTTGTGATTCATGTGTATTCAGTGAGATGTTCAGAACTAACTACTGTTAATAAGCGTTGTGATTCACGTGTATTCAGTGAGATGTTCAGAACTAACTACTGTTAGTAAGCGTTGTGATTCATGTGTATTCAGTGAGATGTTCAGAACTAACTACTGTTAGTACGCGTTGCCATTCATGTATATTCAGTGAGATGTTCAGAACTAACTACTGTTAGTAAATGTTGTGATTTATGTGTATTCAGTGAGATGTTCAGAACTAACTACTGTTAGTAAGTGTTGTGATTCATGTGTATTCAGTGAGATGTTCAGAACTAACTACTGTTAGTAAGCGTTGTGATTCATGTGTATTCAGTGAGATGTTCAGAACTAACTACTGTTAGTACGCGTTGCCATTCATGTATATTCAGTGAGATGTTCAGAACTAACTACTGTTAGTAAGTGGTGTGATTCATGTGTATTCAGTGAGATGTTCAGAACTAACTACTGTTAGTAAGTGTTGTGATTCATGTGTATTCAGTGAGATGTTCAGAACTAACTACTGTTAGTAAGTGGTGTGATTCATGTGTATTCAGTGAGATGTTTAGAACTAACTACTGTTAGTACGCGTTGTGATTCACGTGTATTCAGTGAATGTTCAGAACTAACTACTGTTAGTACGCGTTGTGATTCATGTGTATTCAGTGAGATCTCTCTCTCTCTCTCTCTCTGAACTTTAAGTGCCCAGGCCACATGGGGCTTCCGCAAGGGTTTTCTACAAATGTCTGTCCTTCGCCTTTGTTTCTGCTCTTGCCCAGGTGAGCCCTCTATTGCTCAACATCCTTTCTGTTGTTCTTCTCCATGTCTCTTTTGGTCTACCCTTACTTCTGCTCCCCTGTGGTGTCCATCTTAGTGCTATTTTTGGTAGTGAGTGATTCATGTGTATTCAATGAGATGTTTAAAACTAACTACTGTTAGTACGCGTTGTGATTCATGTGTATTCAGTGAGATGTTCAGAACTAACTACTGTTAGTAAGTGTTGTGATTCATGTGTATTCAGTGAGATGCTCAGAACTAACTACTGTTAGTACGCGTTGTGATTCATGTGTATTCAGTAGATGCTCAGAACTAATTACTGTTAGTAAGTGTTGTGATTCATGTGTATTCAGTGAGATGTTCAGAACTAACTACTGTTAGTAAGTGTTGTGATACGGTGTATTCAGTGAGATGCTCAGAAGATGTAAGTTGCTGTTTTTTGTTTTTTTTTTTGTTATTTCATGTTGTGTGAGAGAACTGTTGCAACTGTATTGTGGGAGAATTATCCTCTTCCTTCTCATGTGGCTAACAATTGTTCTAGCCGGGGAGTGGAAACTCAAACAGGTTTTTTTTCATAAAGTACTCTTTAGCATCAGTCATCTGCCATTATTTCTCATAATAAATCCGTCGATGTTTTCAAACCCTCTTCAACTTAATCCACACTGTTACCTGTCACTTTTGTGGAGGGCTGTCAGTAGTTTCAAGTTATGTGACTGTTGTCTATGTGGAGTTGTAGAGAATCTGGGTATGTTCAGTTTCTTGTGACTAACCTTGAAACAGTTGATACAACTTCCAGATAGAACCTTACCTATCTGAGTAGTGGTCTGACAAAATCAACTACAACCTTTTTACTCCACCAGACACTTATATAAACAGCTTCAACATCTGTCTTTACTCAGACAGCAGAGCATAACTTTGTCAGTGTTGCACGTGACCAGTCTTATCGATCATGGTGATACTACTTTACAAATGATCCCATCTATTAAAGATATCAAAACTATACTGCCTTGTAATAAGCAATTTTTGTTATCTTTTGCTGACCTGGATTTCGCTAACAACGTACCAAAAAAAAATATCTCCATTCAAACCATAAACGCCTACGTGCCACGTGGCTGAATCTAACACTCGACTAACCTTTCATAGTTGGAAAAAACACACAACTTGATGATGAACCATTTTAGATCATAGCACACACAGTATTAAACATAAATTAGCTTGGAGACAAAATATTGCATTGCTAGACAGAGTGCTAGAATAAGGGTTTAGTGACGATGGTAAACAGAAATATCACGCTGTATGTGTGTGTGTGTGGGTAAAAGAAAGCAAAACAAAGACAGCTCTTGCTTTTTGTTAAACTAGAGAATATACGGAATCAACAGAAGGTTGTTACTGAAGAAGGAGGTTCAGAATCAAACCTATATACAATGCACTCTGTTGTATGAAACTAAAACATTTGCGACTTTCTGAAGGTAAGAGTAAACATCTAAGGTTTCATCTTCGCTTCTTCAGCAGCTTGTTATGTTTTCATCTGATTTTCTTTTCTGTGAAACCTTCAGCTTCCAATTCACTTTCATGGCTGATCCTGTTTGTGTTTTATAACATTATATTAGTTTTTGTTATCCTCATTCCTGCTTGTATACACGAAGAAGCTACCTATAGCCCATCTTGCTTAGTTGTTTATTCATTTATATCTTGATATTCATAGTTTTTACGAAATATATATATTGTTACAGAGTCCTGACAGTACAGCTCACTTTTCTCGTTATATCAGTAACACTTTTCTGGCACGATACTCTCGGTATCTCTGACTTGTTTTAACAAGGTTCTGGCAGAAAAGACAATGAAAAAGAAGACGAAGAACACCATCTATCAGAATTCGTTTCTGAGATAAAAGCAACATAAAAACAACAAATAATGACAGCTGTCATGGGAGAGAAATGGCTTAGTAAATGTCATCTTTTCAGAAGATTAAAATTTCAGCAAATAATGGATTAAGTTTCATTCTTAATTTTCAAGAAACTCTCCTAGGCTTTTTGGTTTATCGTGTGTCCAGACAGTTATATTATTTCTAACCAGGCAACAATACTACCATCTTTTTTAAAGTTATTTCTAATACTGTTTATATTGCTACAGTTGTTATCGTTCTTGTTACTACTAGAGAAGGTCTGTGTAACTGCAAGCTTCCAATTTTCTCATTGCAAAGATATAATATTCAGTGCCGACTGAACAAATACCATCAAAACAAACACAAGTTTGCTGTAAGCACATGAGAACATCACCGAACAACAAGCAAGAATAACAAGAGAGATGCACAAAGGAAATCTCTGGCCATCAAGTATATAGAAGAAAATATCCCAAGCTGGGCACATGTCTAAAATGATGGGTCTTAGTATCAACAATGTATTAAAATACACAGAGGAAGATTTACCATCAGCTACAGAGTAGAGGCCCTAACATCACCAGAACACATAGGGATATGGTGTTAGTGCTAGCATGTTCTATTTTATATTATGCATCACTATCTTTAATATTGTTAATAAACTGAGTTTATTAGTCCGTTTCTTCGTTTATCGTTGTCATTCACATTTTACACAATCTCTCTCTCTCTGAACCTTAAGTGCCCAGGGCACATGGGGCTTCCACAAGGGTTTTCTACAAATGCCTGTCCTTCGCCTTTTTTCTGCTCTTGCCCAGGTGAGCCCTCTATTGCTCAACATCCTTTCTGTTGTTCTTCTCCATGTCTCTTTTGGTCTACCCTTACTTCTGTTCCCCTGTGGTGTCCATCTTAGTGCTATTTTTGGTAGTGAGTTATCAGTCATTCGGAACACATGTCCCAACCATCCCAGCGTCTTTCCTCAATAATTGTTGTCAGTGGTTTCATCTGCATTTCTGCTAATAAGATGTTATTTCTTATGGTGTTTGGCCAAAATATTTTTCTAATTCTTCGTAAACATTTAGTCTGGACAGAATTCAACTTGTTTTCTATGGTTTTGGTGATTTTCCAGCATTCACTTCCATAGAGTAGTACACTTAGAACATTACTCTTAAATATCCTGATTTTCATATTTATGCTTAGTTTTTTTTTAATTTCCATATAGTCTGCAGCATTGCAAAAGCCTGGTGTGCTCTAGTAAGTCTGCTGTTGATGTCCTCTGTGCTGTCTCCATTTTCTACTACTCTGCTGCCAAGGTATACAAATTCATTGACCTCCTCCACTAACTTGTTATCTACTCTGAGTACATTTCTGTTGTTCACATTTTGCTTCATTAACTTTGTCTTTCCTACGTTGATCTTTAGTCCTATGTTGTTTGCATTATGAGTCAGCTTGTTTATTTTATTTTGCATATCTTTGTGACTGCTTGATAATAGAGAAATGTCGTCCGCAAAGTCAAGGTCTTCCAGCACTGTGTCAAGGGTCCATTGTAATCCTCTGCGTTTGTCTGATGTTGCCTCCTTCATTAACCAGTCTACTGCCAAGATAAATAATGTTGGTGATAGTATACATCCCTGTTTCACTCCTGTTTGTACCCTAAAGCTGCTGGAGGTATGTTCTCCACGGATCATTTTGCACTGAAAACCCTCATTTTACACAATAGCATTGGAGAAATTAAGCGCTTTAAGAAATAATATTTTCTTTAACTTCATCTGGAAAAACAATACACATTTAGATAAGCAGGTGAATGGGGCATTATAAAAAGAAAAGAAAATTTTTTGAACTACAGTATTTTCATTTATTAAATTTAATTATTAAACTTATCGAGAATCTGATATTCATAGTTGAAGTTTATTGATTTCCTGTCTTGTTAATGGAACTACGCCTGCTCAGTTGTCTTGAGATTTGTGGCTCAGATTTTCGCTCATGAAATTCCAGCCGCTAGAGAAACGAAATGCTTTAAGAACAGAGTTTTCCTGATGTCTTAAGGAAACTCACCACACAATGATAATGCAACGCGTTTTAAATACGTTTTTAACACTTTATATTTTAGTAACAATTGTTTCTTTTCTTTCTTTAAAATTCTGTTTGTAAATCAGTTTTTCTATTTGTTAACCAGCATGCATCTCCACTTTATACTTCTTCCTAATTTTAATGTGGATCTGGTGCATTTTAATTAGATTTAATCTTTTCATGAGAATTTCAAAAGTGCTTCATGGTTATTTGATTATATGCGTTTATTAATTAAACAAATTATTTTACGAACTTAGCTTTTCTGATTCTGAATAACAGATTATGAATATATTTAACGTTTTGAAACAATACATTTATGATAAGGAAAAGAAAAATTTGCCAGCTAAAGACGTTTTCAAAGAACAGTGTGTGGAAAACGTTGGGGTTCTATCTCTCTCTCTATCTATCTATCTATCTATCTATCTATCTATCATCTATCTATCTATCTATCTATCTATCTATCTATCTACAAATCTACGTGTATGTTTATCTATCTCTGTCTCTTTATCTACATAGAAAAAAAGCTTATTGATTTTAACATTTTTTATGTCCAATAATCGAAATAAATTAAGAGCTGGAATGGAAGCACGATGTAGCTGTGAAGAAATTCCTGGAGCTATGACATAGTAAAGGCGCTGACAGAAAAAAAAGCGGAAAGTATGACAGAAAACGCATGGTAAAGAAGAATTATTTGACATGAACTGTCAACAAACATGCTCTTGAATGGATGATGCGGCATACGGCGGATTATATATGAGGCTGTCCAGAATGCTGTTAAGCCGGAGTCCGAATTTTTAACTTTGAACTTAACACATTGAATTACAATAAATTTCACTAATAGGATGTAAGTAATTTGTCTGCATGTTTTGTTTAATTTTCCTACTTTAATTTTAGTTGAACTTTGAGGACTTTAAGGTTAAATGTATTGCTTGTTATCTGTTTTAGATTTCATTTAATGTCTTTTTTGTTAATCAGATTTTCTTTATTTGCATTTAGTTTGTTCATTTATTATTCCAAGCCAAAGACAAGACACGAGGCAGTGGTGCTCATAGTTTCACTATACTTGATTATGTTTCTTGTTAAGAAGACTACAGGTGATTAGTTACCTGGACATCTGTGGCTCAGAGTTTTAGATCAAGGAATGTGAGCAGGTGGAAAAATGAAGTGCTTTAGAAAGATGGTTTTGCTGATGTCATGAAGAACATCAGCAGACAAGGAAATTGTAATGAGTGTGTGATTAGTTTGTACACGTAATATTGTTAAAATTTTTTTCTAATTTACCAAAAAAATAATTATTTGTTTCTCTTTTCGTTAATCTCTTGTATCCCGCATAGTGGTGGAAAGAATAATAAATAACATAAAACCAGATATTGCAGAAGAACAGTTCGGGTTTGTGGAACTGAAAGACACAAATAAAGCAATATACACAATAAGCATGCTGACGGAAACAGAGATTGAAAATAAAACAGACTGATATATATGTCTTATAGGTTACTATAAGGTCTTTAACAAAGTAAAACACAACCAAATAATGGAAATGTTTGAAAATATAAATTTAGATAGCAAAGACCTGAAGGCTATTAACATATACTTGTAACAGCAGCAGTAAGGGTGGGGCAAGAACTCGGCTAATAGCATGACAAATAAATTTCGTGTTCTCCAAAGATGTGTGCAGTCTCCAGACCAGTTCTCTTTATACACCGAAAATATAATGATAGATGTCCTCCCTTTAATTTCCCTCATTGTATCTCCATTATTAGTTATTAGTGATCCAAGATATTCAGAACTCTCCACTTCTTCCAGTTTTTCCTCATTGATACATATATCAGCTGCCTTGTTTGTTTTGTCAGTTGTCATCAATTTAGTTTTTTTTTCGCATTAAAATAGATCTTTTTACATAATGCATGATAGATTGTTGCACAGTGTTAAAACTTTTTAAGGAAAAAAAAACATGAATACATTTATTAATTAAGGAGCACACAGTTGTGACGTTTCAGTGTGAACCTTAATCATATAAAACAGACAGGACAAAGAAATAGGGGCACAAGATAAAATATAAATTCACTTGAATGCTGTGCAAAAGGTGAGAATGGAAAAAAATAGAACAAACGGTGCACTTAGCTGTGATTTGTGAGAACGTACTTCACAACTGTGTACTTGTTAATTAATAAAGCTGTTCCTATTTTTAAAAATAGTTTTAACACTTTGTTATCACGAAACCGAACTATTCTTCTGCAATGTCTGGTTTTAAAAAGAGACAGACAACGGGAAACTTTAAAGAGGACATTGTTAAGAGAGGAAAAATTCATAGGCGCAAAATCCTTTGATGAGATTGAAAAGCTCGCCGAAAACAGGAAAAATTGGAGAACTACTATACGAGCCCTATGTGACGTTTATCGGCACGGGAAGGATATAAGATAAGATATCACAGCTTTACTGCACTGGCTTCGTGTCTAGTTATATACTTAGCCGACAGCATCTTACAAGCATTCTCTTATGTGTTTTTCATTTTATCTTTGCTACTCTTATAATATGATCTGATACGTCTTCGTTATCTTTAATCTGTTCACACGTAAGGAAGTGAACTTTGAAAAGTTCTTCATGTGAAATTACTCACGCGCATTTAACTATTTTAAATCTTCCTATTTCCACTTTCAACTTGTGATATTTCTTACGTAGATCCAAGTTCCTTCTTGTTCTGCCACTTCAGCGCTGGTTGAGGCTAATAGTTTGTTAAAATATTTAAAATCTTGAACCAGTACTTATAGGTCAGAAGGAACTTACCGACTAAAGAAGTAGATAGAGAATAATATGCGAAAATCAATAATTCGTACAAAATTGTACTCATTTTCTGTCTGTCTATGTATGTCTGTCAGTCTATCCATTTATTTATTTGTCCATCTATCTATTTTTTTTATCTGTGAGAAAAAAATCATACTTTGAAAAAAAAAAACTCTTCTAGGGACACTAATGGATAGTTCTAAATTTATCTCTTTTCTTCCATTTCGCTCGTTTTCATTTCCATTTGCTAACTGGAAGTTGTCTAATTAAAATTTTGTTTCGTTTGCCTCTCGTAAACAGGACCACAGGCGTAAATTCAGTAGGATCACAGTGCGGTTTTGGTGGTAGAAGCGAACGAAGAAGAAGAAGATTTCCTCACTTGAACATTTTTTCCAATATAATATCTTATAATTTACGCTCTCTGCTTATTACATTTTTTAAACATGATTTTATGTTTCTTCTTGTATTGTGTTTGTCTGAGCTTTGGAACTTGATAAGGACAGTTTATATACATATCTACAGGGTGTTTTTAAAGTCTCACTACACTTTCTATGTAAAAATGAAGAAAATGACGTCATAAAAAAATGTGCTGCACAGTCAGTCGTGAAGAAAAATGCAGTGAATGGTTGCCATCTGCTGGAGTAATTTTTTGCACTCTAAAAGAGTGGTGTTATTAACGGAAGAAAGAATTTTTTCTTTGGTTGAACAAGTGTTTCGAAATGGCGGTCGATGCACAGGGATAGTTGTTCAAAGATTTATAGCAAAATTTCCTGATAAACAACCTCCTCATCGCACTACGGTTAGAAATTTGTTGAATAAGTTTCGTGATACAGGAACTGTGGAAGATGCTCCGCGATCTGGTAGGCCAGCTGTGTCTGTAGAAAAATGTCTAGATATCCAAGACAGAATTCTGAAAAGTCCATGCAAGTCCTTAAGGAAAATGCAAGAAGTGAACGTATTACTGAGCACAGTGACAACATTCTTAAACATCGGATACGTTTTCATCCATTCAAGATTTCTGTTGTGTCTGAACTAAAAGAGTGTGACAATCAATCCAGTATCAACTACTCCACGTAGTTTCAAGTATTTTTAGCTGAGGAAGACGAGTCAATTCTCGATTTAACATTCTTCTCTGATGAAGCATGGTTTCATCTATCTGGATACGTTAATAGCTAAAATCGTATTTGGTGCAGCGTTAATCCAAGTACATTTCATGAAGCGTCGCTACACGATACGAAAATTGGGGTATGGTGTGCCTTCAGTAGAAAGCGTTTAAATAGACCAATTTTCTTCAACAACACTATAAATGTCGATCGGTATCGTACTGACATTCTGGAATCTTTTTTAGAACAGCTGAATGAACGTGAAATTGAAGAAGCGTGGTTCCAGCAAGATGGTGCTACTGCACACACAGCTAGAGCAACACAGGGTTTTTTGCAAGAAATTTTCGCAAATCATATAATATCTCGTGGAATTTGGCCTGCTAGTTCTCCAGATCTAAATCCATTAGTTGGGGTTTCTTGAAAAGGTATGTTTACAAAAATAATGTACAAACAGTTGAGGACCTGAAAGAAGCAATCAGAATTATCATTCAAGAAATATCAACAGAAACGTTGCACAAGGTATTTGACAATATGAAGAGACGTCTCCAGTCATGTCTTGAAGCCCGTGGTGGACATTTCCAACCCTGTTATAATGAATATTTCAGTGACACATTCCAGCTAACTCAAAACAGCGTTGTATCACTACAGTAACTGTTGTAAACTAATTAAATTACTTTTTTGAGCACATTTTGTGATGGCGTAATTTACTTCATTTTTCAATTTTTATTCATAGAAAGTGTAGTGAGAATTTTAAAAAAATCTGTATATATATATATTCATTCATTCATTCATTCATTTGCATGTCCCTTGCCGAACTTTGTCTCCCAAGAAGCATTCCTGTAGGCCTCTCGATACTGAGCAAGATGGCCTGCTGCTGCTGCGCCCATTTGCAGATCGTCAACGATTTCTTGCAGCCATCTTCGTTTTGGTCTTCCTCTTTTTCTTTTTCTTTTTCCCATTATGTATCCTTCCAATACGGTCTTCTCTAAATTATCATGACGTTTAATGTGTCCAAAATATTAAGTTTTCTCTCTTTAAACCTCTTTACTATATATATATATATATATATATATATATATATATATATATATATATATATTCTGCGATTGAGGTTATTGTTCACGTCAGATCCTGATCCCTGTCGACCTTTAAAAGCCCGTGGTCCTCTCAGATCCTGATAGGATTGTGTCCTCTGCCCATGTCTCATGGCTCAGGTCTGCATGGTTTGGGCACTCTTGTAGGATATGTTCTGGAGTATTGACCCCTCTGCCACACCGACACTCGTCTGTGAGATATTTTGAGTCGATATATATATATATATATATATATATATATATGTATGTGTGTATAATGTAGACATAATACACATATATCATGCAGAAACTTACTACCTGAAAGCATAGGTACAGAAACAAATTTGGATTATAGGAAAAATGGCGTCTATATGCATTTATTATGTATAGTACTACATCCGCCCATTCATCCATCCACCTATCCATCCATCCATCCATCCATCCATCCATCCATCCCTCCATCCATTCATTCCATCTATCCATATGTCCTTCTATCCATCCACCTGTCCTTCCGCTCATTCATCCATCAATCTATCCATCCATCCATCAATCTATCCATCCATCCATCAATCCATCCATACATAAATTAATCCATATTTCTCTCTACCTATCATACTATGTCTCTCTGTCTCTATTTATTACAACATTTTATGTTTCATACGAAGAAAAAATAAAATTACAGTCTAAGTTAAAGAAAATCAATTAAAGGATAATTATCTATCTGTGTATCTATGTATCTATGCATCTATCTATGTATCTATCTATGTATCTATCTATGTATCTCTGTATCTATGTATCTATCTATGTATCCATCTATGTATCTATCTATGTATCTATCTATGTATCTATGTATCTATGTATCTATGTATCTATGTATCTATCTATCTATCTATCTATCTATCTATCTATCTATCTATCTATCTATCTATCTATCTATCTATCTATCTATCTATTCATCCATCCATCCATCCATCCATCCATCTATCTATCTGTCTATCTGTCTATCTATCTATCTATATCTATCTATCTATCTATCTATCTATCTATCTATCTATCTATCTATCTATCTATCTATCTATCTATCTATCTATCTATCTATCTATCTTTCTGTCTCTCTGTCTATCTGTCTGTCTATGTATGTATGTATGTATCTATCTATCTATCTATCTATCTATCTATCTATCTATCTATCTATCTATCTATCCCACTCCCGATATATTGCAACTCATGAGGAAACAGTATGAAGCTCACAAAAGCAGAAATTTAGTAGCTATCATTCACTTAGAAATAAAGTGCAGTATTTAATTAGACAAAACTGATAGTAAATCAATCTGGAAAGCAGTTAATACTCTTGTAAATAAAAGGAAGCAAACTGACCCACAAACACTTAACGGTGAACATACTTGCACTAACTTCAGTGAACATTTTAGGGAAGAAATTAGTATTCTAAAATCTTCCTTCATTACCGACCCCAAATTGCGACCTGAGCGTGTTGAAAACTTTCAGCGACAGTAAATGTGAAAAGCTAAAACAAATTAATATTCCTTTCCTCACAATCGGTGAGGTTTATAACTACATCCGGTCCTTAAAGAACACTAACTCAGCAGGATGTGATGACATTAGTAACAAGATACTACGCTACGTTGCACCAGTTATCACAGACACACTAACATACTTATACAATTTGTGCATTGACAAACAATATTTCCCTGACTCTTTTAAACTCGCCAAAGTGTTTTTCCTCTTTTTAAATCTGGACAGACTAGTGACCTCTCAAACTATAGACTCATATCCATTCTGTCATCACTATCTAAACCTCTTGAAAAGCATATACAAAAGTTAACACTGCTCCACATGCAAGAAAACAATCTACGAATAGACAGTCAGTCAGGTTTTAGACCAAATTACTCCTGCCACACAGCATTAACTAAAATGACAGAAAGCTGGCTGTCTAATATAAATGATGACAAATTGTGTGGTGCTGTCTTTGTTGATTTCAAGAAAGCCTTCGATATGATTGATCATGAAGTTCTTGCAAAATAATGGAAGGCTATAGATTACACCCTGACCTAACAAAATGTATTACATCTTTTCTCTCAGGTAGAAAACAAGTAGTTTGCTTTAGAAACAAAATATCTGGCTCGTCTGTAGTTGATACCGATATTTCTCAAGGCTCCATTCTTGGTCCTCTTCTCTTTGCTACCTATATTAACGACCTACCACTACATTTAAAGCACTCTTCATGTGATCTTTTCGCTGACGACTGTACTGTTTACAATAGTGACTATGATATCAATAAACTACAGACAACGCTCCAAAATGATATAAACAGTTTGATTAAATGGAGTAATAAAAATGGTATGTTGATAAACACCAACAAAACAAATTCCATGCTCATCACTACAAGACAGAACCTGCAGAATGCAACAAAAACATATCTACAGCTTTGTGCTGGGACTAAGGCAATAGAAAATGTTCATGAACATAAAACCCTAGGACTCATCATTGATCAGCATTTAACTTGGAATTCTCACATACATAACCTAACAAACTTGATTGCACAGAAAGTTTACCAATTAGCCAAAATTAAACACATTATCGACAAAGACACAAGAAAAATATACTACTTACCACACATACAAACACACTTAGATTACTGTACCACAATCTGGGATGGATGCTCAGTCTCAAACACAAAGAGGCTCCACTCACTTCACAAGCGAGCATTAAATCTTATTTGTGACAAACACCCAGTACAGACTGTAGATCAACACAAACAACTCAAAATTCTACCTCTCAAAAATAGAATCATTTTTAACACAGTTAGGTTTGTTCACAGAATTCTGTCGCACAACTCTCCGCCTTACTTGTGGTCACTGTTTACGTATAACACTAAACATAGCTAGCGTTTAAAAAGCTGTCTTCTTCCTAAACCTAGGATTTATCTGTACAAGAGAAGCCTTGCTTACTCTGCAGTACAGCTCTGGAACACCCTCCCCTACCATTTAAAATCCATTGGTAATACTTCATCCTTTAACTCAAACCCGTTTCATTATTTACTTGCTTGTAATTATATGCCTCCATAAAATAACCAGCACTCTCTCAACACGTGACTCGCCAATCATCAAGTACTAAAATGACATAGTTAGAAAAGGAACTTGTTAGATATTGTTAGAAATTATTTTAATGTCTGTTTAAAAATACATATGTTAGAAGATCTTTATTTACAATGTATTTTTGTTTATGTATATGCCTGCGTATGTATGTGTGATATCTTTTTTCCTAATTTAATTTGTATATTTGTATTAAATGGAGTGTGAATGAAAGATGGAGTGATGAAGGGCAGAATGTAAGACGGGCCTGCATGCCCAATTCTTTACCCTTGAAAAATAAAGATTATTCATTCTATCTATCTATCTATCTATCTATCTATCTATCTATCTATCTATCTATCTATCTATCTATCTATCTATCTATCTATCTATCTATCTATCTATCTATCTATCTATCTGTCTGTCTGTCTGTCTGTCTGTCTGTCTGTCTGCATGTCTGTCTGTCCTTCCGTCAGTTGTCTTCTGCCTGTGCGGAAAAAAAAGTTGCTGCTTAAAAAGAGAGACAAAATTGCAATACATAAAATTATTTAATAACTGGTTGTCAGTTGAAGGTAGTGTGTTTCCTTGTACTTTTTATTTTGAGTTTTTATTTATATGTGTTACCTGAATGTTGCATGCATACAATTTATTTTAGTGCCTCTTGTTAATTATATGCATTTATTTGATCTCATTTGCTTTTTTCCTAAATTATTTTGTTCTAGATATGTGTGCCTGATGGCACATAAAGCCAAACGAGGATCAGGCAATAATTCTGTTAAAAGGGGGCATCTGAATTTACTTTATTAAGTTCCATATAATCAGAGAAATAAACTTCTCCAGAGAAATAACTGATGCACCAACACAAAACATAAGGAATATATTATTAGATAAATGTAATTTATTGTCAGCGAAATGTGTTTTATGTCCACTTAATTCATATATTATTTTATAATGTTATTAGCAAATTAACACACACATTTCAAGTTATGTTTTTCAATGTATATTTACACTTAATATTACCAGTGCGGTTTTCTTTTGGAATAAGATTTTTTGTTCTTTTTCTTAATCACGCATTCTCCACTTTCAGTTTTTTCCTCTATTATTGATAAACCATATGCTTTCAATGTATTTTCATTACATATAATCTATTCGGGAATATAATGAAGAAAAAGTTTGTTAAGAAGTATCCATGATGAAACGACCATGAAGAAATTTGCAAAAGTACTTCATTATATTTGCGAATAAATCATATGTAATGAAAAACATTTCATGTAGATAATTACTTATTCAGCAGTATGATATGTACATTACGTCTTCAGCATATTCTCCTTTTTTAACATGATTCTGTGTTTCTTCTTGTACTGTGCTTGCTTGAGCAGTGTCGGCTGGTCATGATAGTTTATGAATATATTAAAATCTTGGAAAAATGCATACATGTCAGAAAGAAACTTGCAATCTAAAGACGTACGCACAAAAAAATATGGTCTACAAATATATAACATAAAGTTTTGATAAAATAAAATGATAAAACTGATATCAAACGGAAGGAAATTCGTTATTCTCTTACGTTTTAAAAACATATTTTTCATTATATAGTCTCCATTTACAGCTACAAATCTGTTTCCAGTCGTGATATCCATTTAATGGCATGCATCTTTCCCATCGCAACATATGACTGTGAGACTTGGACTCTTAAACAGCTGAGAAACACGTAAATACTTTTGAATGTAAATGCTACAGAAGAGTCCTTCAGATATCATGGACATAAAAAAATAACAAATATATCCATACTACAAGAACTTAATATAGAAGAAGGCTGGCTAGTAAAGACGATTAAACAGAGAAAACGTGAAATATTTTAGACACATTAAACGTCATGAGAATTTAGAGAAGACCGTCTTGGAAGAGTACATAATAGGAAAAAGAAAGAGAGGAAGACCAATACGAAGATGGATGCAAGACATCGTTGATGATCTGCAAATGGACGCATCAGGAGCAGGGCATCTTTCTTACAATCGAGAGTCCCACACCAGAGCTGTTTGGTAGGCAAAGTTCAGCAAAGGACATGTAAATGATTGACTGATTAATGTCCATTGTTTTCATTCCGTTGATGAAGACAGATTATGGTGTCTGATCCATATATGAACAGCTGATTTAACTTCGGCATCCGATTAAAAAATCTGATCTTTCAACGTCTCCTTCAATTTATGGAACAGACAGAAGTCGGACGGTGCCACATCTGGAGTGTAAGGAGGGTGCGGAACAACTGTGAATTTCATGCTTGTCGGAGTTTTCTTCTCTAGTGCAAGGTTTTGTTGTTTTAAAAGAAAATCTTTGCCTTCAGTCCTGATTCTGCGGTTGCGTTACCAGAGTGATGGTAAAGTGTCAAAGTATCTTTGGAAATTTACAGTTCTCCCTGTGGTCAAAAATCTCCTGTCAATCACGCTGACCATTGCATCTAAAAAATAGTGACATGAATTTTATCACTGAAGGAAGAAATTTGACGTTCGGAGATCCTGGAGGATGATATTCCACGCTTTGTCTTTTCTTTTCTGGATCATAAAGATGAAGCCAGGATTCGTCACCAGTGACAATATCCAAGAGAAAATCATCCCCTCCAAGACAATATCAATGAAGAAGTTCCCGACACGTTTGCTATTTCCCTTCACGGGTTGTGTCGGTTGTCGCGGGACCCATCAGGCAGACATTTTTCTGTGCTTCAGCGATTCAGTGATACGACGCACTTTTCCCTGGCTTATACTTAAGAGAAATTTATTTCTGATTAATTCGGTTATTTCTTTGAATCATAAAATCCACTTTGCATTGGTCGTCATCTATCTATCTATCTATCTATCTATCTATCTATCTATCTATCTATCTATCTATCTATCTATCTATCTATCTATCTATCTATCTATCTATCTATCTGTCTGTCTGTCTGTCTGTCTGTCTGTCTGTCTGTCTGTCTGTCTGTCTGTCTGCATGTCTGTCTGTCCTTCCGTCAGTTGTCTTCTGCCTGTGCGGAAAAAAAAGTTGCTGCTTAAAAAGAGAGACAAAATTGCAATACATAAAATTATTTAATAACTGGTTGTCAGTTGAAGGTAGTGTGTTTCCTTGTACTTTTTATTTTGAGTTTTTATTTATATGTGTTACCTGAATGTTGCATGCATACAATTTATTTTAGTGCCTCTTGTTAATTATATGCATTTATTTGATCTCATTTGCTTTTTTCCTAAATTATTTTGTTCTAGATATGTGTGCCTGATGGCACATAAAGCCAAACGAGGATCAGGCAATAATTCTGTTAAAAGGGGGCATCTGAATTTACTTTATTAAGTTCCATATAATCAGAGAAATAAACTTCTCCAGAGAAATAACTGATGCACCAACACAAAACATAAGGAATATATTATTAGATAAATGTAATTTATTGTCAGCGAAATGTGTTTTATGTCCACTTAATTCATATATTATTTTATAATGTTATTAGCAAATTAACACACACATTTCAAGTTATGTTTTTCAATGTATATTTACACTTAATATTACCAGTGCGGTTTTCTTTTGGAATAAGATTTTTTGTTCTTTTTCTTAATCACGCATTCTCCACTTTCAGTTTTTTCCTCTATTATTGATAAACCATATGCTTTCAATGTATTTTCATTACATATAATCTATTCGGGAATATAATGAAGAAAAAGTTTGTTAAGAAGTATCCATGATGAAACGACCATGAAGAAATTTGCAAAAGTACTTCATTATATTTGCGAATAAATCATATGTAATGAAAAACATTTCATGTAGATAATTACTTATTCAGCAGTATGATATGTACATTACGTCTTCAGCATATTCTCCTTTTTTAACATGATTCTGTGTTTCTTCTTGTACTGTGCTTGCTTGAGCAGTGTCGGCTGGTCATGATAGTTTATGAATATATTAAAATCTTGGAAAAATGCATACATGTCAGAAAGAAACTTGCAATCTAAAGACGTACGCACAAAAAATATGGTCTACAAATATATAACATAAAGTTTTGATAAAATAAAATGATAAAACTGATATCAAACGAAAGGAAATTCGTTATTTCTCTTACGTTTTAAAAACATATTTTTCATTATATAGTCTCCATTTACAGCTACAAATCTGTTTCCAGTCGTGATATCCATTTAATGGCATGCATCTTTCCCATCGCAACATATGACTGTGAGACTTGGACACTTAAACAGCTGAGAAACACGTAAATACTTTTGAATGTAAATGCTACAGAAGAGTCCTTCAGATATCATGGACATAAAAAAATAACAAATATATCCATACTACAAGAACTTAATATAGAAGAAGGCTGGCTAGTAAAGACGATTAAACAGAGAAAACGTGAAATATTTTAGACACATTAAACGTCATGAGAATTTAGAGAAGACCGTCTTGGAAGAGTACATAATGGGAAAAAGAAGGGAGAGGAAGACCAATACGAAGATGGATGCAAGACATCGTTGATGATCTGCAAATGGACGCATCAGGAGCAGGGCATCTTTCTTACAATCGAGAGTCCCACACCAGAGCTGTTTGGTAGGCAAAGTTCAGCAAAGGACATGTAAATGATTGACTGATTAATGTCCATTGTTTTCATTCCGTTGATGAAGACAGATTATGGTGTCTGATCCATATATGAACAGCTGATTTAACTTCGGCATCCGATTAAAAAATCTGATCTTTCAACGTCTCCTTCAATTTATGGAACAGACAGAAGTCGGACGGTGCCACATCTGGAGTGTAAGGAGGGTGCGGAACAACTGTGAATTTCATGCTTGTCGGAGTTTTCTTCTCTAGTGCAAGGTTTTGTTGTTTTAAAAGAAAATCTTTGCCTTCAGTCCTGATTCTGCGGTTGCGTTACCAGAGTGATGGTAAAGTGTCAAAGTATCTTTGGAAATTTACAGTTCTCCCTGTGGTCAAAAATCTCCTGTCAATCACGCTGACCATTGCATCTAAAAAATAGTGACATGAATTTTATCACTGAAGGAAGAAATTTGACGTTCGGAGATCCTGGAGGATGATATTCCACGCTTTGTCTTTTCTTTTCTGGATCATAAAGATGAAGCCAGGATTCGTCACCAGTGACAATATCCAAGAGAAAATCATCCCCTCCAAGACAATATCAATGAAGAAGTTCCCGACACGTTTGCTATTTCCCTTCACGGGTTGTGTCGGTTGTCGCGGGACCCATCAGGCAGACATTTTTCTGTGCTTCAGCGATTCAGTGATACGATGCACTTTTCCCTGGCTTATACTTAAGAGAAATTTATTTCTGATTAATTCGGTTATTTCTTTGAATCATAAAATCCACTTTGCATTGGTCGTCATCACGGGTCACTAAAGTTGGCCGAAGTGGTCTTTGCTCTTCAACGACACCCGTCTGATCTTTACTACAGTTTTTTTTTTTTGGCACGTAAAACCCAATTGCGCACATTTGTTACATACATACAACCACCGCCATTTGCTTTTATACACCTATGAACGTCGTTGGAGCGCAGCCTTCTAGCGTCAGAAGCTCTATTACTGGCAGTTGCTTTATGCATAACTCGGATGTAGCCCTCGTTACTAAGGGACACTATCGCTTAACGGCTTCAAATTTTGCACTGAAACTTGGGGCTGGGGAGTGTTTACACTACACATTAATGCCTACGTTTACACTACGCATTAATGCTTACGTTTACACTACACAGTAATGCCTACGTTTACACTACACAGTAATGCCTACGTTTACACTACACAGTAATGCCAACGTTTACACTACACAGTAATGCCTACGTTTACACTGCACCGTAATGCCTACGTTTACACTACACAGTAATGTCTACGTTTACACTACACAGTAATGCCTACGTTTTCACTACACAGTAATGCCTACGTTTACACTACAAAATAATGCCTACGTTTACACTACACAGTACTGGCTATCTAACGGTTGTACAAACTTTTGTTTTTGTTTCAGTTAGTACATGCTCAATGCCGTTGGAGACCTTACTTATCAACCGCCGCTTAAAATTATATGTATCAAAACATTCGAAATTAGAGGCGTAAGATTAGATGGTTGGACAACATCAAGAGATGGACATCAACCAGGTTGACTGAGTACAGTACGAAGCCAATAAACAGCAGAATTGAGATTCATTGTAGCCAGTCTTCCGTAGGGGAAAGGGGCGGCACGAGATGATGATGATGATGATGATGATGACGATGATGATGATGATGATGACGATGATAATGATGACGATGGCGATGAGGAATGTTTATGCGATAAAACGTACACGCTAAGGAAAAATAATGAAAGACAATAATCACAATGTTTAGTGTTAATAGATAACATTTTACTCACATGTATCTATCTGCTAGTCTGTCTGCCAGTCTGTCTGTCTGTCTGTCTGTCTGTCTGTCTCTCTCTCTCTCTCCCTCTCTGTCTGCGTAAAAAGAGTTCCTACTTTAAAAACTATCTTCTTTTAGACTAATTAAAATAAATTTTACAACTTTATTTTTAAAAAAAACTTTTTTTCTTTATTTTTCTTCATTTGTTTTTCATTCAGTCGTTATATTTCTTAATTGAATTTGTTTGCTTGATGGTTATTTGCATTGTCTCTTGGAAATTATATGCTTTTAATCTATTTTGCTTACATTTGTGAATTCGATATTCAATTCAGCGTATTATTTTATTATATGAAATAAAACTTAACACATGCTTTGAGACGTGTCGTTGAAGGCATAAAACAAAACAAACCATTGATATATAAATATAACAATTCATGATGACCTATACAAAGAAATGTGAGTGTTGCTCATAGTTCTGTGGGAGCAACACATGACTTCACTCCATTAAATCGCTTTCGATCGGAGAAACTGATATTAAGCAATTTAAGCAAATTTTAAAAAAAACGTACAAAGATCGATTCTGTGACGCATATTATGGGGTAAATATACGTTCACGTATTTATAACTATTATCACTATTATTTCAAATTATTTGTATCATTTGAATTTATTTTGGAGTAGTGTTATTACAAAAAAATAAAAAGGTAAAGGTAATCCTGTCATGCCTTAGAGGCACATAGGGATATGGTGTTAGTGCTAGCATGTTCTATTTTATATTATGCATCACTACCTTTAATATTGTTAATAAACTGAGTTTATTAGTCCGTTTCTTCGTTTAGCGTTGTCATTCACATTTTACACAATAGCACTGGAGAAATTAAGCGCTTTAAGAAATAATATTCTCTTTAACTTCATCTGAAAAAACAATACACACTTAGATAAGCAGGTGAAGGGGCATTACAAAAAGAAAAGAAAATTTTTTGAACTACAGCATTTTCATTTATTAAATTTAATTATTAAACTTATTGAGAATCTGATATTCATAGTTGAAGTTTATTGATTTCCTGTCTTGTTAATGGAACTACGCCTGCTCAGTTGTCTTGAGATTTGTCGCTCAGATTTTCGCTCATGAAATTCCAGCCGCTAGAGAAACGAAATGCTTTAAGAACAGAGTTTTCCTGATGTCTTAAGGAAACTCACCACACAATGATAATGCAACGCGTTTTAAATACGTTTTTAACACTTTATATTTTAGTAACAATTGTTTCTTTGCTTTCTTTAAAATTCTGTTTGTAAATCAGTTTTTCTATTTGTTAACCAGCATGCATCTCCACTTTATACTTCTTCCTAATTTTAATGTGGATCTGGTGCATTTTAATTAGATTTAATCTTTTCATGAGAATTTCAAAAGTGCTTCATGGTTATTTGATTATATGTGTTTATTCATTAAACAAATTATTTTACGAACTTAGCTTTTCTGATTCTGAATAACAGATTATGAATATATTTAACGTTTTGAAACAATACATATATGATAAGGAAAAGAAAAATTTGCCAGCTAAAGACATTTTCAAAGAACAGTGTGTGGAAAACGTTGGGGTTCTATCTATCTATCTATCTATCTATCTATCTATCTATCTATCTATCTATCTATCTATCTATCTATCTATCTATCTATCTATCTATCTATCTATCTATCTATCTATCTATCTATCTATCTATCTGGAGATAGATTAATTGAAATATGTTTAACAGAGGGCATGGTCATTGGAGGCACAATATTCCCACACAAAGAGATACATAAAACAACATGGATATCTCCAGATGATAGAACTAGAAACCAGATAGACCATTTCTGTATTAGAAAGCAATACAGAACATCTCTCATGGATGTAAGGGCTTATAGGGGTGCAGATGTCAACAGTGATCACAACCTGTGCATAGGGAAAATAAAACTAAAATTGAAAAGTCAACACAAGAAATCAGTACACAGAAAGATAAACATCCACAGCCTACAAGAAGAAAATACTAACATTAATTTCAATCAGGAACTTGCCAATCATTCCAAAACACCCAGTGAAGTTGAGGAGATAGGTATAGATGAGTTATGGAATTCTTACAGCACAGCCATAATCACAGCAGCAAAAGTAAGCGCTGGATTGGAAAAACCAAATAGAAAAGCATGGATATCAGATAAAACATGGAAGTATATACATGAAAGACGAGCAGTCAAATTAAACATGTTGAATGCAAAAGCAGATCATGAAAGAGATTCGGCAAAAGCAAAATACAAAGACATAGACAAGAAAGTAAAAAGTTCAGCTAGAAGGGATAAAAGAGAATACATAGACAATATGGCGAAAGAGGCAGAAAAAGCAGCAAAAACAGGAGACAGCAAAACTTTATATAACATACAAAAGAGGCTAACAGGTACTATTACATCTAAAGAAAGACCAATCCTTAGCAAAACTGGAACACTATTAACATCAAATAAAGACCAAAAGCAAAGATGGGCTGAACACTTCCAAGAAATACTCAATCGACCACACCCAAAAGAATTGTTAAACCTTGAAACTGACTTACCAGCCCCACAACTAAATGTCAATCTAGATGAAATTGAATTGCATGAAATTGAAACAGCAGTGAATTTAATGGCTAACAACAAAGCTGCAGGTGAAGATGAAATAACAGCCGAGATGCTAAAAGCTATCAATAGTGACAACATGAGACAACTACAGAGAATGTTTAACAAGATTTGGAAAGAAGAAAAGGTCCCTTCTAATTGGAAGAAGGGAACCATTGTGAAAATACCAAAAAAGGGCAACCTTAGTGACTGTAACAACTGGAGAGGAGTAACCTTAATATCAGTTGTGTCAAAAGTATTTTGCAAGGTCATTTTGAATAGACTCAAAGATATAGTGGATACTGCAATGAGAGAAGAACAAGCAGGATTTCGAAAAGGGAGAAGCTGTCTCGACCAGATCTTTACTCTCAGAATAATTCTTGAAGAACATATTGAAAAGCAGAAACCATTAATACTGAATTTCATAGATTTTAAGAAGGCATTTGATAGCATACACAGAGATTCATTATGGAGAATTTTATGTCTATATGGAATACCATCTAAAATTGTCAACATCATTAAGGACTTATACAATGGATATGGTTGTGCAGTCAAGACAGAAGAAGGGATGAGTGAATGGTTCCAGATTGAAACAGGCGTGAAACAAGGATGTATACTGTCTCCTTTACTTTTTGGGATTACAATAGACTTCATAATGAAAAAATGCTGCACAGGTAACACAGGTATTGACTGGGTACATGGGACCCAACTAGAAGATCTTGATTTTGCTGATGACATAACTCTTATCAGTAATAATGTGAATTCCATGCAAGAAAAAACAGATAGCCTATCTTCACTGGCTAGCAAAATAGGACTTGAAATTAACAAGGACAAAACAAAAATAATGAAAATTCCCATCAATCAAAATGGAAAAATACACATAGAAGGGACAGATATTGAAGAAGTCAATCAATTTGCATACCTTGGCAGCTACATAGACCAGGATGGTGACACTAGAAAGGAAGTTAGGATCAGAATTGCAAAAGCAGCATCAATCTTCAAGAATCTTGAGAACATATGGAATTCAAAAGTTATAAGCACAAAAACCAAGTTAAGACTATTCAATTCAAATGTAATATCCACCCTCATTTATGCATGCGAAAGCTGGAAAACAACTAAAGAAATAGAAAAGAAATTAGACTCTTTTGAAAACAAATGCCTAAGGAAAATACTCGGCATCAAGTGGAATGAATTCAAGAACAATGCAGAGATAAGACAGATGACTGAACAACAACCAGTCTCACGGGTGATCAGGAAAAGGAGATGGACATATGTTGGCCACTTGATGAGAAGAAATGAGCAGAGAATCCCAAAACAAGCTATCAAGTGGAACACAACAGGCCGAAGAAAAAGGGGCAGACCGCGTGAAACTCTGAAGAGAACATTATTAAGAGAGGCCAAGTTAACAGGCATAAAATCCTTTGATGAGGTTGAAAGACTCGCCGACGACAGGAAAAATTGGCGAACTACTTTGCGAGCCCTATGTGACGTCTAACGGCACGAGAAGGATATAATATATAAGATATAAGATCTATCTATCTATCTATCTATCTATCTATCTATCTATCTATCTATCTATCTATCTATCTATCTATCTATCTATTTATCTATCTATCTATCTGTCTATAAATCTCTTTATCCATATGTTTGTCTGTCTGTTTGCATGTCTGGCGGTTTGTCTAGTTTTGGATTTATTTTTACACTGAATACTGCCAGTAAATTTTCTTTCTTCGAATATAATTTGGTCCTCTTTTGTTAATCACTCATGCTTATTTTCGTTAATTAATGAGGACCTGAAAAGTTTTCATTATATTTGACATGTACTTTTATTCTCCTTACAATTTACCTTAATGTACAGTAGTGCCGTTAGTTTATGTATGAACAGAAACGCATAGCATATATAACGCATATATAAGCTTCATTTTTTATATGTTATAACACAATTTTTTTCCCGGATATCTCAAACGAAACAAAAAATTGTCACCAAGATATCAAGTCCATGATTCAGCGTCAGTTTTTCTATTCTTGCGTATAGTCAGAACGGAGTAGCTGTCCTTGCTAATCACGCATTTTTTTTACCATAACTCATGTTGCGGTTATGGAAAAGTCTTGATTTTTGTGGTGAGCACAGCTCACTTACCGCACAAATGAAACCCTATTAATGGATGGGGTTACACAAAAACATTCCATTAATTTTCAAGCATTAAGTTTTACGAAACATTGCTATTGGTCGCCTGAAAGCAGGCGAAAGTCAAAGTCAGGTTGCCAGGCATTTAAACCTGCAGCAGAGTATCATCAATCGACATTGGCACCGTTTCCAAGCCACTGGCTCAGCTGAAGACCGGCACCGTAGTGGACGACCCAGTGTGACAACAACGGCTGATGATCGCTTTATTCTGGTTTTTCACCTCAGAAACAGGTTTACAACTGTTTCTTCAAGTACCCAGTCATTGCTTGCAGGACGCCTGATCAAACTGTCCGGAATAGACTGCATGAAGCTGGGCTGGTGGCACGACGACCTCACGGAGGTCCTTTTGCCACCGCCAAAATCGACTTGTTTCGGCCAGCCAGCATCAGCCCTGGACAATTGGCAATCAATGGAGACGTGTCTGGTTTAGTGACGAATCTTCCTTTTTGTTGCACCGCCATGATATGCGGAGAAGGGTCTACCGCAGGCCAAATGAACGGTTTGCCCAAAATTGCGTTGATGTAGCTTCGCCGCACGGTGGGGGAGGTGTAATGGTAAGGGGAATTATAAATTTCAACGGAAGCAGTCCATTGGTGCAGATTGAAGGAGGCTCGAATGTGCAACGATACGTCAGTGAAATTCTTCGACTCCATGTCCTTTCATTTTTGGCTCCTCAAAGGTCTGTGTTTCAACAGGACAATGCCAGACCCCATTCTGCACGGTTCACCACACAGTTCCTGACTGCCAACAACATTCTCACCCTTCCCTGGCCATCCCTGTCAAAAGACATGAATCCGACCTAGCACCTATGGGATGAGCTGCAAAGACGTGTTTGTTGCCGAAACAAGAAGAAGGGCAGCCAGCCCACAGACGCACATCAGACATCTGGTCGCATCTATGTCCAGGAGATGCCAGTCGCTGATCGACGCGAGCGGAGGCCACACACTATACTAACTTGAGAACCCCTAGGACTAACAAATTCTCGGTCACACAGATGTAAGAAACTGTCAAGTGAGTGTTCAAACCGTAGGTATTATTGTGTGCAATTTGAAAATTTTATTCATTCAATTTAAAAAGCTATAGAATGTCAAACGTACGGCTAAAATTGGGTCATCAGTAGTTGTGCGTTTCTTTTTTTTTGTTTTTGTTTTTTGAACAGTATATTATAAACGCTAAAACAGAAGAAAGATTTTTGAAAGAAACTTGCAATCTAAAGTCGATGGCAGCGAATAACATGTGGAAAACATTCATCTTTAAATTATTTCTATTCATTATGTCAGCATATATGCGTGTATGTATGTATGTATGTATGTATGTATGTGTGTATGTATGTATGTAAGTATGTATGTATGTATGTATGTATTTATGTATGTATTTACCTATCTGTCTGTCTGTCTGTCTTTCTGTCTGTCTGTCTGTCTGTCTATCTATCTGTCTGTCTGTCTATATGTCTATCAGATTCTATGTATGTCTGTCCGTCGGTTTCCATGTTTATCTGTCTGTCAATCCGTTTCTATATCTGTCTGTCTGTATGTCTGTCTTTTAGTTTCTCTATTTGTCTGTCTGTCTTTTCGTCTGTCTGTCCCTCCATATATCTAGTGGTCTGTGAAGCAAAAAAATGCCACTTTTCATTTTTCTTCCCATGGTTGTTAATAGAGCTTCTAAACTATTTGTCTCCTTTTTTTCTTTTACCTCTTGTTAACTATATGCATTTTGTCAACTAATTTATCTATTTTGTTCAGAATTAATTGCTTTGTTATTTATTATGGTAAGTCATCATTCTATATCAAAGAATGATTTCTTTTCAGATGTGGCTTCCAATGAAAAAATACATGCAAATAAAAAAGCGTCCAGACCAGATGGCACATAAAAGAGAAAAAGTATCAGGCAACAATTCTGATAATGGTTCGCCGGAATTAACTGTGTTAAATCTAATTCTGCGATTTATTAGAAGAATGTTTCGAATCCCCTGGACAGCAAAAATAACTAATGCGGGATGTATGAGAAGAGCTGGAGAGACAAAAAACCTTGTCAAAAAGATAAGATAGAGACAATGTACTTTCATAGGACATGCAATGAGAAGAGGGGGCATTGAAAATATTATAACAACAGGAAAAATATGGGGAAGATGATCCAGAGGAAGACAGAGAGAAATGATACTGGACAGTCTGACGGGATGGTGTGAGAGGAGATCAACTGAGCTGATGGGCTGCATGAAGGATCGTGTACTCTGGAGAAGCATAATAGCCAGTGCCAGCCGGCACGGCACTTGGTGATGATGAAAATTTTATATATATATATATATATATATTAACCATCACGTTACTTAGAACTGGCATGGACAAGACGTGAGTAAACTTTTAGCACAGCTGACCAGCATGTAGCATTTTACCAACCAGGACAAGAGAAAGACACGCAGAGACTTTCACAATCTGGAACCTCAGTGTCCAACACACAAGGGCTTTACTAACTTCAGAAAGGAGCAAGACATCTTATTTATGACAGGCTCCCAGTTCAGCGTTTCCAGCAGCATAAGCTATCCCCTGTTTTCGGGCAAGTTTGTAGATAAAGGGAGATGCAGGTGACGTGGGTTGTCGTGGATCACTTGGGCTGAAGAAACCTTACATGCGACGTATGATCAGGGCGAAATTATGAAAGGTAATGTGTGAGTGATAAACAAAACTTGACCAAAGTTTTCATTCCACTGATCAGAGAATGTCGCTACAGAGCTCACAGCGCCACTGGCCTTCAGATACATAAAGCCACTCATAGGCAGGACTATGTTATCTTTAATAATTGATCTTTTACGAAAGGACGTTGTAATTTGTTTTTTTTTCTTGTGGCTTTGCTGCATACCTCGCAATATGAGGATGGAAAATTAAAACGGGCATGACTGAAAATAGAGTGGAAATTGATACGGCCCGGACTGCAGTCGCTCTGACCGGTTATACCGGAAATAGATCATTAAACCATAACAAGGCACTCTCAAAGACTGTCCTTAAGACAGAGAGGAACATACTTCGTCCGGTGGGTTGACCTGCTCATAAACTCTCATGTGTCAGACCTCACACGGGTACATCAAGAGTAAGGTTTCTAGTTTCACCAAGATCAGCAACACCGTTTTGTGCTGGACCACCGGTCTGAGTGGACCACCGGTCTGAGTGGACCACCGATCTGAGTGGACCACCAGCTGCCTAGAAAAGTGTGTCTATTATGGTCTGAGCCCGGACAAGACGAAAAAGAAAAATTTGAGAAGATGACGAGCTGGAGAGAGAGAATAATCCGCTTATCTACAGAATGAAGGAACCGGGGCAGAAGCAGGGTGAATGTAATAATGAGACTTTCCATGGACAGAAGCAGGGTGAATGTAATAATGAGACTTCCCATGTACAGAAGCGACGAACTCATAGTCTCCGCGCTGCAGTGACAATGAGTGTACTTGGTCTTCCAGGACTGTCTTCAATAAATTATCATGGCATTTAATGTGTCCATAATATTTGCGTTTTATCTGTTTAATCTTCCTTTCTAACCAAACTTCTTCAATAATAAGTTCTTGTAATAATGGGTATATCTGGTTTTTTTTTCATGTCCATGATATTTGAAGGACTCTTCTGTAGCACTTACATTCAAAAGCATGTGCGTGTTTCTCAGCTGTTTTGTTAAGTGTCCAGGTCTCACAGGCATATATGAGATATATGAAAGATACATGCCTTTAAAAATCTTATTTTTGTAGTTCTGTCTGTTCCTCTCCACAGATTCTTTAGTTGTTTTGCTTTCTGAAGAGCGATAGATGTCATCCTTTTAATTTCCCTCATTGTATCTCCAGTATTAGTTAGAAGTGATCCAAGTTATTCAAAACTTTCCACTTCTTCCAGTTACATTGATACATATTTCAGCTGTCCTGTTTGTTCCGTCACTTGTCATCAATTTGGTTTTCTTCGCATTAAGATAGAGGTTTTGCTCTTCGCTGTTCTTATGGAATGGCATCATTAGTTTCTTCATTCCTGTTTGTGTTGGGGACAGTAATACTGTCTCATCAGCATATCTAATCTCTGGTATTTGATAATCTCCAATTATTATGGCATTGTAATATTCTTTGTCTATATCTTCTCTAGGCGGCCTCGTTAGCTAAGTGGTTAGGCTCTCGGTGTCCTAATTAGGTGGTACCGGGTTCAGTCCCAGCGGTGGGAATTTTTCTGGTACATGCCAAAAAGGCCCCGGGGTTCACCCAACCTCTAAAAATGGCTACCAGAGAAATCTGGGAATGTAAATCGGCCAGGCGTGGTACTGACCACATCAAACTCCCATGCTCAAAAGGTCGTGGAAAATACGGGCCTAACACCGTATTCTCAGGTCTGCCTTAATGGCATGGGAACTGGAATTTTACCTTTCCCTTTACGTCTTCTCTAACATTCCTCATTATATGTTCAGTATACAAGTTAAATAACTAAGGCGACAGTATGCACCCTTGATGGACCCCTTGTTTTATGTCAAACCAAGATGTTGTTTCACCGTTTATTCTCACTGCTACCTGTTGGCCTAGATAGATTAGTGATATTGATTGTGTGTGATGTGTTGGAAATCTCAAAATTGTATTACAGCACGAAAGTTCTGTTCCAGTTGACTTTCAAAATTTAACTGAGTTATGGCCCCTAGAAGGTGCTATCATTTGGCATGACGTTGCAACAGACGAATATGGAGAATAAATTCCAATGCTCATTACTTCCACATCACTTTTAAGGGTCTTACATGCCTTGGAAACTTAAATTTTAGATCTCTCTCTCTCTCTCTCTCTCTCTCACACACACTCTCTCTCTCTCTCACGCAGAAATGTAAATATATGTAATGGCTATAACAGTGATGTCGAAGTAATGGGCATAGTTGCGGAATTTATTTGTTTATTTTTCCCTGTAATTAATTTTAAGCTCTAGAAGAAGTAAACCAATTTCCACACCTGGGTCGCTACATAGACCAGGGTGGTCACAGCAGAAAGGAAGTTAAGGACAGCAAAACCAGCATTGACCTTCAAAATTCATTATAATATATGGCAATCAAAAGTTATACGCACGAAAACAATGCTAAGGTTATTGAACTGAAATGTACAATCCACAATTTTTAAGCATGCGAAGCTGGAATACAACTAAAGAAATAATAAAAAAGATTAAACTCTTCTAAAAACAGTTGCCTAATGAAAATACTCTATACAGCGGAACGAATTCAAGACCAACGCACAGATAAGACAGGTGGGTGAACAACAACCAGTCTCATTACTGAAAAAGGAGATGGACATATATCGCCCACGTGATTGGAAGAAACAGTCAGAGAATCCCAAAACAAGTTTTCAAGTGGAACACAACAGGCCAAGAAAAAGAGATCGACCACTTGGTACTCTAAAGAGGACATTGTTAAGAAAATCAGTTTAGGTGGCTCATTCATTCATTCCTTTGCATGTCCCTTGCGGAACTTTGCCTCCCAAACAGCACTCTTGTAGGCCTCTCGGTTGTGAGCAAGATGGCCTGCTGCTGCTGCATCCATTTCCAGATCATCAACGATGTCTTGCAGCCATCTTCGTTTCGGTCTTCCTCTTTTTCTTTTTCCCATTATGTATCCTTCCAATACGGTCTTCTCTAAATTATCATGACGTTTAATGTGGCCAAAATATTTAAGTTTTCTCTCTTTAATCCTCTTTACTAGCCAGCCTTCTTCAATATTAAGCTCTTGTAGTATAGATATATTTGTTCTTTTTTGTGTCCACGATATTTGGAGAACTCTTCTATAGCATTTACATTCAAAGGCATTTATGTGCTTCTCAGCTGTTTTGTTAAGTGTCCAGGTCTCACAGGCATATGTTGCGATGGGAAAGATGCATGCCCTTAAAAATCTTATTTTTGTGGTTCTGTCTGCTCCTCTCCACAGATTCTTTATTTGTTTTACTTTCTGAAGAGCAATAGATGTCCTCCTTTTAATTTCCCTCATTGTATCTCCATTATTAGTTAGTAGTGATCCAAGATATTCAAAATTCTCCACTTCTTCCAGATTTTCCTCACTGATACATATTTCATTTGCCTTGTTTGTTTTGTCAGTTGTCATCACTTTAGTTTTCTTTGCATTAAGGTAGAGGTTCTGCTCTTCGCTGTTCTTGCGGACTGACATAATTAGTTTTTCCATTCCTTCTTGTGTTGTGGACAGCAATACTGTGTCATCAGCATATCTAATCTCTGGTATTTCATAACCTCCAACTGTTATGGCATCGTAATATTCTTTGTCTACATCTTCTCTAACATTCCTAATTATATTTTCAGTATACAAGTTAAATAAGTAGGGTGACAATATGCACCCCTGACGGACCCCTTGTTTTATGTCAAACCAAGTTGTTGTTTCACCATTTATTCTTACTGCTGCTTGTTGGTCTAAATACAGCAGTGATGTTAATTGTATCAAATGTGTTGGAAATCCCATTTTTTCCATTATTTCCCAAAGTTTCTGGTGTTGTACACAATCAAATGCCTTTGAGTAGTCTATAAAGGATAAATATAGATTCACATTAAACTCCCTGCATTTCTCTATTATTAATCTTAGATTGAATATATGATCTCTTGATCCTCTTCCTTGCCTGAAGCCAGCTTGGACCATATTGACTTCTTCTTCTATTTTCTTTCGCAGTCTACCCATTATGATTTTTAACAGAATTTTACTGGCATGACTAATCAGGGCAACAGTTCTGTAGTTGGTGCATAATTTCAGGTTACCCTTTTTTGGCAGTGGTATGAATACAGTTCTTTTCCATTCTTTTGGCCAAATACCTGAATGCCATATCTTTTTACATAGTGCATGATAGATTGTTGCACACTCCTTTCCTCCTGCTTTAATAAATTCAGCGGTTATCTCATCACATCCTGGTGATTTACAATTTTTCAGACTCTTTATTGCCCATAAAACTTCTTCCATTGTCGGCTCGGGTTCTTTCTCCTCCAATAATAATTCACACTGTTGATTTCTGCTTCCACAGTCGGTTGTTTCATACATTCTTTTGCAATATTCCTTCCATCTTTCCAGAATTTCCTCTGTCTCTGTCAGGGTATTCCCCATCTCATCACAAATTACATTTAGCTTAGGTGTGACATTTCTCGTCAATGTCTTCATTTCTTTAAACATTTCACTATCTCTTCCACACCTCTGATGTTCTTCTATTCTTTCACAACAATCTTGTATGTATTGTTTTTTGTCTTTTCTTATGTTTCTTCGTACTTCTTTTGTTAAAGTTTTATATTTATCTTTGTTGTTGTTTGTCACTTTCCATTGCGTCTTCATTTCTCTACATTGTTTTATCAGTTCTAGTGTACCTGCTGTGATCCATCTATTCTTTTGTGTTTTCTTTACTGGAACCATGTCTTTAGCTGTTGTTACTAAGATATCTTTGGCCTGCGTAGCCAATTCATCTGGTGTCATCTCTTCCTGTACAGCCATCAGGATTTCGAAACGGTTCTTCACTTCTATACCGTATTGTTCTGGTATATTTGTAAGGTCAAAGCGGAGTGGTCTTGATCCCATAACTATCTTTTTTATCTTTATCTTCATGTCTGCTATTAATAACTCATGGTCCGTGTCACAATAAGCACTTGGTAAAGTTTTTGCTGATGTTATGCTTGACCTCCACCTTCTCTGCACTAAAATGTAATCTATTTGATTCCTGGTGTTCCCATCAGGTGATGTCCATGTGTAAAGTCTTCTTGGATGTTGTTTAAAAAGTGTGTTAGTGATCATTAGCTCATTTTCCATACAAAACGCCATTAGATTGTCACCTGCCTCATTTCTGTGTCCTATGCTAAATTTCCCTACAACATGTCCTTCATCTTCTGCTCTTTCTGTACCAATTTTTGCATTAAAATCACCCATTATAAATACAATATCATTTTTCCGTACCTGGTCCATTGTCGTCTGCAGTGTGTTATAAAAATGTTCTACTTCATCTTCTTCTGCTGCTGATGTAGGTGCATATACCTGGATGACTGTTACATTTCTAGGAATGCCCTTAAGTCTGATTGTTAGGATTCTATCACTTACTGGATTGTAGCCTAGTAATGCTTTTGATGTTGATTTGTCCAAATAAAAAGCCACTCCATTCTTTCCTCCTACTTCTCCGCCAGAATATATAAATATATTATCATTCTCGCTCTTAAAGTGTCCTGATCCTTTCCATCGATGTTCGCAGATTCCCAAAATGTGTATCCGCGTTCTTTTCATCTCGTCACTTATTACTTGATATTTTCCCTCATACATACTTCTTACATTCCATGTTCCTACTCTTATTTTTCTTTTTAGTTTGATACAGGGGTTTTCCTTGGTAACACCGTCAGGATTTTGTCCGTCATCACAATTACTAGTACCGACCTCTGCCTCACACTCTTCCCCAGTGTTAAAATTAGATCTATCTGGCCTGGGGGACTCACCACCAGATCTTTTTCCTATTTGACTTTCCATGATTGCTGCTTGGGTTTCTTGGTATGTTTCCAGAAGGTAGTTTACCATTGCTTTCCTTCCGGGCAGTGACTGTACTAGTCAGTGATCGTAGCCATTGTCCCTACATTGAGATCATCTGCCTACCATCATAGAATGGTGACCATAACCAACATTATCTGTCAGCTGCTCTCCCATTCCATCCACCACCTGCTCCCATGGCTTCACGTCACCCTGATCGGGGGGCTATACGGGTACTCCACCTTGCCCAAGGGTGTCCCGTAGACTGACGGAGGTAAGGAGGCGTCTTACTTCTCCTTTGATAGGGGATACCCCTACCCCGCTAACCGTTAGGTGGCTATTGTATATAAAATTATATTTATATAATTACTTCCCACTACATTGAATATCCGATGTCTTATAAATATTCAATGTGTATTCACCGTAAATTATATTTGATAAAGACTGGAATATTTCAGAATTTGTACTTAATAACGTGATTCACTAGAACATATCTTAATTTTAAATAGTTCCGTTCATTACTTGGTATTTCACAGATGTTATGAGATTTATCCTGCTGATGTAAGATGTTATACTACATTCATCCCTGCATTGTTTTTTTTTCTGTTGACGTGGTAGAAGTTAAGAAGCGTAACAAAGTAGAGTGACACAACTTACAACTACTTTGTCGAACCATCCGATCAAGGTTGAGAGATGCCACAGACGTAACATCAACATCAGCACTGTCCCAATCATTCTCGTCTACTGAAAGAGCTTCAGTATAATCGCACCAAATCAGCATAGAAAAACAAACCACCAAGATAATCATTCTTGAGGACATCGAAAAGCTTTTGACATTCATGTTCTTTCAACTGCAAATTGAAAATAAAAAAGGAAGTTACACAAAACGTAGTTCTTTATTTCAGTGAGTGTAAAAATATGAACTGACTATTACACAAAATATCTTATTCAGGAATAAAAGCACTGTGCTGGGATGTATAGTATAGTATATACTATAGTATTAAGGAGTTAGAAATTAGTTTGATGCATACACCCTCCTGGTGCTTGTTGGTCTAGATACAGCAGTGATGTTAAATGTACTAATTGTATCAAATATGTTGGAAAGCCCATTTTTTTCCATTACTTCCAAAAGTTTCTGGTGTTGTACACAATCAAATGCCTTTGATTTTCTTATATATATATATATATCATATATCATATATCATTCATTCATTCATTTGCATGTCCCTTGCTGAACATTGTCTCCCTAACAGCACTCCTGTAGACATCTCGGTTGTGAGCAAGATGCCTGCTTCTGATGCATACATTTGTAGATCATCAACGATGTCTTGCAGCCATCTTTGCCTTGGTCTTCCTATCTTTCTGTTTCCCTTTATGTACCCTTCCAAGACGATTTTCTCTAGATTATCATGGTGTTTAATGTGTCCAAAATTTTAAGTTTTCTCTCTGTAATCTCTTTAGAAGCCAGTCTTCTTCGATATTAAGTTCTTGAAGTATGGATATATTTGTTCTTTTTTGTGTCCATGCTATTTGAAGAACTCTTCTGTAGCATTTACATTCAAAGGCATGTATGTGTTTATATATATATATATATATATATATATATATATATATCAGAAAGTATTATAACTGTCGAACTAAAAGATGAGACCACAGCCAGTGTCCAAATATATACTCCTTATAATGCACCAGAAATGGAGGAAGAATGTGAGGAGTTCTTTGACAACCTCCATGATACACCAAACAACATGAGTAAAGAGTTAAATGTTATAATTATGGGGGACTTCAATGCAAGACTGGGAGCAAGTAGAGCTGATGTGGCAGTCCACCTGGGTGCCTTCAGTGACCAGCAGTGCATTAGACATGAAGATGGTAGCAGACTCTTAGAACTGTGGAGCAAACATGATCTTTTTATTACAAACACAGAGAATCTCAAATATGTACCTGGTACAAATGGAATGAATTGATATCTGGAAGCCAAACTGATTTCATACTAGCAAGGAACAGCAGGAAAAGGTCAGTCATAGATGCAAGAGCAATACTCAACCTGAGTTCAAGCACAGACCACAAAGCTGTGGTAACGGTTATCAGAACACACAGGAGAAGCTATAACAGAACTCACAAGAAGAAATGTGAAACAACAAAACTAAGAAAGCACAAATAAGAGAATTTGAAAGAAGAATACGAGAAGAAAATAAAAGAATTGTTCATAAACTTGACAACAGAAACAAAATCATTTTAAGAGGAATGGGCTGTGTTCAAAACCAACGTTTTGCAAACAGAAGAGGAAACTTGTGATACTATGAAATAAGGAGGTAGAGAAATGATAATAGCAACATGGTGGAATGATGACAAGAAAGAGGCTGTAAAAGTAAAGAAAAACAAATATAAAGAACGGATGAGAAATAAAGAGGATCTAGACTACATTGAATACTCCATGCAACTGAAAGGAACAGTTGCCCTGAGATACAGATCACGGATCTCCGAGCACAAAACAACAGGGCTACCACAGGGGTCTCTGTTGTCATCTGTGATCTCCAACTTTAATTTTGTGGAAATTGCGCAGCTACTTTGGAATAGTCGAAGGCGAACGATGGCATATGTACTAACTTAGGTGTATGGAAGAGATAGAGAAAAACTGGCTGCAAAGGTGCAAGATAAGGTTGATCTGATAACAGATTGGTATAGTGATAACAGGTTGGTATGATGATAACGATGCTGTGACAAACATGTACAAAAGTCAGCATCCTGTGGTGCCCCATAAACAACAGAATTGTGGGGTAAAGTGTTCCCTTTGCAAAGTGCCAGGGACAAGTTACTGACTGAAAACAGTTTATTAAGTACTTGATGATCACATTTGACAGATCCTTGCCCTTCCCCCACCATGTTGACAGTGCAACACAAAAAGCCCGCGCCGTTGGGATTATGTCTGCAACAAATTTCCCAAATCGAACTCTAGTCTTGCTAATGCAGATGCTGCTGAGATCAGTGCTGGCATGCGCTCTTGGTCTAATTCGCAGTTGACCAAAATTGAGCATATACAGAATGGGGCCATCAGAGTAGTCTTCGGATGCGATAGAGATACCCCAGCGATAGCCATGGGGTAATCTGCTTGATATGCCAAGTGTGAGAGTGAAACACAATAATGCACAGGTCAAGACATAAATAAAAATTACATGTACTAAAAGGTACATAAAGGTACTTCCGGTGGCCAAGGGCAGACGCATTTAATGAGAAAGATCCTGGATGGCTGAGGCAGAGGATACAGTAATGTCAGAATGTGACCTAGACAAGATTTCCTCCAGCCCCAGCGACCAAGGTTGTTGTACAGCTGGGTCGTGAATGCCCGGATTGGGTACACGGTGCAAATGAACCTTGGGTTCGTGAGATAATCCAGAGACACTGTGGGTCTTCAGATATTGTATGATGCGCTGATAGCTCAGTGAATAAAGAGAGCAAAATTGTATGGGGCTTTGTCGAATATTGCAGTGAAAGGATTGTGGCAAAGAGATCGCGATGTCTTCGCAGTCGTTACATCTAGCACGCGCGCGGAGAATGAAGCAGTGTCGGCTGCTGTTGTGTGGCTGGTAGACCAGGAAATGTCTCGTGGGGCTGTTGTGACAGACCCACTGAGCGTGCTGAGAAGTAATTTCTTCATACGAAATGGGTAAACCTATTGTAACACTCAAATGTGAAGGGTTTAACGTGGATCTTCTGTCCAGGCCATGCGGGCGTACATGTAGAGGAGTCTGTTGATAGTACGGATGGAAAAGCTGAGACATAAGGCAGGCTGACACTGGAATAGAAAGACATTGCTAAGGCCGTATTAGACAGACCGCAGGATGTGTGTGTGTGAGAGAGAGAGAGAGAGAGAGAGAGAGAGAGAGAGAGAGAGGGAGGAGAGAGAGAATGTATGGAGAATGTGGATATACTCACTATGTTGACAAGTTCACGTTGGAAGTTCGGTCTGCTTGTTTGCTTGGTATGAAATAATTGGCTGTTCAGAAGTCTTCCGTTTATAGTAACTCAAACCTGTCTGCTTGTAATCAATCAAAGAATAGCCACGCCGTCAGGATTTTTTTAGACACACGCCTTTCTCTGTGCAGCTGTCAGATTTCATAATTCATAATCTGACATCATCTCGTTCAGGACACTCCCATACATGCCCCGCCCCCATACTCCATCATCCACCCCCCCCCCCCCAGCGTCTGCTTCCCGTTAAACGTTATTTGTTTATTAAACGTTTTCGTCCACTTAGTTCAGACTTTCTTCCACTTAGTTCAGACTTTCTTCCACTTAGTTCAGACTTTCTTCCACTTAGTTCAGACTTTCTTCCACTTAGTTCAGACTTTCTTCCACTTAGTTCAGACTTTCTTCCACTTAGTTCAGACTTTCTTCCACTTAGTTCAGACTTTCTTCCACTTAGTTCAGACTTTCTTCCACTTAGTTCAGACTTTCTTCCACTTAGTTCAGACTTTCTTCCACTTAGTTCAGACTTTCTTCCACTTAGTTCAGACTTTCTTCCACTTAGTTCAGACTTTCTTCCACTTAGTTCAGACTTTCTTCCACTTAGTTCAGACTTTCTTCCACTTAGTTCAGACTTTCTTCCACTTAGTTCAGACTTTCTTCCACTTAGTTCAGACTTTCTTCCACTTAGTTCAGACTTTCTTCCACTTAGTTCAGACTTTCTTCCACTTAGTTCAGACTTTCTTCCACTTAGTTCAGACTTTCTTCCAGCACCCTTGCTCTGTCCAGCCTTATCAATCTCTGTATATGTACATTGTTCATCCACTGACTTTCTTCCAGCACCCTTGCTCTGTCACAGCCTTATCAATCTCTGTATATGTACATTGTTCATCCACTCACTTTCTTCCAGCACCCTTGCTCTGTCACAGCCTTATCAATCTCTGTATATGTACATTGTTCATCCACTCACTTTCTTCCAGCACCCTTGCTCTGTCCAGCCTTATCAATCTCTGTATATGCACATTGTTCATCCACTGACTCTCTTCATCATCCCTTGTTACGTGGCCTTCTGCTTCATTCTACGTAGCCTTCAGGTTGTCTGGCTGTAGCATAGGAAGGCTATTTTAGTGTCTTCTTGTCGTTGTGGTTGGTCTGCTCTGTCCTGTTCCTTATCTGAAGATTGTGGTTTGTTGTTGTTTGTATTGTGGGCAGCTGCTTGTTGTCCTTTGATTGCAAGTGTTTGGTATTTCCTTTTAACCAGTGTTTTATCTTTCTTTTGTAATATGTTGTGTCTGGATTGTTCCTTTTTTGTGCCATTCTTTGATAGTCTATTGGCTGTTTTGTTTCCTGCACTGCCACAATTTGCAGGGATTCACTGTAGCGCTATCCTTTGTCACGGAGAGCTGATTTAGTTTCTCCATTTATCTCTTGTTAGGTGATCCTCTGCTTCATCTTGTCCTGAGAGCTGTCTGAATGTCGCATAAGAAGCCCATTACAGTGTCTTTTGCTCTTTGTTCCGCCACAGCCATTGCAGCTTCCAGAATGTCTATTAGGTGTACTGTAAGAATCATTGCAGCTTCCGGAATGTCTCTTAGGTGTTCTGTAAGAATCATTGCAGCTTACAGACTGGCCATTAGTTGTTCCGTCTGAGTCATTGCAGCTTCCAGAATATTTATTAGATGTTCCATCAGAGTCATTGGAGCTTGCAGAATATCTATTAGGTGATCCGTCAGAGTCATTGCAACATTCAGAATGTCTATTAGGTGATCTGTCAGAGTCATTGTAGCTTCTACAATGTCTATTAGTTGTTCCGTCAAAGTCATTCCAGCTTCTAGAATGTCTGTTAATTGCTCCGTCAGAGTCATTTCCGGTTTCAGAATATGTCTATTAGGTGTTCTCTCCGAGTCATTGCAGCTTCCAGAATGTGTATTACTTGTTCTGTCGGCGTCATTGTAGCTTCCAAGATGTCTATTAGGTGTTCCGTCAGAGTGAATGCAGTTTCCAGAAAGGCTTTTACTTGTTTCGTTAGAGTCATTGCAGCTTCCAGAATATCTGTTCCATCAGAGTCATTGTATTTTCCAGAATGTCTAATATGTGTTCCGTCAGAGTCCTTACAGCTTCCAGAATGGATATTATTTGTTCTGTCAGAGTCATTGCAGCTTTCAGAATGTCTATTACGTATTCCGTCAGAGTCATTGCAGCTTACACAATATATTTTTTAGTTGTTCCATCAGAGTCATTGGATTTTAGCTTCCAGAATGTCCATTAGGTGTTCCGTCAGAGTCCTTGCAGCTTCCAGAATGGATATTATTTGTTCTGTCAGAGTCATTGCAGCTTCCAGGATGTCTACTAGGTGTTCCGTCAGAGTGAATGCAGCTTCCAGAATGGCTCTTACTTGTTCCATCAGAGTCATTGCAGCTTCTAGAAAGCCTATTAGGTGTTCCGCCAGAGTGAATGCAGCTTCCAGAATGGCTCGTACTTGTTCCATCAGAGTCATTGCAGCTTCTAGAAAGCCTATTAGGTGTTCCACCAGAGTCATTGCAGCTTCCAGAATCTCTATTACCTATCCCGTCAGAGTCATTGCAGCTTCCAGAATCTATATTACCTGTTCCATCAGAGTCATTGGAGCTTGCAGAATATCTATTAGGTGATCCGTCAGAGTCATTGCAACATTCAGAATGTCTATTAGGTGATCTGTCAGAGTCATTGTAGCTTCTACAATGTCTATTAGTTGTTCCGTCAAAGTCATTCCAGCTTCTAGAATGTCTGTTAATTGCTCCGTCAGAGTCATTTCCGGTTTCAGAATATGTCTATTAGGTGTTCTCTCCGAGTCATTGCAGCTTCCAGAATGTGTATTACTTGTTCTGTCGGCGTCATTGTAGCTTCCAAGATGTCTATTAGGTGTTCCGTCAGAGTGAATGCAGTTTCCAGAAAGGCTTTTACTTGTTTCGTTAGAGTCATTGCAGCTTCCAGAATATCTGTTCCATCAGAGTCATTGTATTTTCCAGAATGTCTAATATGTGTTCCGTCAGAGTCCTTACAGCTTCCAGAATGGATATTATTTGTTCTGTCAGAGTCATTGCAGCTTTCAGAATGTCTATTACGTATTCCGTCAGAGTCATTGCAGCTTACACAATATATTTTTTAGTTGTTCCATCAGAGTCATTGGATTTTAGCTTCCAGAATGTCCATTAGGTGTTCCGTCAGAGTCCTTGCAGCTTCCAGAATGGATATTATTTGTTCTGTCAGAGTCATTGCAGCTTCCAGGATGTCTACTAGGTGTTCCGTCAGAGTGAATGCAGCTTCCAGAATGGCTCTTACTTGTTCCATCAGAGTCATTGCAGCTTCTAGAAAGCCTATTAGGTGTTCCGCCAGAGTGAATGCAGCTTCCAGAATGGCTCGTACTTGTTCCATCAGAGTCATTGCAGCTTCTAGAAAGCCTATTAGGTGTTCCACCAGAGTCATTGCAGCTTCCAGAATCTCTATTACCTATCCCGTCAGAGTCATTGCAGCTTCCAGAATCTATATTACCTGTTCCGTTAGAGTCATTGCAGGTTCCAGAATATCTATTACCTGTTCCGTCAGAGTCATCGCAGCTTCCAGAATCTCTATTACCTGTTCCGTTAGAGTCATTGCAGCTTCCAGAATCTATATTACCTGTTCCGTTAGAGTCATTGCAGGTTCCAGAATATCTATTACCTGTTCCGTCAGAGTCATTGCAGCTTCCAGAATCTCTATTACCTGTTCCGTTAGAGTCATTGCAGCTTCCAGAATCTCTATTACCTGTTCCGTCAGAGTCATTGCAGCTTTCAGAATCTCTATTACCTGTTCCGTCAGAGTTATTGTAGCTTCCAGTATTGTGATTCATTGTTCCGGTAGAGTCATTTCAGCTTCCAGAATGGTCATTAGTTGTTCCGTCAGATCATTGTAGCTCATAGAGTGGCCATTAGTTGTTCTGTCAGAGTCATTTCAGCTTGCAGAATGACCATCATTTGTTCTGTTAGGGTAATTTCTGCTTTCAGAATAACCATTATTTATTCAGTCAGATTTCAAGCAAAATAGGATTTGAAATTAAGAAGGATAAAACAAAAATAATGAAAATTCCCCTTAATCAAAGTGGAAAAATACACATAGAAGGGACAGATATTGAAGAAGTCAGTCAATTTGCATACCTTGGCAGCTACATAGACAAGGATGGTGACACGAGAAAGGAAGTAAGAATCAGAATTGCAAAAGCAGCATCGATCTTCAAGAACTTTGAGAACATATAGAATTCAAAAGTTATAAGCACAAAAACCAAGTTAAGACTATTCATTCCAAATGTAATATCCACCCTCATTTATGTATGTGAAAGCTGGAAAACAACAAAAGAAATAGACAAGAAATTAGACTCTTTTGAAAACAAGTGCCTAAGGAAAATACTCGGCATCAAGTGGAGCGAATTTAAGAACAATGCAGAGATAAGACAGATGACTGAACACCAACCAGTCTCATGGGTGATCGGGAAAAGGAGATGGACATATGTTGGTCACTTGATGAGAAGAAATGATCAGAGAATCCCAAAACAAGCTATCAAGTGGAACACAACAGGCCAAAGAAAAAGAGGCAGACCACGTGAAACTCTGAAGAGGACATTGTTAAGAGAGGCCAAATTAACAGGCATAAAATCCCTTGATGAGGTTGAAAGACTCGCCGAAGACAGGAACAATTGGCGAACTACTTTGCGAGCCCTATGTGACGTTTAACGGCACGGGAAGGATATAATATATAAGATATAAGATTCAGTCAGAATCATTGTAGCTTCCAGAATATACATTAGTTGTTCTGTCAAATTTATTGCAGCTACCAGAATGGCCATTCGTTGTACCCTGAAGTTTATATTGACTGATTTCTCTAGTGTTTTTTTTTCTTGGGTTAAAATGAGAATTCCCGCTTCTCCTCTGTGTATTGCTTCATCTACGTTCAAGTTCAGTTAATTATGAACTAAAGCTGTCTTGATAATGAATGTATGCAAATTAATAAAGTGTTAAATCACGCCACATCTGCTACTTTCTCTGATATTTACCGGCGCTGGCCTATCAGGTGGAACACTTGTACAGTAAAATGACAATGGTTAGACATTTAAAGATTTACAGTAATAAGACCTTGCTTTGTTGGTCATTTAAGACACATACATTATTCATTATTCTATACAATTAACACTTTAATTCAACAAACATGGCAGATGGAAAATGCGACTTACGCAAAACTGTTATTTAGGATAAGACAAATAAAGTCTTTATTATTCAACAAATCATCTGCGACACCTGTGATCCGGAGCTTGAATTTCAGTTAAAAAAAAAAAGAAAATAAAGTTTCTGTCACGTCTTCTCAGCAACAGGTGTCCCGCGTTATTCACCTCCATGTTAGTCATGTACATTTTAACATCCAGATGTTTTTTTTTTAGAACCAAACGAATGAAAGTCATTTAGGGCCATATTCTGGAAATAACGAATAGTTTTCTTGTAGCAGCAATAAGGAAGTGGGGGGGGGGGGGGAAGGGGGTCCATCTAACGCATTGCTTCGGGGACTGGAGGAAGGGTAAGGTGGAGAAAGGGATCAGAGAAAATAAGGGATGTGAGTAATGTTGTCTACTTTTCATACTGAAACATTGTCCTTGGTGCCTTACAAGACGCGCCTGAATATAGGACGCACTGGTGTATAAGACTCATTGGAGTAGAAGACGGACTGGAGTATAAGACGCACTGGTGTATAAGACGCACTGCAGTAGAAGACGCACTGGAGTATAAGACGCACTGGTGTATAAGATGCACTGGAGTAGAAGACGCACTGGAGTATAAGACGCACTGGAGTAGAAGACGCACTGGTGTATAAGACGCACTGGAGTAGAAGACGCACTGGTGTATAAGACGCACTGGAGTAGAAGACGCACTGGTGTATAAGACGCACTGGAGTAGAAGACGCACCTGTAATTTGACACAATATATTTTAGAACAGAAAAGCGAAAACGCCACATTTTTCCTTAACAATATGGCAGTGTAGTTAAAAAAAATAGGCGACTATCAGCAAATGGCAAAGTTTAACTTCAATTTTCTTGTACTGTTTATTCGTATATTTATTTTTTTATAAATTAAGAGACTCCCACTTCGTTTAATTAAATCATTTTACAAATAAAGCTACGGTATATTTGTTCAGGGCGTTTAAAATATTTTAAGTTCAAATATACTATGAAAAGTCGAACACCCATGAAAATAAACATTACCTGGACACGTGTGTGTGTGTGTGTGTGTGTTCGTGTCTGTGTACGTGTGTGGCTGTGTGTGTATGTGAGAGAGAGAGAGAGAGAGAGAGAGAGAGAGAGAGAGAATGTTACCTTGAATCATTTAAGTTGTGAAATTATCGTGTATTGCATCCTGTGCTAGATTATGTAGTGGTTACAATTTATTTCTTCTTTTCTTCTTCTTCTTCTTCGTTCGCTTCTACTACCAAGACCGCACCGTGATTCTATTGAATTTACATCTGTGGTCGTCGATAGGTTCCGTGGTAACTCTGTGATTCCCAAAAGGACCACACGAAATCCCCCAGAGAATCACAAAAAGTTCAGAGTATCGCAGGGCTTGAGCTGTATTCTCGGTGCGTCGCAGAAGTGAGATTGCGTGACACCGTGGTTTTCGTTGCGCAAGTTTAGTCTAGAGTTGGACTTTCTCATCGGAAAACCTCAACGTGTTTTGGATATCAGTATATCCCCGCCGGGTGAGAGGTGGTTGCTCATCCAACCCATAGTTGGACTTTCTCATCGGAAAACCTCAACGTGTTTTGGATATCAGTATATCCCCGCCGGGTGAGAGGTAGTTGCCTATCTAGACTGCCCTGTTCCAGTGCCTCCGACTTCAGCATTTTGTGGTCGTGGCCGCTACCCTTCCTAGTTGTGACCAGGCCGTAGCTTTTGTCCAGGAGGACGAATTCTCGCCGCTATTAAGTTTCACCCCTGGGTTAAGCCGGCTTAGGCGTAATATCCCAGTATGTGGGTGTTTAGGACGTGACCGACCTCTAGAGTGGAGGTACCGTGTCATGATTAATCACCAAGTTTCACAACTGGGTTAAGCCGGTTTAGGTATATTTCACCAGTATGGATGTACATCGGAAGTGGCCGGCCTCTAGAGCAGAGGTGCCGTGGTATGAGTAGATTTCGCCGCGAGACTACTGGACATACCGATTAAAATTCACTTTATCCTCTCCATCATCTTTTCACAGCGCATTTTCGCATTTTCTTCATTGGCCGGGAGGAGTCTCAGCCCATGCACGGCAGCTGAAGAATATCGCCAGCAACGGTAGATGACCTACCAAACATGACTCTCATCTATCCGAAACGTCTGGTTTTCAGGTACCAGATATTCGCTTTCGCCCCTTCTCCTGTCAGTTTGAACAGTTCTGCAACGAGAAGGCCAGGAGCTGGACTTGACTGTCAGAGTTTATTTGAGACGCATGCCTTGGAGACATTTAATTGGAGTGGGGATCGTATCCCCCACCCCACCTCCGGCTATAACAGTCATTAGAACCACAATTTATTTCGATTCCTATAGTCCTACCAATAATTTAGTCGCCTGGAATGTTAATCATTATGTATTGCTGCTTGGTTTGAGATATCACTTGCCATATTTCGCCAGTTCTGGTTGTTTTACATCATCATCATGTGACGTGTAATAAACATTTGCGTGCTATGATGACGTTGACGTGTTCGATGATCTCCATGTGACACGTTAGTGTTCGTGTTCCTGGGTTGCCTGAAAAGAGTGTATTATTTCAGGAAATGTGTTGGTTTCTTTACTAGCCACTAGCACTCTGCAGGTAGTCCTTCGCTGTTCATGAATTGGGGAGGAAATCAGTTACCACTTCTGTCATTACTGATGCTGAGAAGGCTCTATTACATCATCACATGCAATATCACACTCACATCATATGACCATAATTTTACCAAGTAAATATTTCTGGTTTACCTCTAAAATCTCACACTGTGTACCTGGGATTTTAATGATGGAGTCATTTCTCACCCCTGTAAGTCAGGGTTTCTCAGTCAAGTTTCCACTGAACTCTAGTGTTCCTCGACGAATCCTCAAAGGGTTCCATTGGAGATCGTGACTGAAAAATCCCTCCAGGCACATCTTGGGGGGTCCTAGGGATTATCTCCATGATTTTCTATTTGTTCACAACAGTTTGGTTAAGACGTTAGTTGTAGTTCTAGATATGGAAAATATATACTATAGCTTTATCTGCCTATACTTGTGACTTTATTAGAATTATTATAATTGGCTAGTAAAGAGAATTAAACAAAGAAAACTTAAATATTTTGGACAAATTAAACGTCATGATAATCTAGAGAAGACCATCTTGGAGGGGTACGTAATGGGGAAAAGAAGAAGAGGAAGACCAAGGTGAATATGGCTGCAAGACATTGTTGATGATCTGCAAATGGTCGCATCAGCTGCAGGGCATCTTGCTTACAACCGAGAGGCCTACACGAGAGCTGTTAGGGAGGCAAAATTCCGCAAGGGACATGCAAATGACTGACTGACTGACATGTTATGGTTCATGTGTGTATGTTTAGCGGTGTGTATACTCAATGGCGGTGATAGGTGGGAAGAGGAACATATGAAACCAGAAGTGAGTGGCGGTAATATCTTAACGCACGAGATTCGCGAGATCATTTGGGTTAAATTCCAAAGTTTCTGGCAAAAGCTGGAGAAGGGCTTCTTTAATATGTAAGACAGGTCACTTTACCCGTTTGTCTCTCTCTTAAATTAGAATTCTTTCCTTCGTTCATTCGCCGTTGAACTCTTTCCTATCTTTTATTAGACAAGCTTCTGACGTCAGGCACATATTTTATTATCGATTAGAGCAGAATTTATTCTCGTCATCTGACATGTTTAAGAATAAAGTCTCTTAATAAATTTAACTTTGACATCATAAAGTGGGACATTTTATAACCGATTAAAAATAATAGGAAAATAAACCTGTAAATAAACTGAAATTATTCAGGACAGGAAAGGGGATATATATTTTTGTTCAGAATGTGGTAGCTCTCTCCCCAGGTCGTTCCAGCTTAGTTTCTTGATCATTTCCATTCTTCAAAGTGTATCTTTCAAAATCGTTTGTAGATTTTGTATTTTTCTTTGCCAGGCGGGGGTCTAGTATCATGTCTAAACATATTGGGCTGTCTTCCATTGGAGGTTCTATCCGTTAATTTTGTATGTATATTGTGTGTTGTATTTGAAAGTGAGAATGTTATATATGCTGTCATTTTCTTGTTGATAGTCATTAGTTACCTTTAAGATCTCTATATATGAGAGCGAAAATAAGAATTTCCTAATATACATTATACATAATCAGAAAAGTTAAAGGCAGCTAACATACAAAATATACATCATACTGGCTTGTGTTGTGTATGACGGATTTCAATGAAAAGAATAAACCTCGATTGTGGCTCTTGATGTCAAAGATGGGTATAAAAGAGTCTCTTACACAACCCTGTTACCGCTGATACTGGAGGGCGGTGTAGACACGTGGCTTGGCCGCTGTTGAAAGAAGCAAGTGTCTTAATGAAGGACCTCAGAGCCCAGAATTATTACGATAGGGCTACTGGATCATTATCTCCTGTGCATTTCCATATATATTCTACAGGAATTGGGCAGTACATTGGAGCAGTCCTGGGCGAACGTTGACATAAAGTTGTGATAAATCTGGAAAAACTAAGTAGTCTGTGGTGCTCCCTATACAGTAGAATTGTAGGATCCAATGTTTCTACTGTAAAAATGCCAGGGACAAGAGAGAGAACACATTTTATAAACTACTTGGAATCACAGTTGACAGATACTTGTTCTTTTCTCACTATGTTGATAATATAATACAAAAAAACTAAAAAAGCAATTCGTGCGATTAGGATTATGGCTGCAACACATTTCTCACAACAAATTCTGTTCTTGTTAAGGCAAGAGCAGGTGTTGTTTATTTTAGCCTACGATCTTGGTCTATGAACTCGGTCTAATTCACAGCTGACCACTATGAGACTATAAAGAATGAGTATATGAGAGTAGTCTAGAAATGCACTAGAGATGCTCCAGTGACAGTGATGTGGTATCTGCTTGACATGCCAAGTGTGAAAGTGAGACCCAAGTTCGCACAGGTCAAGACATACATCAGGTTTACAAGTTCCTTCATAAGAAACTTCGGTTGGCGCGTCTTCCATTCTATTAGTGTCTATTGTTATGTTCTTTTCTAATGTTCACGTTGCTACATCATATGCATACCAAGTGTAATGTTTTTTTGTTTTTTTTTTCTGAAGTATTCCAGCTACAGTTTCATTTACATATTAGAAACAGGTCTGGAGACATGATTGCTCACTGCGGTACTCTCCTGAAGGTTCACTTTTCTAAACTATGATGTTCTATTTCACTCTTGTAAGTCTGTTTCCAGACATTTTAAAATCAAAATATACATTATTCCTTTTATATCACTCTTTCTGAGTCTTAGCAGCAGACATTTTCTTCTCCAGGCATTGTCAAATGCATTGTCCATGTCTATCCATGTAGCTATTATAGTTTCCATTTCTCAGAATGAATCTTCATTTTCCTACACTACGTGAATATTTGGTCTTCTGTTAATAGATGTACTCGAAGCTGTCTCTTTATTAGATTTTTTTGCGTTTTTAGGCGCCATATAAGTCTCGTGTTTATGATATTTTCCAGTACTTTTTCTAAGGTATCTGACAGGCTAATCGGCTGGTTTTGGTTTTTCCTGGTTTATATATTGTATCATTTCATTATTTTCCATATCTCAGGAGCTGTCTGTGTCATCTGCCCGGCGCTGAATACTTGAATAACTCTGGACTTGTCTCAGGTCCCGTGTTTGTATCAATTAATTCATGAAGCCTTTTTCACCAGAGAATTGTTTTTCTTTTAGCATTTCAGGATTTTTAAAGCTATTTCTATGAGAAAAGAGTGTGCCTGCATGTGTATGTGGGGGTGGTGGTGTGGGAGTGTGGTGGGGTGTGTGATATAAATGGTGTTATTTGTTAAGGATCACATACACAAACACCACATCAGATAAATACAAGACAAATGAATGCGAAACATCTCCGTCAGTTAGTTCTTTTGGCATTCTCTTCGTAAGTAAGACACAAAATGCACCAAGAAAGACGTGGGTAAGCAGAAGTAGAGGGTCCTGACTGGCTGATAAACGAGAGAAAGAAATATCGCTAAAAATCAGTACAGCATGATATTATGCCCCAAGGGCACCAACATTGGATAACTATGACCCAAACGAAAGGCACCCAGATGGCATAAAATATAATGATGAGAAAATAGTATGTGTGATGAGTGGATGAAAAAAAGCCCAAAAAGAATAAAGAGAAGGAGAGAATAAGCCTGCTCGCTATGACTTCCTTAACAAGGAAACTATCAAAATCCTCTGACAGGTAGAGAAAATAAGCACTGAAAAGACTGAAGAATAGGTCTAATAGTATTAACTTTTACTCATTTACAAGAATAAGAAAATGCAGCGAATTGAGTGAGGTCAAGGCAAGAAACCTGGTCATCGAGAGCAGGAATAAGAACATAGAAAACAGATAACGGATAGTCCTACATTTTATATCCTTCCCGTGCCGCTAAACGTCACATAGGGTTCGCATGGTAGTTTGCCATGATTTCCAGTTTTCGGCAATCATTTCAGCATCACCAAGGGATATTGGTAATATGGTGTAATGCCCACTGAACAGGCCTCTCTTAACAGTGTCCTCTTTAGAGTTTCACGTGGCCGACCTCTTTTTCTTCGCCCTTTTGTGTAACACTTGAAAGTCTGTTTTGAGATCCTCTGGTTGTTTCTTCTCAGCACATGACTGACATATGTTCATCTTCTTTTTCTGATCAGCCTTAAGACAGGTTGTTGTTCACTCATCTGTCTTATCTCTGCGGTGTTCTTGAATTCGTTCCACACCGTACCGAGTATTTTCCTTAGGCATTTGTTTTCAAAAGAGTCTAATTTCTTATCTATTTCTTTAGTTGGTTTCCAGCTTCTGCATGAATAAATGAGAGTGGATATTACATTTACATTGAATAATCTTAACTTGGCTTTTGTGCTTATCACGTTTGAGTTCCATATGTTCTGAAGATTCTTGAAGATTAGGGATGCTTTTGCTTCTACTTATCTATCTATCTATCTATCTATCTATCTATCTATCTATCTATCTATCTATCTATCTATCTATCTATCTATCTATCTATCTATCTATCTATCTATCTATCTATCTATCTATCTATCTATCTATCTGTGTATATATGTATGTGTGTATGTATGTATGTGTGTATCTGTGTATGTATGTGTGTATGTATGTATGTATATATGTATGTATGTATGTAAGCATGTGTACGCACGCATGTGTGTATGTATGTAAATGTATTTGTAAATATTTATCTGTCTATCTGCCTATCTATGTATCTGCAATGGCATGAATTAAAGCTAGGATAAAGTGGTAGAATTTATTATCTGTGAGTCTAGGTGGAGCCTAGTAGACAGAAAGCATGGTAGGACAAGGACCGATGACGTGTCACTTCATATAGATTTTGAATTATTATCGTGCCTGTTGCCTAATTAACTCTTACTAGACTAATTGATTTTAGTTTGTGGTATGTAGGTTTTACGCTTTTGTCTATCTACCTACCTATAAACCTACCTACTATATACCTGCCTACCTATATACCTGCCTACTATATACCTGCCTACTTATATACCTACCTACCTATATACCTGCCTACCTATATACCTACCTACCTATATACCTGCCTACCTATATACCTACCTACCTATATACCTGTCTGCCTATATACCCACCTACGTATATACCTGCCTATCTATATACCTGCCTACCTATATACCTGCCTACCTATATACCTGCCTACCTATATACCTGCCTACCTATAAACCTACTTACCTATACACCTGTCTACCTATATACCTAACTACAAACCTAGATACCTTCCTACCTGTATACCTGCCTACCTATATACCTACCTAACTATATACCTGCCTACCTATATACCCACCTAGCTATATACCTGCCTGCCTATATACCCACCTACGTATATACCTGCCTACCTATATACCTGCCTACCTACATACCTGCCTACCTATATACCTACCTATATACCTGCCTACCTATATACCTGCCTACCTATATACCTGCCTACCTATATACCTGCCTACTTATATACCTGCCTACTTATATGCCTACCTACCTATATACCTGCCTACCTATATACCTGCCTACCTATATACGTGCCTACCTATATACCTGCCTACCTATATACATACCTACCTATACGCCTGCCTCCTACCTATATACCTGCCTACCTACCTACCTATATACCTACCTATATACCTGCCTATCAATCCACTTACCCACACACTTACCTGCCTCTCGACTCACCTGCCTTCCTGCGTAATTTAATTTTATTTGATATACTTAACTTAAAGCAGACGAAAAATGTTTCAAATCACCATCAGTAATTTAAAGCTCTTTGTATGTTTGTCTCTTGTCTATCACACAGAGACTGACTGTGGAACATTCTGAAACAATATAGAGTACGAACAAAGCACCGGATTTTTCACCCATTCATATTTGTTTGTTATTTTTATCACTGACTTGGCCTCCTGCTATGTTATACTTGTATCTGCCTGTGATAATCAATCTTCTTTTGCTAGGATGTCTGCTGCTTCATTCTTGAGTATATCACAAAGGGATTGAATACACTGCGTTACAGCTCTTGAGACAAGAAAGTCTTACATGTTTGTTATAATGCTGTTCACAGGTTACTGAAGATTTCATATTTGTGGTTCCTTTATGCCGTAATTACTGACTGCATCAGTCAGGTACACTATTTTTTTCTTTAAAGCTTGTTTCTAATGTTAAAGCCTCTGCTGGTGATTTTAGAGCATATGCAAGTGATGTTAGAGCCTTTGCTGGTGATTTCAGAGCCTCTGCTGCTGATTTTAGAGCATCTGCTGCTGATTTTAGAGCCTCTGCTGCTAACTTTAGAGCCTTTGCTGGTGATTTTAGAGCCTTTGCTGGTGATTTTAGAGCCTATGCTGGTGATTTTAGAGCCTTTGCTGGTGATTTAAGAGCCTCTGCTGCTGATTTTAGTGTCTATGACGGTGACTTTATTGCCTCTGCGACTAAACGTGGGCTTGATTGTCATCAGGACTGTCATCAATCAGCTTAGAGATCCCAAACACTACGGATTCAACAGTAATCTCGGTCAGTTTGGACATTTTAATTCACACCCTCACCCCCAGGGTCCCCACGTCGATGGGAGCAGAACGTGGACTTAAAGGGCATCGGGAATGTCTCTATTCATCTCAGCGAATATGGATTCGACAGTAATATCGATAGTTTTCGATGATTTGTAAATGTCACCAGCATCCCACACCCACCCCCCACCCCAGTGTGGTTGGTGGATGATCAACCACTGTATGGGCGCTCTCTTATGAAATAAACACTCTGACCATTTTCTAAATGAAAGCTGAGGTGAACAACAGTAGTGTTGAAACAGACGTCGTATTTGTATTACTGAAAACTAACACGTGTTGTGCTCAAACACTGTTCTGTACTGTTTTTATTACGTGTTAGCATGAGCATTGGCCCCAGTGACGGAACATACGTTATATTGGTCTACGCCCTGTAACAAGACAACCCAGATAAAAATAACATAGAACTACACATCAATACACGACATGACCAGTTACATGTAATCGACTAACTCAACACCATAACTGACACTTAACAAGAATCCAGTAATCACAGGATTAAACAGTCACCAAACAATCAGCAAATGTTTAATGATGGATCCCGTTTGTTCGATGTGTGTTGCATAGATGTAGGGTGTAAACTGATGAGAACAATTACAATGATCATAAAAAAATGTCCGGGTCACTAACATGGCAATGGGACTAATTCAGACATACAACATTGACAAAATATGCCAAAACTACAACAAAATTTTCAACCTTAAATTACAACCTTGTCCAAAACTGGGACAAATCAAATGCACACTCTACATGACAAGTAAAACATCTGTCCTGAAGAAGACAATCCGTCTAACTACAACGTTGTCATAAAAAGCACAGTCCATCTAACACAAATACGACAACTGCTGCCCTAAAAAAGGACAAATAAACACAAATACTACATACTAGAACAACACTTCTGTCCTAAAAGAGGACAATCACACCAAACTTGAACCAGAGAATCCATAACATCCCTTTGTACAAAATCATCTCACACACGACCTGTCCCTACAACATTCAGACCATAAACTAACCCATTCATACATCCCGCCCATCAGACCCAAGTGACTGAATTCTCAATCGGAACACAGAGATACTTTCTCCGTGCTAGCATAAACAGGTGAGTTGTGGTCTATTACTGTTTGACCACAACAACAGTGTTTCTCACAAAAAAAATGTCTTTCGTGAATCAGGAATCTGGTCCGTGGATCATGTTTTTCGTTACCAATGCAAAACATTTATCAACTCAGCAGATATAACGTCATCTATTTGTGTGGGCGGATCTTTTTCCGTCACGGCCGACACCCCGAACTATGACGGGAGTTACTTCTCGTCGTTCAGCGGGCTATTGTTTGTACCGGTCGGTTTTGATTCCATCCCCTCCCCCCCAGTAATCTGTCCAGATTATAAGTTATATGTGTGACAAGTTTTGTTGTAATTGCTCCAGACGTTCCAGTGTGATGCTGGAACATACACACACATTATATATATATATATATATATATATATTATATATATATATATATATATGAACGTGTGTGCATGTATTTATGTATGATTGTTAGCTCATCACGTGGTAACGCCTGTAGGAATTTCAATCAAACTTGGCACACATAAAACTTACAATCTTGAAACTGCACCGTGTACGTTAGATCATCCCTACGACCCTAAGATGGCCTGGGTGGTTGGAGTGGGATGGAAACCGAACGACGCAAACAATTGCCCCACTGAACGACGGGAAGTAACTCCCGTTATATTTATTCCTGCTGTGGAATGTCTGTCGTGACGGACAAAGGTCAGCACACACAAATCCATGACATTATATCTGCTGAGATGCCGAACCGTTGGCACTGATAACGATAAACATGATACACGGAGCAGATTTCTTACTCATGAGACATCTTACTGTTTTTCACTTCAGCTTCTATTTAGAAAATGTTCAGAGTGTTTATTTCATAACAGAAGGCCCATACAGTGGCTGATCAGCTACCAACCATACGGGTGGACAGGGGGGTTGGATGTTCTAGAAGGTTGTGGATATGACTGCGGTCTTGGACTCATGATGTTTCGAGAATCTTCCAGCACCCACCCGACTCTTAGATGGTCGTATATAAGGTAAGCTAATTCGGCAAATCTTCCAGTTTATCATCTGTCAGGGAATGTGACAGTGTCATGTCGCCCTTTTAGTTAATGGTCTCTTTTTTTGTTTTAATTATATTTGTAAACATAAATTTTAACAGTATTTTTTCCTTATGGTTATATTAGTTTTTTTTTATTGTATTCTACAGTAGAATTCATTGCTCTGTGACAGTGTGTCTTTTTCTTATTTTTTCAAATTAGCTTTTCACATTAGGGAGAGAAAGACGAAGCGTGAGACAGAGGGAGAGAGACTGAGAGAATGAATGAATGAAAGAATGAATAATCTTTATTTTTAAAGGTAAAGAATTGGGCACGCAGGCCCGTCTTACATTCTGCCCTTCATCATTCCATCTTTCATTCTTTCCACACACTTGATTTAGTACAAATATACACATTAAATTAGGAAAAAACATATCAAAAGAGTGTAAGATTTAACTGCTACATTCAAAGTAAAAGAGAAGAAGTAATTAACCTAATAAAATAGCACTCATGCACACAAACACACGCAGACATATACATAAACAAACATACATTGTAAATACAGATCTTCTAACATATGTTTTAACACACATTAATTCCTAACAATATCTAACAAGTTTCTCTTCTAACTATGTCATTTTAGTACTTGATGGTTGGCGAGTCACGTGTTGAGAGAGTTCTGGTTATTTTATGGAGGCATATAATTACAAGCAAGTAAATAATGAAACAGGTTTGAGTTAAAGGATGAAGTATTAACAATGGATTTTAAATGGTAAGGGAGGGTGTTCCAGAGCTGTACTGCAGAGTGTGCAAGGCTTTTCTTGTACAGATCAATCCTGGGTTGAGGATGAATACAGTTTTGTAAACCCTGGCTATGTTTAGTGTTATACGTAAACAGTGACAACAAGTAAGGCGGAACATTGTGCGACAGAATTCTCTGAACAAACTGAACTTGGTTAAAATTGATTCTATTTATGAGGAGTAGAATTCTGAGTTGTTTGTGTTGATCTACAGTCTGTACTGGGTGTTTGTCACACATAAGATTTATTGCTCGCTTGTGAAGTGAGTGGAGCCTCTTTGTGTTTGAGACTGAGCATCCATCCCAGATTGTGGAACAGTAATCTAAGTGTGTTTGTATGTGTGGTATGTAGTATATTTTTCTTGTGTCTTTGTCGATAAAGTGTTTAATTTTGGCTAATTGGTAAACTTTCTGTGCAATCAAGTTTGTTAGGTTATGTACGTGAGAATTCCAAGGTAAATACTGATTTAATGATGAGTCCTAGGGTTTTATGTTCATGAACATTTTCTATTGCCTTAATCCCAGCACAAAGCTATAGTGAAGTTTTTGTTGAATCTGCAGTTTCTGTCTTGTAGTGATGAGCATGGATTTTATTTTGTTTTTGTTTATCAACATACCATTTTTATTACTCCATTTAATCAAACTGTTTATATCATTTTTGAGCGTTGTCTGTAGTTTATTGATGTCACAGTCACTATTATAAACAGTACAGTCATCAACGAAAAGATCACATGAAGAATGCTTTAGGTTTAGTTGTAAGTCGTTATTATAGGTAGCAAGGAGAAGAGGACCAAGAATGGAGCATTGAGGAATACCGGTGTCAATCACAGACGAGCCAGATATTTTGTTTCTAAAGCAAACTACTTGTTTTCTACCTGAGAAAAAAGATGTAATAAATTTTGTTAGGTCAGGGTGTAATCTGTAGCCTTCCAGCTTTTTTGCAAGAATTTCATGATCAATCATATCGAAGGCTTTCTTGAAATCAACAAAGACAGCAGTACACAATTTGTCATCATTTATATTAGACAGCCAGCTTTCTTTCATTTTAGTTAATGCTGTGTGGCAGGAGTAATTTGGTCTGAAACCTGACTGACAGTCCATTAGTAAATTGTTTTCTTGCATGTGAAGCAGTGTTAAATTTTGTATACGCTTTTCAAGAGGTTTAGATAGTGATGACAGAATGGATATGAGTCTATAGTTTGAGAGGTCACTAGTCTGTCCAGATTTAAAAAGAGGAAAAACTTTGGCGAGTTTAAAAGAGTCAGGAAAATATTGTTTGTCAATGCCAAATTGTATAAGTATGTTAGTGTGTCTGTGATAACAGGTGCAGCGTAGCGTAGTATCTTGTCACTAATGTCATCACATCCTGCTGAGTTAGTGTTCTTTAAGGACCGGATATAGTTACACACCTCACCGACTGTGAGGAAAGGAATATTAATTTGTTTTAGCTTTACACATTTACTGTCGCTGAATGTTTTCAACATGCTCAGGTCGCAATTAGGGGTCGGTAATGAAGGAAGATTTTAGAATAGTAATTTCTTCCCTAAAATGTTCACTGAAGTTAAAGCAAGTATGTTCACCATTAACTGTTTGTGGGTCAGTTTGCTTCCGTTTATTTACAAGAGTATTAATCGCTTCTCCAGATTAATTTACTATCAGTTTTGTCTTTCACTAAATTTCTGAAGTAATTTTTCTTTTCCTGCCTAATTAAATGAGAGAGTGAAAGAGAGAGGTAGGGAGTGAATGAATAAATAATCTTTATTTTTAAAGGGTAAAGAATTGGGCACGCAGGCCTGCCGATTTATAGAGACGGAGAGAAAGAGAGAGGAAGGGAGGGAGAGAGAGGGAGAGAGAGAGAGGGGAAAGAAAGGGAGAGAGTTAAATAGAGAGAGATAGAGAGAGGGAGAGAGGGAGAGATAGGGAGAGAGAGATAGGAACAAAGAGGGAGAGATAGATTTGAGATGCCATGTTTCACCAACGGACAACTTTATGTTGCTTGCTCAAGGGAGAGAGAGAGAGGGAGAAAGAGAGTGAGAGAACGAGAGAGAGATAGAGAGGGTGAGAGAGGGGAATAGAGATAGAAGGAGAGAAATTTGAGACCACCATGTTTACCACGGACAACTTTATGTTGCTTGCTCAAGGAAGAGAGAGAGTGGAAGAGAGAGGAGAGGAGATAGAGAGGGTGAGAGAGGGGAACAGAGAGAGAGGGAGAGAGATTTGATATCATGTATTCCCCGCCCCCACGGACAACTGTATGTTGCTTGCTGAAAGATGATGACAACGTTTTAAAGCAGTTACTTCTTGTATCAACTTATTCCATGTCCGTGCCTTTGACTCCAGCGCCAGAGATTTGAATACATTTGTTTCCTACCACATTTTCTCTGCTTCATTCAGTTCTTCATCTCTTACATCGGGATGTCCTCTAGAACCCAGTTATCTTTGTGTCGTCTCTCGTTTTGTCCGCCATTCAGTTTCAATTTGCTCTGTGTAAGATAGTGGTTAACTTATCCTATGTTCTCTACCTTCCTTTGCTCTGTCTAAGATAGTGGTTAACTTATCCTATGTTCTCTACCTTCCTTTGCTCTGTCTAAGATAGTGGTTAACTTATCCTATGTTCTCTACCTTTCTTTGCTCTGTCTAAGATAGTGGTTAACTTATCCTATGTTCTCTACCTTTCTTTGCTCTGTCTAAGATAGTGGTTAACCTATCCTATGTTCTCTACCTTTCTTTGCTCTGTCTAGGATAGTGGCTGACTTATCCTATGTTCTCTACCTTTCTTTGCTCTGTCTAAGATAGTGGCTGACTTATCCTATGTTCTCTACCTTTCTTTGCTCTGTCTAAGATAGTGGTTAACTTATCCTATGTTCTCTACCTTTCTTTGCTCTGTCTAAGATAGTGGCTGGCTTATCCTATGTTCTCTACCTTCCTTTGCTCTGTCTAGGATAGTGGCTGACTTATCCTATGTTCTCTACCTTCCTTTGCTCTGTCTAAGATAGTGGCTGACTTATCCTATGTTCTCTACCTTTCTTTGCTCTGTCTAAGATAGTGGTTAACTTATCCTATGTTCTCTACCTTTCCTTGCTCTGTCTAAGATAGTGGTTGACTCAATCCCCTGTTCTCTACCTTCCTTTGCTCTGTCCACCAAAGTGGTTGACTTAATCCCCTGGTCTCTACCTTTCTTTGCTCTATCCACCAAAGTGCTTGACTTAATCCCCTGTTCTCTAACTTTCTTTCCGTTATCCACCAAAGTGGTTGACTTAATCCCCTGTTCTCTATCTTCCTTTGCTCTATCCACAAAAGTGGTTGACTTAATCCCCTGTATTCTACCTTTCTTTGCTCTGTCCATCAAAGTGGTTGACTTAATCCCCTGTTCTCTACCTTCCTTTGCTCTATACACCAAAGTGGTTGACTTAATCCCCTGTTCTCTATCTTCCTTTACTCTGTCCACCAAAGTGCTTTACTTAATCCTCTTTTCTCTACCTTTCTTTGCTCTATCCACCAAAGTGCTTGAGTTAATCCCCTGTTCTCTACCTTTCTTTCCTCTATCCACCAAAGTGCTTGAGTTAATCCCCTGTTCTCTACTTTTCTTTTCTCTATCAACCAAAGTGCTTTACTTAATCCTCTTTTCTCTACCTTTCTTTGCTCTATCAACCAAAGTGCTTTACTTAATCCTCTTTTCTCTACCTTTCTTTGCTCTATCAACCAAAGTGTTTTACTTAATCCTCTTTTCTCTACCTTTCTTTGCTCTATCCACCAAAGTGCTTGAGTTAATCCCCTGTTCTCTACCTTTCTTTGCTCTATCCACCAAAGTGCTTGAGTTAATCCCCTGTTCTCTACCTTTCTTTGCTCTATCAACCAAAGTGCTTGACTTAATCCTCTGTTCTCTACCTTTCTTTGCTCTATCCACCAAATTGCTTGACTTAATCCCCTGTTCTCTACCTTCCTTTGCTCTGTCCACCAAAGTGGTTGACTTAATCCCCTGTTCTCTACCTTCCTTTGCTCTGTCCACCAAAGTAGTTGACTTAATCCCCTGTTCTTTACCTTCCTTTGCTCTATCCACCAAAGTAGTTGACTTAATCCCCTGTTCTCTACCTTTCTTTGCTCTGTCCACCAAAGTGGTTGACTTAATCCCCTGTTCTCTACCTTCCTTTGCTCTGTCCACCAAAGTAGTTGACTTAATCGACTCCTCTCTACCTTCCTTTGCTCTGTCCACCAAAGTGGTTGACTTAATCCCCTGTTCTCTACCTTCCGTTGCTCTGTCCACCAAAGTAGTTGACTTAATCCCCTGTTCTCTACCTTTCTTTGCTCTATCCACCAAAGTAGTTGTCTTAATCGACTCTTCTCTACCTTCCTTTGCTCTGTCCACCAAAGTAGTTGTCTTAATCGACGATTCTCTACCTTCTTTTGCTCTATCCACCAAAGTTGTTTCCATCGTAAACATTAATATTGCTTCAGCTTACACCTCCAGTCCAGACTTGCAAGCCTTGTAATTCCACGCGTTCTGTGTTCCACTCCAACATGTCAGTTACTTCATGTTGTAGACCCGCTTTCATCAGAATTCTCTGTCCGTTGCAACTTCCTCCTGCAGTTTTGCTTTTCAGTCTTATTCTCTCAGATTTGGTCTTGTTCTTACGTTTCCCTGCTTTCTTCGTTCTCTTAATACCCCGACCATGATTCCTTTTTCTTCACGACTCTGGTCAGTTTGACAACTTATTTAGATGTCGCAGCAGCGTCGACCGCACTGGCGATGATTCTGTAAATTATGAGATATCCATGGCGATATTGTAGTACAGGAAAGGACTTTAACGGTCACTCTGGCAGAGCCCTCATACCAGAGAAGAGGTTTAACTAACCGCCCGATGCCGCCTCACGCGCATCAGAGCGCCCCGGAGTTAGGAACTGCATTCCCTGCAGCCAATATGTCCCTCAGCTCGCAAAGAACACTTTGACTTGGGTTACATTAACTTACATTACGTGTAAACGCCGCCATATTTAGGCTGAAAACCCATATGATGGTAATAGTTTGCAGGTTTCCAGCAGTATTCCATATCATGACATACGAGGGGTGATTGATAAGTTCTCGGCATAAAGTACAACGAATTATTTGTGGGAAAATTGTTTTTTGGTTATTTCTCAACATAGTCCCCTTGCAAGTTTATGCACTTAGTCCAGCGATCATGGAGCACACGGATCCGTTCTTTGTAAAAGTCAGTAATTTGTGCCAGTAGAAGGTTGTCTACAGCATGAATGACATCATAATCTGAAGCAAATTTGCGACCACTAAGCTCCTTTTTTTAGTTTGAGAAACAGGTAATAGTCCGAAGGGGCCAAGTCTGGGGAATAAGGAGGATGTTCAAGAAGCTGGAAGCCGCATTCGTGAATGGCAGCCATTGCCACCAACGACTTGTGAACTGGAGCATTGTCTTGTTGAAAGATGACTCCTCTCGTCAATTTCCCTCTACGTTTTTCCTTCATTTTGACCCGCAATTGCTTCACAAGATTAGCGTAATAGGCCCCGGTGACCGTTCGCCCTTTTGAAGATAGTCTAGAAATAGCACACATTACGAATCCCAAAAGATGGAAGCCATCACTTTGCCTGCAGACAGAACCACCCTTGCTTTCTTTGGAGGTGGAGATCATGATGTTTCCATTGCTTTGACTGTTCTTTGGTTTCTGATTGAAAATGATGAACCCAAGTCTCATCCATTGTCACAAATTGCTGAAGAAACTGTTCAGCATCTGCAGAAAAATGACCAAGATTGTCTACTGACATGTTGAGACGCTGTCGTTTGTGATTAGCTCCAAGAAGTTTCAGGTCTCATCGAGCAAAGACCTTTGTCATTAGAAGATCAAACCTACAGGAAACCACAAACACCACCACATGATGACTATCACATGCTAAACAGAAAGGAACAAGTCACCATCTTCTGTCTCCGAACAGGATACACCCGACTCCGAAGTCATATGTATACAAAGTTTAAGGTTGGTACTACTAATCTATGTACATGTGCCCAGGTGCCCCAAACTGTGGAACATATCCTCCAGAACTGCACCAACTATGAAACACTGAGAAATAATTACTGGCCCAGTGAAACCACTAAAGAAGATAAGCTCTACGGTTCCATACATGAATTACAAAAAACAGTGAAATTTATCCAAGAGACAGGGCTGCAGGTATAGACAGACAATGCGAACGAAGAAGAAGAAGAAGATCATTGTAAATAATGACATGAACATGTTCTTGGGAGATGCTCAACTCAGTAGCAATGTACACTCACTTAGTCGTCGATCCTCCGTTATTATGTCATGGATTCTGTCGGTGGTTTCATCGGTGGTTATCGTTATTGGTCTTCCTGGATGGGGATCACTGGATGGGGATCGTCTTCCAGACTCTCTCTTCCATGTTTGAATTGAGCTGCTCATTTCTTCACTGTGCTGTAAGAAGGGGCACTCCCCCTAGAGTCTCTACCATATCCACATGGATATCCTTCGATGACAAGCCCTTAATATAGAGGTAGCGAATTACAGCTCGATGAGAAATTTTCTCAGTTTTCTCAATTTCTGTCACCCCTCACCACTTCAGTAGCTTGTAAACAAAACTGGTTGCAGTAAATTTCTTGAAACTTTTCTTACACTCACATGATCTACATATGCAATTAAAATCAACTGTCAAAGTTATAATCCGCCGATATTGAAGTCGGAGATGATCTCAACTCAGTTGCACGTACTCCGCAGCACCGCCGAGAACCCAGAATATGTCAATTTTCAAGACTGACTATAATATTTCCGATGCGCCCCAAGATGGCGGAATGTTCTCAAACCGCTTCTCAATAGAACAAAGCTCTAATAGAGTCCATGAACCAGGCCAGCTCCATAGAGGAATTTATTGCCTTCTGATCTCTATCAGGCAAGGAGATCAAGAGATCGTATATTCAATACAAGATTAATAATAGAGAAATGTAGAGAGTTTAATGTGAATCTGTATTTAGACGTTATAGACTACTCAATGGCATTTAATTGTGTACAACATCAGAAACTTTGGGAAATAATGGAAAAAATGGAATTTCCAACATATTTGATACAATTAACATCACTGCTGTATCTAGGCCAACAAGCAGCAGTAAGAATAAATGGTGAAACAACAACTTGGTTTGACATAAAACAAGGGGTAAGTCAGAGGTGCATAATTAAGTCTTACTTATTTAACTTGTATACTGAAAATATAATGAGGAATGTTAGAGAAGACGTAGACAAAGAATATTACGATGTCATAACAATTGAAGGTTATGAAATACCAGAGATTAGATATGCTGATGACACAGTATTACTGACCACAACACAAAAAGGAATGGAAAAACTAATTATGTCAGTCCGTAAGAACAACGAAGAGCAAAACGTCTATTTTAATGCGAACAAAACAACTAAATAATCTCTGGAGAGGAACAGACAGAAATACAAAAATAAGATTGGGCATGCGTCTTTCCAATCGCAACATATGCCTGTGAGACCTGGACACTTAACAAAACAGCTGAGAAACACATAAATGCCTTTGAATGTAAATGCTACAGAAGAGATCTTCAAATATCATGGACACAAAGAAGAACAAATATTTCCATGCAACAAGAACTTAATATTGAAGAAGGATGGGTAATAAAGAGAATTAAAGAGAGAAAACCTAAATATTTTGGACACATGATAATATAGAGAAGACCGTCTTGGAATGGTACACAATGGAAAAAAAGAAAGAGAGGAAGACTAAAGCCAATACAGCTGCAAAACATCGTTGATAATCTGAAATTGATGCATCAGCAGCAGGCTATCTTGCTCACAACCGAGAGGCCCACAGGAGTGCTGTTAGAGAGACAAAGTTCGGCAAAGGGACATGCAAATGAATGAATGAACTGCGTCGAGAAAAAGATCGGATTATTGGCCAGCACCACTGACACAAATAAATAAGTTTAGATCCTTCAGAACAATAAGAAAAGTTTGTGGAAAATGCACAAATGAAATTAAAGCAGGAATATGGGAGGTAAAAACAACCATTTATGATATGAAGAAAACATTTATGACATGAAGAAAAAAATTATGACATGAATAAAATATTTATGACATGTAGAAAACATTTATGATATGAAGAAAACATTTATGACATGATGAACACTTTTATGACATGATGAAAACATTTATGGCATGAATAAAATATTTATGACATGAATAAAACATTTGTGACATGAAGAATACATTTTGACATGAAGAAAACATTTATGTTATTTAGCAAACATTTATGATATGAAGAAAACATTTATGACATGAAGAAAACACTAATGAATAGTACGACATACATAATATCAAGAAAATAGTATTGTGGTGCTAAATAGGGTCGACAGTGCTGTATCATTTTGAAAATTCGATGATTAACAAACAGACAAAACAGAAATTGGAAGAAACACAGATTTTGAACAAAGCAGCAAGAAACACCATGAAACACTAGATAAACAATTGAAGACGTCATTGGACATCTTTTTACAAAAATGAAAACTATTTAAAAGTATAAAGAAAAAGACAGTCAATGTTTGAAAGCTAACAAAATACAGATTTTGGTATCAAACAAAAAATTAATGAGAAAAGAACGAAAAGAAAGTCAAAAGAAAGATAAGTGATCTTACGATTTCTCCTAACTTTCTTAAACTTTTCTGTTTCAAGGAAACCTCTAAATACATCATTTAACACATGAGATGTATAGTCATAGTAAACATGATGACCATCGGAGGGACAATTTTCCAACACAAAAACATCCATAAGGTGACTTGGAGATCACCAGATAAAACTACAGAAAACCAAATTGATCACATACTAATAAACAACATGTGGAAACGGTCACTATAAGATGTGCGAGCAAGGAAAGGAGCAGATGTAGGAAGCGATCACAACCTTCTGATAGCAAAAATAAAACTAAAATTAAGGAAAGCCAAAATCGGAGAACACAGAAAGATACATTTTGATACAAGAAAACTGATAGACCAGCAAACAAGAAATGAATTATCAATAGTACTTAAGAACCGCTTCAGTGTCCTACAAGACGAAGCAGAAATGTCCATATTAGAGTTCAATAAAACACTACAGGATACAGCAAAAGAGGTGCTGGGATATCGGAAAAGGAGAAAAGAGGAATGGATAAGTGAGAGCACATGGGAAAAGATAGAGCAAAGAAAAGAAATCAAGGGAAAATTACTGAACACCAAATCACAACGGCTTAAAGATCGAGTTTTAAGTAATTATGCACAAAAAGATAAAGAAGTGAAGGAATCATGCCGTCAAGATAAACGTCAGTATTATGACAACTTAGCAGAAACAGCAGAGAAAGCAGCATATACAAATGACATGAAAACCATATATAAAATCACAAAGCAGATGACATGTAAATTCAACACAAGATGTGAAAGTGCAGTAAGAACACAAAATGGACAACTGGTCAGTGGAGAAAGAGAAAAAATTGAAAGATGGAGGGAACACTTTAACACCCTACTAAACAGAACACAAGCAGCACAAACAATAGACATACCTGAAGCAAAAACAGAACTAAACATCAATACAGGACCAATAACAATAAATGAAGTAAAGAAGCTAAAATCAGACAGGGCACCAGGTGAAGATGAAGTGACTGCTGAGATGTTGAAAGCAGAAGAAACAGAAACACCTAAACAACTTTGCCGGATATTACAACAAATTTGGGATTTAGAAAAAGCCCCAGAGGAGTGGAAAACTGGTCTTATAGTAAAACTACCAAAGAAGGGTGACCTCAGAGATTGCGGGAACTGGAGAGGCATTACCCTACTGCTACTCACTAGTAAAGTATTTTGCAGAATAATCATCAACAGAATTGTACCAACACTTGAGGAAAAACTTCGGAAAGAGCAGGCAGGATTTAGGAAAGGAAGATCATGCATAGACCACATCTTTGTACTTAGACAAATATTAGAACAGGCAAATGAGTGGAATAGCACAACATATGCATTGTTCATAGATTTTGAGAAAGCCTTTGACAGTGTCAACAGAGATGCACTGTGGAAAATCCTAAGATGGCATGGCTTCCCCCATAAAATAGTTAATATAATCAAAGCCCTATACGAGGGTTTTCAGCGTAAAGTTATCTGTGGAGACCATACCTCCAGCAGCTTTAGGGTACAAACAGGAGTAAAACAGGGATGTGTACTATCACCAACATTATTTATCTTGGCAGTAGATTGGTTAATGAAGGAGGCAACATCAGACAAACGCAGAGGATTACAATGGACCCTTGACACAGTGCTGGAGGACCTTGACTTTGCGGACGACATTTGTCTATTATCAAGCAGTCACACAGATATGCAAGATAAAATAAACGAGCTAACTCAGAATGCAAACAACATAGGACTAAAGATCAACGTAGGAAAGACAAAGTTAATGAAGCAAAATATGAACAACAGAAATGTACTCAGAGTAGATAACAAGTTAGTGGAGGAGGTCAACGAATTTGTATACCTTGGCAGCAGAGTAGTAGAAAATGGAGACAGCACAGATGACATCAACAGCAGACTTACTAGAGCAAACCAGGCTTTTGCAATGCTGCAGAATATATGGAAATCAAATAAACTAAGCATAAATATGAAAATCAGGATATTTAAGAGTAATGTTCTAAGTGTACTACTCTGTGGAAGTGAATGCTGGAAAATCACCAAAACCATAGAAAACAAGTTGAATTCTTTCCAGACTAAATGTTTACGAAGAATTAGAAAAATATTTTGGCCAAACACCATAAGAAATAACATCTTATTAGCATAAATGCAGATGAAACCACTGACAACAATTATTGAGGAAAGACGCTGGCGATGGTTGGGACACGTGCTCCGAATGACAGACAACTCACTACCAAAAATAGCACTAAGATGGACACCACAGGGGAGCAGAAGTAAGGGTAGACCAAAAGAGACATGGAGAAGAACAACAGAAAGGATGTTGAGCAATAGAGGGCTCACCTGGGCAAGAGCAGAAAAAAAAGGCGAAGGACAGGCATTTGTGGAAAACCCTTGCCGAAGCCCCATGTGCCCTGGGCACTTAAGGTTCAGAGAGAGAGATGAAGAAAACATTTATGACATGAAGAAAACATTTATGACATGAATAAAATATTTATGACATGTAGAAAACATTTATGATATGAAGAAAACATTTATGACATGATGAACACTTTTATGACATGATGAAAACATTTATGGCATGAATAAAATATTTATGACATGAATAAAACATGTGTTACATGAAGAATACATTTTGACATGAAGAAAACATTTATGATATTTAGCAAACATTTATGATATGAAGAAAACATTTATGATATTTAGCAAACATTTATGATATGAAGAAAACATTTATGACATGAAGAAAACACTAATAAATAGTACGACATACATAATATCAAGAAAATAGTATTGTGGTGCTAAATAGGGTCGACAGTGCTGTATCATTTTGAAAATTCGATGATTAACAAACAGACAAAACAGAAATTGGAAGAAACACAGATTTTGAACAAAGCAGCAAGAAACACCATGAAACACTAGATAAACAATTGAAGACGTCATTGGACATCTTTTTACAAAAATGAAAACTATTTAAAAGTATAAAGAAAAAGACAGTCAATGTTTGAAAGCTCAATGTTTGAAAGCTAACAAAATACAGATTTTGGTATCAAACAAAAAAATTAATGAGAAAAGAACGAAAAGAAAGTCAAAAGAAAGATAAGTGATCTTAAGATTTCTCCTAACTTTCTTAAACTTTTCTGTTTCAAGGAAACCTCTAAATACATCATTTAACACATGAGATCTATAGTCATAATGGTGTCACTGTGACGAATATACAAATTATGCTTCGTAAGATTGAGAAGAAATTGCTTGGAAAAGAATGGGTTCATCTGTTAATACAGTCAACTGTGAGAACCCCAACGTGGCTTTACTGTTCGAGGCATGCGAGACTACATGGTAATGATGTGGCAGATAGACTTGCTGGACAGGCTAAAATAAATGGCAGACTGACAATGGATAAGGGGAACATTGCTAAGGCTGTGTTGGACAGACTGCGTTAAAATGAAGGGAGGGAATGGAAGAATAATGTAGGTCTGAAGGGACTGCTGGAGCTAGGACAAAATAAAGGCACTGGCGGGAAATCTGAACTGTGTGGCAGAAAACACATCGTAAACAATCGACATCTGACAGGAACTATTAGCAAACATACTTTTGGATGGATGCTGCGGAATGCGGTGGAGCATATATGAGGTTTTCCTGATTGCAATGAAATCGAAGTGTGAAGTTTGAGCCTTTGAACCTTTGATATATAGTTAACATCAGCCACTGCAATGGCCAATCATGTCAAGCTAAAGGGTTATGAGTAATAATATTTCTCTCAAACAAGTTTCTTCTTCTTTTTAGTTCGCTTCTACCATCAAGGCCGCCCCGAGATCTTACTGAATTTACTCCTGTGGTCCTCGATAGGTCCCGTGGTCCCCCTGTGGTCCTCGAAAGGACCACACGAGATCCCCGAGAGGACCAAAAGAGGTTCAGAGTATCGCAGGGCTTGAGCTTGTATTCTCGGTGGGTCTCAGGAGCGCGATTGCGTGACATCGCGGTTTTCGTTGCACCAGTTTAATCTAGAATTGGACTTTCTCACTGGAAAACCTCAGCGTGATTAGGATACGCATACATCCTCGTCGGGTAAGAGGTGGTTGCCTATCTAATCTGCATTGGTCCAGTTTCTCCCACTTCAGCAATATGTGGTCGTGGCCGCTACCTTTCCTAGTTGTGACCAGGACAGAGCTTTTGTCTAGGAGGACGAATCCTCGCCACTAGTCAGTGTCACCCCTGGGTTAAGCCGGTTTAGGCAATCTGCCCCAGTATGGGTGTGTATAGGACGTGGCCGGCCTTTAGAGCAGAAGTGCCGTGATTTGAGTAGTCCTGATCTCGTGGCTACTGGTCACTTCACTTAATCTTTCACCCTTTCCTCGACGGCGCTGCGCAGAAACTCTAATCGCATTTTCTTCATTGGCCGGGAGGAGTCTCACCCCACGCACGGCAGCTGAAGAATATCGCCAGCAACGGTAGATGAGTTACCAAACATGATTCTCATCTACCCGAAGCGAATGGTTTTCAGGCGCCAGATATTCGCCTTCGCCCCTTCTTCTGTCAGTTTGAACAGTTCTGCCATGAGAAGGCCAGGAACTGGACTTGACTGCAGAGGCTATTTGAGAAGCACGCCGTGGAGACATTTAATTGGAGTGGAGAGCGTATCTCCCAACCTACCACCGACTATAACAGTCCTTAGAACCTCTCAAATAATGACAACGCTTCTTCTTTCTTCTGTTATTTTTTTTTGTTTGAAACACAAAACAAGCAGTAAAATTAACAAATAAGTTGTCATGTGTTTTCTATTGCTCACTTTATTGATTTCTTTCAACGGAGAGAGAGAGAGAGAGAGAGAGAGAGAGCAAATAAGAAACCTAATTATATGTGATGGAGTAATTTCATAAACAGAGGTGAGAAGAACTAGCCAAAGTGACAACTGCACTATTGATAACGATTCAACTGTTCACGTTTTTCCGAGTCCATATCTTTGTTTGGTACTTCTCCTCGACCTTCTCTATCCTGTGGTAAATCATCATAGAATAAGAAGTAAAAGAACAAATATTGTAGGATTAAACCTCGAAAAAATCGTAGACAAAGCACTTTAGTGAGACGTCAGAGAAAGAAAAATCACAAGAGAATTACCTGGGTAACGAATGTACTAAATGTACTGAAGCAACTTTCAGACTAAATATCATTCATAAATCTGCACTGACTTCAGTGATTATCTAAAAGAAGAGATTCAGTCAGTCATGTGTATGTTCATCACGGAACTTTGCCTCCTAACAGCTCTCCCGCAGGCCTCTCGGTTGTAAGTAAGATGGCCTGCTGCCGATGCGTCCATTTGCAGATTATAATCTATGTCTTTCAGCCATCTTCGTCTTGGTCTTACTCTTTCCTTTTTTCACATTATGTAATTTTCCAAAACTGTCTTCACTATTTTATCATGACATTTATTGTGTTAAAAAATATTTAAGTTTTCTCTGCTAAACAGAGAAAACAAAGAAGAGATTAGTAAGCTAAAATATTCTATACCAAAGCCCTATATGTGATTTCAGTGAATTGAAAACAGCTTGCAACTGTCGATGTGTATAAAAAAACGATCTGCCAAAATGAAACACTTATTGACAAAGACACTAAGATAATATACTACATATCACAAATACAAACATACTTGGACTAGTGTTTCTGGAATAATTCCTCCATGTCAATCACGAAAGGCTTTATTCACTTCAAAAGTGAACAGTAAAGGTTACAGAGAACACATACGTAACAAACATTACGAATAATGGGAAACATCTTGACATTCTATCTGTCAAGAACAGATTTCCGTTCATCAAGGCCATTTTAATTCACTAACATTCTACAGCACAATGTTCGACCATATTTTTGTCAGTATTCATATTCAACATAAAATACAGTCAACGCTTAAGCAATTCTATGCACTCAAACCCAAGGTGTGACATGTTTTAAAAAACGGCTCTTACTCATCTGTACAGCTTTGGTATAACCCACTAACTCATGTAAAATGTATAGGTAATATTCCTCTACTTTAAGCATTGTCAGTACATATTTGACGTGAACTATAAGTATCCCTAATATGTATGTGTGCATTAGTGTTTATATGTACATGTGTCGATGTGTATATAAATATGTGAGTATGTACGTTTATAAATATCTACACATAGTTGTGAATGTACATACGATGTACGTGTGCTCGTATATCCATACTTGCATAATTGTGTACGTGTAAATATATGTGTTTCTGTATTTTAGTTGCCACGTTTGCATCTATGTGGCATATAAATCCATAAAACACTTTAAAGTTCCATCCATTCATACATCCCTCCGATAATACATCCATTTCGCCAATCATCTATCTATCTATCTATCTATCTGTCTATCTGTCTATCTATCTATCTATCTATCTATCTATCTATCTATCTATCTATCTATCTATCTATCTATCTATCTATCTATCTATCTATCTATCTATCTATCCATCCATCCATCCATCCATCCATCCATCCATCCATCCATCCATCATCCATCCATCCATCTATCTATCTATCTATCTATCTATCTATCTATCTATCTATCTATCTATCTATCTATCTATCTATCTATCTATCTATCTATCTATGTTTTATATGCGCGAATGTCTTACTTATGGTCTATTTCTTTCTACCTATGCAAGGCTGTTTACACTATACTGATATTTCTCTCCTTAAGTTATCCATGTGTATATATTTTTTTTCTTAAATAGAACTATCGTTTTGAACTAATAGAGATTTATGGTATATTTTACTACAAGAAAGTTACCCGCTAGACAAGTAAACATAATCGAAGAAAAATGGGGAGAGATCAGAAATAGAGCAAAAACAAACGCTTGAAAGCTTCTCTGTTCAGAAAGTTTCTACAAATAGCGTTTCCCAGAAGTAATTTTATGAACCAGATATAGATATTAAAAGGAAGATCGATATCAAGTTAAAAGAAGATGTTTTTAACTGTGAATGGGCCAGTTTTTTTCTGTCTATCTATCTATCTATCTATCTATCTATCTATCTATCTATCTATCTATCTATCTATCTATCTATCTATCTATCTATCTATCTATCTATCTATCTATCTATCTATCTATCTATCTATCTATCTATCTATCTGTCTGTCTGTCTGTCTGTCTATCTATCTATCTATATATCTATCTGTCTCTCTGTGCATCTGTTTGTCTGCCGGTCTGCTTCTATATATCAGTTCAGCTTTCTGTATAGCTGTTCATCTTCATGAATACCGGTCTCTCTATAGTACTATTTATTTGCCTGCTTTTCTTGTTTTTTTTTTCTTTATTTCTCATATATATATATATACATATATATCTTTAAATCAACTGTGGTTTTGAAGTATTAGTAAAGGTTCATCGTATGTTTTACTTCAAGAAACTTACGCCCTAGACATTCGAATAAATTGAATGAAATAAAGAGAGATTAGAACTGTACCAGAAAGAAACTCTTGGAAGCTAAACGGTAAAGTAAATTTTTTTATTAAAAGTGTTCTACATTAGTAACTTTATGAAAGATATATAAGTTATAAATGAAAGATTTTGTCGAGTTATTAGATGTTTCTTATTGTGTATTAACAAATTTGAATCTATCTATCTATCTATCTATCTATCTATCTATCTATCTATCTATCTATCTATCTATCTATCTATCTATCTATCTATCTATCTATCTATCTATCTATCTATCTATCTATCTATCTATCTATCTATCTATTTATCTGTTTGTCTGACTGTCTGTCTATCTATGTATCTATGTATCTATCTATCTATCTATCTATGCATCTATCTATGTATCTATCTATCTATCTATCTATCTATCTATCTATCTATCTATCTATCTATCTATCTATCTATCTATCTATCTATCTAAACTATCTATTTGTCTATCTATCTATCTATCTATCTATCTATCTATCTATCTATCTATCTATCTATCTATCTATCTATCTATCTATCTATCTATCTGTCTTTCTATCTATCTATCTATCTATCTATCTATCTATCTATCTATCTATCTGTCTCATGGTCAGCCTATATATATATATGTGTGTGTGTATTTATCAGTACATTAGTTAGTCTGTGAGAACATCGAACTGTGTATATAACTGTGTGTGTTGCTAATTATTATTTTTTTCTTTTTGTGTTCTGTTATCTATATTGTCACATAGGAAAAGAAACTGTGGTTTTGAAATATTAGTAGATGTTTTTCATATGTTTTACTTGAAGAAACTTACGGACTTGGCATGGAAAAAATTTCAGATACGTAAAGGAGAGATCTGAACAAAAGCACAAACAAACTCATTAAACCTGCTCTCTCCAGTAAGTTTTTATTAACAATGTTTTCCGAGATTAATTGTATGTACCAAAAACAAGTTATAAATGAAAGATGGTTTTCAAATTATAAGAATAGGTTTTTGATAGTGAAAGGTCAGATTTGTATCTATCTGTCTATCCTTAAATCTATCTATCTATCTATCTATCTATCTATCTATCTATCTATCTATCTATCTATCTATCTATCTATCTATCTATCTATCTATCTATCTATCTATCTATCATTTTGTCTGTCTGTTTTTCTGTCCGTCTCTATGTCTCTCTATATCTGTACTGTTGTCTGATCGCATATCATTCTGTTTATTGTTATATTTATTTGCTTTGTTATGTTTTTCTCTTTTCATATATTTGGCTATTATATATGTATATATACACACACACACATATATATATATATATATTTATATTTATATACATACACACATACATACACACATACATATTTTTCTTAAAATCAACTATCGTTTTCAACAATTAGTAACATTTTATCGAACGTTTTACTACAAGAATCTTACTGACTAGACAACCAAATAAATTGAAAGAAATAACTCAGAGATTCGAACTGAAACAAAAGCCGAACCTCGGAAGCTTATCCGTGATGTAAATTTTTATAAAAAGTGTTTGAAAGAAGCAATTTTATGAAATAAATATAAGTTATAATAGAAGGATCGTTTTGAAATTAAAAGAAGATGTTTCTAATTATGAACAGTCAATTTTCTACCAATAGATCTATCTACCAATAGATCTATCTATCTATCTATCTATCTATCTATCTATCTATCTATCTATCTATCTATCTATCTATCTATCTATCTATCTATCTATCTATCTATCTATCTGTAGTATGTATATATATATCTATACATATAATGTATTATTTACTTCTGTACTTATTGAATGTTTATGAGCGAAATGTTAATGTTATATTTATTTTATGTCTCTCATGATCAATATTAATTGTGGTTTTTACATGAACAGCATATTTGTAAAATGTCTGGAATAGAGTGAAAGATATATGATAAAGGGCAGAACGTCAGACGTGCTTGCGTGGCCAATTATTAACCCTTTTGGAATAAAGATCAATCAATAGCTTTATCTATCTACCGACAATGGAAGCAGTTTTATGGGCAATAAAGAATCTGAAAAATGGTAAATCACCAAGATGTGATGAGATAACAGCTGAATTTATTAAAGCAGGAGGAAAGGAGTGTGCAACAATCTATCATGCACTATGTAAAAAGATATGACATTCAGGTGTTTGGCTAAAAGAATGGAAAAGAACTGTATTCATACCACTGCCAAAAAAGGGTAACCTGAAATTATGCACAAACTACAGAACTGTTACCCTGATTAGTCATGCCTGTAAAATTCTGTTAAAAATCATAATGGGTAGACTTCGAAAGAAAATAGAAGAAGAAGTCAATATGGTCCAAGCTGGTTTCAGGCAAGGAAGAGGATCAAGAGATCATATATTCAATCTAAGATTAATAATAGAGAAATGCAGAGAGTTTAATGTGAATCTATATATATCCTTTATAGACTACTCAAAGGCATTTGATTGTGTACAACACCAGAAACTTTGGGAAATAATGGAAAAAATGGGATTTCCAACACATTTGATACAATTAACATCACTGCTGTATCTAGACCAACAAGCAGCAGTAAGAATAAATGGTGAAACAACAACTTGGTTTGACATAAAAAAGGGGTCCGTCAGGGGTGCATATTGTCACCTTACTTATTTAACTTGTATACTGAAAATATAATGGGGAATGTTAGAGAAGATGTAGACAAAGAATATTACGATGCCATAACAGTTGGAGGTTATGAAATACCAGAGATTAGATATGCTGATGACACAGTATTGCTGTCCACAACACAAAAAGGAATGGAAAAACTAATTATGTCAGTCCGCAAGAACAGCGAAGAGCAGAACTTCTATCTTAATGCAAAGAAAACTAAATTGATGACAACTGACAAAACAAACAAGGCAACTGAAATATGTATCAATGATGAAAAACTGGAAGAAGTGGAGAGTTTTGAATATCTTGGATCGCTACTAACTAATAATGGAGATACAATGAGGGAAATTAAAAGGAGGAAATCTATCGCTCTTCAGAAAGTAAAACAAATAAAGAATCTGTGGAGAGGAGCAGACAGAACCACAAAAATAAGATTTTTAAGAGCATGCATCTTTCCCATCGCAACATATGCCTGTGAGATCTGGACACTTAACAAAACAGCTGAGAAACACATAAATGCCTTTGAATGTAAATGCTACAGAAGAGTTCTCCAAATATCGTGGACACAAAAAAAGAACAAATATGTCTATACTACAAGAGCTTAATATTGAAGAAGGCTGGCTAGTGAAGAGGATTAAAGAGAGAAAACTTAAATATTTTGGACACATTAAACGTCATGATAATTTAGAGAAGACCGTACTGGAAGGATACATAATGGGAAAAAGAAAAAGAGGAAGACCAAGACGAAGATGGCTGCAAGACATCGTTGACGATCTGGAAATGGATGCAGCAGCAGCAGGCCATCTTGCTCACAACCGAGAGGCCTACAGGAGTGCTGTTTGGGAGGCAAAGTTCCGCAAGGGACATGCAAATGAATGAATGAATCTATGTTTTATATGTGCAG
>CM019699.1:22183153-22188652 GCA_009760885.1 Achatina immaculata
GGTAGTGAGTTGTCAGTCATTCGGAGCACAATATCTCAACCATCGCCAGCGTCTTTCCTCAATAATTGTTGTCAGTGGTTTCATCTGCATTTCTGCCAATAAGATGTTATTTCTTATGGTGTTTGGCCAAAATATTTTTTTAATTCTACGTAAACATTTAGTCTGGAAAGAATTCAACTTGTTTTCTATGGTTTTGGTGATTTTCCAGCATTCACTTCCACAGAGTAGTACACTTAGAACATTACTCTTAAATATCCTGATTTTCATATTTATGCTTAGTTTATTTGATTTCCATATATTCTGTAGCATTGCAAAAGCCTGGTTTGCTCTAGTAAGTCTGCTGTTGATGTCCTCTGTGCTGTCTCCATTTTCTACTACTCTGCTGCCAAGGTATACAAATTCGTTGACCTCCTCCACTAACTTGTTATCTACTCTGAGTACATGTCTGTTGTTCACATTTTGCTTCATTAACTTTGTCTTTCCTACGTTGATCTTTAGTCCTATGTTGTTTGCATTCTGGGTTAACTTGTTTATTTTATCTTGCATATCTTTGTGACTGCTTGATAATAGACAAATGTCGTCCGCAAAGTCAAGGTCCTCCAGCACTGTGTCAAGGGTCCATTGTAATCCTCTGCGTTTGTCTGATGTTGCCTCCTTCATTAACCAGTCTACTGCCAAGATAAATAATGTTGGTGATAGTACACATCCCTGTTTCACTCCTGTTTGTACCCTAAAGCTGCTGGAGGTATGTTCTCCACAGATAACTTTGCACTGAAAACCCTCGTATAGGGCTTTGATTACATTAACTATTTTATGGGGGAGGCCATGCCATCTTAGGATTTTCCACAGTGCATCTCTGTTGACACTGTCAAAGGCTTTCTCAAAATCTATGAATAATGCATATGTTGTGCTATGCCACTCATTTGCCTGTTCTAATATTTGTCTAAGTACAAATATATGGTCTATGCATGATCTTCCTTTCCTAAATCCTGCCTGCTCTTTCCGAAGTTTTTCCTCAAGTGTTGGTACAATTCTGTTGATGATTATTCTGCAAAATACTTTACTAGTGAGTGGCAGTAGGGTAATGCCTCTCCAGTTCCCGCAATCTCTGAGGTCACCCTTCTTTGGTAGTTTTACTATAAGACCAGTTTTCCACTCCTCTGGGGCTTTTTCTAAATCCCAAATTTGTTGTAATATCCGGCAAAGTTGTTTTGGTGTTTCTGTTTCTTCTGCTTTCAACATCTCAGCAGTCACTTCATCTTCACCTGGTGCCCTGTCTGATTTTAGCTCTTTACTTCATTTATTGTTATTGGTCCTGTATTGATGTTTAGTTCCGTTTTTGCTTCAGGTATCTATTGTTTGTGCTGCTTGTGTTCTGTTTAGTAGGGTGTTAAAGTGTTCCCTCCATCTTTCAATTTTTTCTCTTTCTCCACTGACCAGTTGTCCATTTTGTGTTCTTACTGCACTTTCACATCTTGTATTGAAGTTACCTGTCATCTGCTTTGTGATTTTATATATGGTTTTCATGTCATTTGTATATGCTGCTTTCTCTGCTGTTTCTGCTAAGTTGTCATAGTATTGACGTTTATCTTGACGGCATGATTCCTTCACTTCTTTGTCTTTTTGTGCATAATTACTTAAAACTCGATCTTTAAGCCGTTGTGATTTGGTGTTCAGTAATTTTTTCTTGATTTCTTTTCTTTGCTCTATCTTTTCCCATGTGGTCTCACTTATCCATTCCTCTTTTCTCCTTTTCCGATATCCCAGCACCTCTTTTGCTGTTTCCTGTAGTGTTTTATTGAACTCTAATATGGACATCTCTGCTTCGTCTTGTAGGACACTGAAGCGGTTCTTAAGTATTATTGAGAATTCATTTCTTGTTTGCTGGTCTATCAGTTTTCTTGTATCAAAATGTATCTTCTGTGTTCTCCGATTCTGGCTTTCCTTAATTTTAGTTTTACTTTTGCTACCAGAAGGTTGTGATCACTTCCTATATCTGCTCCTTTCCTTGCTCGCACATCTTGTAGTGACCGTTTCCACTTGTTGTTTATTAGTATGTGATCGATTTGGTTTTCTATGGTTTTATCTGGTGACCTCCATGTCACCTTATGGATGTTTTTGTGTTGGAAAATTGTCCCTCCGATGGTCATCATGTTTTCTTCACAGAAACTGCACAGTCTTTCTCCATTTTCATTTATTTCTCCGATTCCTTCTCTTCCCATGATTCTTCTTCTATCTTCATTTCCTTCACCTACTTTTGCATTGAAGTCGCCCAAGATGAGTAGCATATCATGCTTGGGTATTGTTTCTACTGTGGCTTGGAGGCTGTTGTAAAAATCTTCTTTTAATTTCTCTTCAGCTGCTTCTGTTGGTGCATAACAAACTATAATAGACAGCTTCGTGAATCTTGAGTTGAACCGTGTATATAATAATCTCTCATTTATTGGGGTCCATTTCAGCAATGCTCTTGATGCTTCTTTTGTTATAATCAATGCTACTCCTCCTTCATGAAGATCTTCTTTACCTGACCATATTATTGTATCTTCTGTGTGCTGTGTTGTTAATTTCCTTCTGCCTTGTCCTGTCCATCTTGCTTCTTGTATTCCTAGTATGTCTAGTTTGTATCTGTGCATTTCCTTGATGGTTTGTGCTAGTTTTCCAATCTGGTTTAGTGTTCTTACATTCCAGCTGCCTATTTGCATCTTTTGTTTAGGTTCCAGGAGGTCTGCAGTCGGGCTGGGGACTTCCAGTGGCTGGCTTTCATCCACAACCTTCATGGGCTCAGTTTCCTGATACGCATTTCTCCTTCCACCTGCATTTGCTTTTTCCCTTGCTTCTGTTTCTGTAGCAGTCTGATCGTTTTTTACCAGATAGGGTTGCTGGCCCTATGCTAAACCCTCCTTAGTCGCCTTTTACTATCATGCATGGTAGGGTACAGTGGTCCTATTCTTTGCAGATCCCGGGTACCACACGGGGGTTGCCTCTATATATGTACCTTTTATTCTGTATATCTGTTGGTCTGTCCGAATATCGGTCTGTTTATTGTATTATTTATTTGTCTGATTATTTTTTACCTTGTTTTTTATTTATATATATATAAATAAATATATATATATGCATATTATATTAAAATGAACTATTGTTTTGAACTATTAGTTAAATTGTATCGCATGTTTTATTACAAGAAACGTACTCGCTAAAGATCAAAAACATTCAATAAAATAAATGAGAGGTTAGAACTGAAACAAAAACAGACTCATGGTACCTTCTCGGTCAAGTAAACTTTTATAAGATATGTTTTCAAGAAGTAATTTTATGAAAGAAATATACGTTATAAATAAAGGAAAGTTTTCAGATTAAAAGGAGGTGTTTCTAATTGTGAATGATCAAATTTCTATCTATCTATCTATCTATCTATCTATCTATCTATCTATCTATCTATCTATCTATCTATCTATCTATCTATCTATCTATCTATCTATCTATCTATCTATCTATCTATCTATCTATCTATCTATCTATCTATTTATCTATTAATCTATCCGTCTATCTGTCTGTCTGTCTCTCTCTCTGTCTGTCTATCTTACTATATATCTAGCCATCTATCTATCTTTTTATCTATTTATTTTTCTATCTATGTGTTATATAAGAAGATAATAATAACATTAATTTCAATCAGGAATTTGCCAATTATTCCAAAATACCCAGTGAACTTGAAGAGACAGATGGAGATGAGTTATGGAATTCTTACAGCACAGCGAGAATCACAGCAGCAAAAGCAAGCGCTGAAATGGAAAAACCAAATAGAAAAGCATGGCTATCAGATAAAACATGGAAGTATATACATATACAAGAAGAGCAGTCAAGTTAGACATGTTGAATGCAAAAACTGATATTGGAAAAGATCTTACGAAAGCAACATAAAAAGAAATAGAGAAGAACGTAAAAATTTCAGCTAGAAGGGATAAAAGAGAATACATAGACAATATGGCGAAAGAGGCAGAAAAAGCAGCAACAACAGGAGACAGCAAAACTTTACATAACATACAAAAGAGGCTAACAGGTACTATTACATTAAAGAAAGACCAATCCTTAGCAAAACTGGAACCCTATTAATATCACATAAAGACTAAAAGTAAAGATGGCTGAACACTTCCATGAATTACTTAATCGACCACATCCATAAGAATTGTTAAACCTTGAAACTGACTTACCAGCCTCACAACTAAATGTCAACCTAGATGAAAATAAATTGCATGAAATTGAAACAGCAGTGAATGTAATGACTAATAACAAAGCTGCAGGTGAAGATGAAATAACAGCCGAAATGCTGAAAGCTATCAATAGTGACAACATGAGACAACTACAGAGAATGTTTAACAAGATTTTTAAAGAAGAAAATGTCCCTTCTAATTGGAAAAAAAGGAATCGTTAAAATACCAAAAAGGCAACCTTAGTGACTGTAACAACTGGAGAGGAGTAACCTTAATATCAGTTGTGTCAAAAGTATTTTGCAAGGTCATTTTGAATAGACTTAAAGATATAGTGGACACAGCAATGAGAGAAGAACAAGCAGGATTTCGAAAAGGGAGAAGCTGTCTCGACCAGATCTTTACTCTAAGAATAATACTTGAAGAACATATTGAAAAGCAGAAACCATTAATACTGAACTTCGTAGATTTTAAAAAGGCATTTGATAGCAAACACAGAGATTCATTATGGAGAATTTTAAGTCTATATGGAATACCATCTAAAATTGTCAACATCATTAAGGACTTATACAATGGATATGTTTGTGTAGTCAAGACAGAAAAAGGGATGAGTGAATAGTTCCTGATTGAAAAAGGTGAGAAAAAAGGATGTATACTGTCTCCTTTACCTGTTGGTATTACAATAGACTTCAGAATGAAAAAATGCTGCACAGGTATCGACTGGGTACATGGGACCCAACTAGAAGATCTTGATTTTGCTGATGACATAACTCTTATCAGTAATAATGTGAATTCCATGCAAGAAAAAAAAAGATAGCTTGTCTTCACTGTCTAGCAAAATAGGACCTGAAGTTAACAAGGACAAAACAAAAATAATGAAAATTCTCTTGAATCAAAATGTAAAAATACACATAGAAAGGACAGATACTGAAGAAGTCAATCAATTTGCATACCTTGGCAGCGACATAGACCTGGATGGTGACACTAGAAAGGAAGTTAGGATCAAAATTTCACAAGCATTATCAATCTTCAAGAATCTTGAGAACATATGGAATTCAAAAGTTATAAACACAAACACCAAGTTAAGAATATTCAATTCAAATATAATATCCACCGTCATTTATGCATGCGAAAGCTGGAAAACAACTAAAGAAATAGAAAAGAAATTAGGCTCTTTTGAAAATAAATGCCTAACGAAAATACTCGCATCAAGTGGAATGAATTCAAAAACAATGCAGAGATAAAACAGATGACTGAACAACAACCAGTCTCATGGGTGACCAGGAAA
>CM019699.1:22188752-22205507 GCA_009760885.1 Achatina immaculata
GATAGAGGACTCTCATAATAAAGACAACAAAAAACATCCATAAACGAATTAGTGAACTCACAGGCAGGAAAACAAAATATACCACATAATGCCTGAAATCGAAAGAAGGTAAAATGTTAATGGGAAAACAAGACATTGTGGACAGAGTATATCGGTGAGCTATATGGAGGAGAAAGACCAGAATTAACACCAGATACTAAAAACTGTGAGGGACCACCAATACTTGAAGATGAAATCATAGATGTCATCAAATACATGAAGAAAGGAAAAGCGACTGGGCCTGATAATATAACAATATAAGAAATAGAGCTACTAGAGGAGACAGGAGTAAAAATAATAACGAAGTTACTAAATGACATTTATAACAGCCCAATGAACTGATTAAATCCATGTTAATAGCACTAGCAAAGAAACGAGGTGCATAGGAATGTGATGACCACCGGAATATCGGCCTTCTATGTTACATGAAGTTGTTGGGTCTTTGTGTTGTCAGATAGCTGGCATATAACCAGTACAAACAGGAGTTTGCTGTGTTGGGTCTTCTTGTTGTCACATAGCTAGCATATAACCGGTACAAACATTAGTTTGGTTTGTTGTGTCTTCTTGTTGTCACTGACATTTAACCGGTATAAACAGGAGTTTGTTTTCCTGGGTCTTCGTGTTGTCGCTGGCATATAACTGGTACAAACAGAAGTATGGTTTGCTGGGTCTTTTTGTTGTCAGAACGCTGGCATATAATCGGTACAAACAGGAGTTTGGTTTATCGGGTCATTTTTTTTCAGATAACTGTCATATAACCGGTACAAACAGGATCTTGGTTTGCTGGGTCTTCTTTTTGTCAGATAGCATGCATATAACCTGTACAAACATGAGTTTGGTTTGCTTTGTCTTCATGTTTTCAAATAGCCGGCATATAACAGGTACAAACAGGAGTTTGGTTTCCTAGGTCTTCTTGTTTTCAGATAACTGGCATATAACCGGTACAAACAGGAGTTTGGTTTTTCTGGGTCTTCTTGTTATCAGATAGGTGGCATATAACCGGTACAAACAGGATTTTGGTTTGTTGGGTCTTCTTGTTGTCAAATAACTGGGTTATAACTGGTACAAAGACGAGTTTTGTTTGTTGGGTCTTCTTATGATCAGATAGCTATCGTATAACTGGTACAAACAGGAGTTTCGTTTGCTGGGTCTTCTTTTTGTCGCTGACATATAACCATTATAAACAGGAGTTTGGTTTGTTGGGTCTTCATGTTGTCGCTGGCATAGAACTGGTGCAAAAAAGGAGTACGGATTTCTGGGTCTTTTTGTTGTCAGATAGCTGGCATATAAATAGTATAAACAGAAGTTTGGTGTCCTAGATCTTATTGTTGTCAGATAGCCGGCGTATAACCGGTACAAACAGGAGTTTGGTTTACTGGGTCTTCTTGATTTCAGATAGCTGGCATATAATCGGTACAAACAGGAATTTCGTTTGCTGGGTCTTATTGTTGTTGCTGACATTTAACTGGTAGAAACAGGAGTTTGGTTACTTGGGTGTTGTTGTTGTCGCTGGCATATAACTGGTACAAGCAGAAGTGTAGTTTGCGAGTTCTTTTTGTTGACAGAAAACTGCCATACAACATGAACAAACAGGAACTTGGTTTGCTGATTCTTCATGTTATCAGATAGATGGCATAGAACCGGTACAAACAGGAGTTTGAATTGTTGTGTCTTTTCGTTGTCAGATAACTAGCACATAACCGGTAGAAATAGTAGTGTGGTTTACTGGGTCTTCTTGTTGTCGCTGGCACATAACCTGTACAAACAGGAGTTTGGTTTACTGGGTCTTCTTGTTGTCAGATAGCTGACATACAACCGGAATAAACTGGAAAGTCCTAACATGGTTTGTTGGGTCTTCTTGTTGTCCCTGACATATAACTGGTACAAACATAAGTACGGTTTGTTTGGTCTTTTTGTTGTAAGATATCTGGCATATAACCGATACAAACATGATTTTGATTTGCTTTGTCTTCATGTTTTCAAATAGCCGGCATATAACAATTACAAACAGGAGTTTGTTTTGCTGGATCTTTTTGGAGTCAGATAACTAGCATATAACCGGTACAAACAGAAGTTTGTTTTATTGGGTCTTCTTGTTTTCAATTAACTGGCATATAACGGGTACAAAGAGGTGTTTGGTTTGCAGGGTCTTCATGTTTTCAGATAGCTGTGATATAAAGAGTATAAGCAAGAGTTTGGTTTGCTGGGTCTTCTTGTTTTCCGATATGTGGCATATAACTGGTACAAACAAGAGTTTGTTTTGCTGGATCTTCTTGTTTTCAGATTGGTGGGATATAACCGGTACAAACAAGAGTTTGGTTTGTTGGGTCTTCTTGTTGTCAAATAACTTGCTTATAATTGGTACAAACAGGAGTTTCGTTTGCTGGGTCTTCTTTCTGTCGCTGACATATAATTATTATAAACAGGAGTTTGGTTTGTTGGTTCTTCATGTTGTCGCTGGCATACAACTGGTGCAAACAGGAGTAGGAATTTCTGGGTCTTTTTGTTGTCAGATAGCTGGCATATAAACGGTATAAAGAGAAGTTTGGTGTTCTAGATCTTCTTGTTGTCAGATAGCAGGCGTATAACCGGTACAAACAGGAGTTGAATTACCTGTGTCTTCTTGTTTTCGCTGGCATATAACCTGTAAAAAGAGGACTTTGGTTTTCCTGGATTTTCTTGTCGTGGCTGACATATAACCGGTACAAACAGAAGTTTGATTTGCTGGGTCTGTTTTTTGTCCGATAACTGGGATATAACCGGTACAAACAGGAAATTGTTTTCCTTGGTCTACTTGTTGTCGCTGGCATATAACCGGTACAAACAGTAATTTAGTTGACTGGGTCTTCTTGTTGTCGCTGGCATAGAACCGGTACAAACAGGAGTTTGGTTTTCTGGGTCTTTTTGGTGTCAGATAGCTGGCATATACCCAGCACGAACAGGAGTCTGGTTTGCTGGGTCTTCTTGTTGTCAAATAGCTGGCATAAAACCGGAATAAACTGGAATGTGGTTTGCTGGATCTTCTCTTCGTTAGACAGCTGACATATAAATGATACAAAGAGGAGTTTGTTTTACTGGGTCTTATTGTTGTAGCTGGCATATAATCGATACAAAGAGGAGTTTGTTTTGCTGGGTCTTTTTGTTTTCAGATAGCTGGCATATAACAGGTACAAACAGGAGTTTGGTTTTTTGGGTCTTCTTTTTTCAGATAGGTGGCATATAACCGGTACAAACAGGAGTTTGGTTTTTTTATGTCTTCTTTTTGTCAGATATCTGACATATAACCGGTACAAACAGGAGTTTGGTTTCTTGTGTCTTCTTGTTGTCGCTGGCATATAACTAGTACAAACAGAAATATGGTTTGCTGGGTTTTTTTGTTGTCAGAAAGCTGCCATATAACCGGTACAAACAGGAGTCTGGTTTGCTGGGTCTTCTTGTTGTCAAATAGCTGGCATAAAACCGGAATAAACTGGAATGTGGTTTGCTGGATCTTCTCTTCGTTAGACAGCTGACATATAAATGATACAAAGAGGAGTTTGTTTTACTGGGTCTTATTGTTGTAGCTGGCATATAATCGATACAAAGAGGAGTTTGGTTTGCTGGGTATTTTTGCTATCAGATAGCTGACATGTAACAAGTACAAACAGGAGTTTGGTTTTTTGGGTCTTCTTTTTTCAGATAGGTGGCATATAACCGGTACAAACAGGAGTTTGGTTTTTTATGTCTTCTTTTTGTCAGATATCTGACATATAACCGGTACAAACAGGAGTTTGGTTTCTTGTGTCTTCTTGTTGTCGCTGGCATATAACTAGTACAAACAGAAATATGGTTTGCTGTGTTTTTTTGTTGTCAGAAAGCTGCCATATAACCGGTACAAACAGGAGCTTGGTTTGCTGATTCTTCTTGTTGTCTGATAGCTGGCATATAAGAGGTACAAAAAGGAGTTTGGTTTGCTGGGTCCTTTTGTTTTCAGATAGCTGGCATATAACCGGTACAATCAGGAGTTTGGTTTGCTGGGTCATCATGTTTTCAGATAAATGGCATATAAGAGATACAAAAGAGAGTTTTGTTTGCTGGGTCTTCTTGTTTTATGATTGGTGGCATATAATCGGTACAAACAGGAGTTTTGTTTGCTTGGACTTCTTACTATCAGATACTGGCATATAACCGGTACAAACAGGAGTTTGAATTGTTGTGTCTTTTCGATGTCAGATAACTAGCACATAACCGGTAGAAAGAGTAGTGTGGTTTACTGGGTCTTCTTGTTGTCGCTGGCACATAACCTGTACAAACAGGAGTTTGGTTTACTGGGTCTTCTTGTTGTCAGATAGCTGACATACAACCGGAATAAACTGGAAAGTCCTAACATGGTTTGTTGGGTCTTCTTGTTGTCCCTGACATATAACTGGTACAAACATAAGTACGGTTTGTTTGGTCTTTTTGTTGTAAGATATCTGGCATATAACCGATACAAACATGATTTTGATTTGCTTTGTCTTCATGTTTTCAAATAGCCGGCATATAACAATTACAAACAGGAGTTTGTTTTGCTGGATCTTTTTGGAGTCAGATAACTAGCATATAACCGGTACAAACAGAAGTTTGTTTTATTGGGTCTTCTTGTTTTCAATTAACTGGCATATAACGGGTACAAAGAGGTGTTTGGTTTGCAGGGTCTTCATGTTTTCAGATAGCTGTGATATAAAGAGTATAAGCAAGAGTTTGGTTTGCTGGGTCTTCTTGTTTTCCGATATGTGGCATATAACTGGTACAAACAAGAGTTTGTTTTGCTGGATCTTCTTGTTTTCAGATTGGTGGGATATAACCGGTACAAACAAGAGTTTGGTTTGTTGGGTCTTCTTGTTGTCAAATAACTGGCTTATAATTGGTACAAACAGGAGTTTCGTTTGCTGGGTCTTCTTTCTGTCGCTGACATATAATTATTATAAACAGGAGTTTGGTTTGTTGGTTCTTCATGTTGTCGCTGGCATACAACTGGTGCAAACAGGAGTAGGAATTTCTGGGTCTTTTTGTTGTCAGATAGCTGACATATAACCGGTACAAACAGAAGTTTGGTGTTCTAGATCTTCTTGTTGTCAGATAGCAGGCGTATAACCGGTACAAACAGGAGTTGAATTACCTGTGTCTTCTTGTTTTCGCTGGCATATAACCTGTAAAAAGAGGACTTTGGTTTTCCTGGATTTTCTTGTCGTGGCTGACATATAACCGGTACAAACAGAAGTTTGATTTGCTGGGTCTGTTTTTTGTCCGATAACTGGGATATAACCGGTACAAACAGGAAATTGTTTTCCTTGGTCTACTTGTTGTCGCTGGCATATAACCGGTACAAACAGTAATTTAGTTGACTGGGTCTTCTTGTTGTCGCTGGCATAGAACCGGTACAAACAGGAGTTTGGTTTTCTGGGTCTTTTTGGTGTCAGATAGCTGGCATATACCCAGCACGAACAGGAGTCTGGTTTGCTGGGTCTTCTTGTTGTCAAATAGCTGGCATAAAACCGGAATAAACTGGAATGTGGTTTGCTGGATCTTCTCTTCGTTAGACAGCTGACATATAAATGATACAAAGAGGAGTTTGTTTTACTGGGTCTTATTGTTGTAGCTGGCATATAATCGATACAAAGAGGAGTTTGGTTTGCTGGGTATTTTTGCTATCAGATAGCTGACATGTAACAAGTACAAACAGGAGTTTGGTTTTTTGGGTCTTCTTTTTTCAGATAGGTGGCATATAACCGGTACAAACAGGAGTTTGGTTTTTTATGTCTTCTTTTTGTCAGATATCTGACATATAACCGGTACAAACAGGAGTTTGGTTTCTTGTGTCTTCTTGTTGTCGCTGGCATATAACTAGTACAAACAGAAATATGGTTTGCTGTGTTTTTTTGTTGTCAGAAAGCTGCCATATAACCGGTACAAACAGGAGCTTGGTTTGCTGATTCTTCTTGTTGTCTGATAGCTGGCATATAAGAGGTACAAAAAGGAGTTTGGTTTGCTGGGTCCTTTTGTTTTCAGATAGCTGGCATATAACCGGTACAATCAGGAGTTTGGTTTGCTGGGTCATCATGTTTTCAGATAAATGGCATATAAGAGATACAAAAGAGAGTTTTGTTTGCTGGGTCTTCTTGTTTTATGATTGGTGGCATATAATCGGTACAAACAGGAGTTTTGTTTGCTTGGACTTCTTACTATCAGATACTGGCATATAACCGGTACAAACAGGAGTTTGAATTGTTGTGTCTTTTCGATGTCAGATAACTAGCACATAACCGGTAGAAAGAGTAGTGTGGTTTACTGGGTCTTCTTGTTGTCGCTGGCACATAACCGATACAAAGAGGAGTTTGGTTTGCTGGGTATTTTTGCTATCAGATAGCTGACATGTAACAGGTACAAACAGGAGTTTGGTTTTTTGGGTCTTCTTTTTTCAGATAGGTGGCATATAACCGGTACAAACAGGAGTTTGGTTTTTTTATGTCTTCTTTTTGTCAGATATCTGACATATAACCGGTACAAACAGGAGTTTGGTTTCTTGTGTCTTCTTGTTGTCGCTGTCATATAACTAGTACAAACAGAAATATGGTTTGCTGTGTTTTGTTGTTGTCAGAAAGCTGCCATATAACCGGTACAAACAGGAGCTTGGTTTGCTGATTCTTCTTGTTGTCAGATAGCTGGCATATAAGAGGTACAAAAATGAGTTTGGTTTGCTGGGTCTTTTTGTTTTCAGATAGCTGGCATATAACCGGTACAATCAGGAGTTTGGTTTGCTGGGTCATCATGTTTTCAGATAAATGGCATATAAGAGATACAAAAGAGAGTTTTGTTTGCTGGGTCTTCTTGTTTTATGATTGGTGGCATATAATCGGTACAAACAGGAGTTTTGTTTGCTTGGACTTCTTACTATCAGATACTGGCATATAACCGGTACAAACAGGAGTTTGAATTGTTGTGTCTTTTCGTTGTCAGATAACTAGCACATAACCGGTAGAAATAGTAGTGTGGTTTACTGGGTCTTCTTGTTGTCGCTGGCACATAACCTGTACAAACAGGAGTTTGGTTTACTGGGTCTTCTTGTTGTCAGATAGCTGACATACAACCGGAATAAACTTTAAAGTCCTAACATGGTTTGTTGGGTCTTCTTGTTGTCCCTGACATATAACTGGTACAAACATAAGTACGGTTTGTTTGGTCTTTTTGTTGTAAGATATCTGGCATATAACCGATACAAACATGATTTTGATTTGCTTTGTCTTCATGTTTTCAAATAGCCGGCATATAACAATTACAAACAGGAGTTTGTTTTGCTGGATCTTTTTGGAGTCAGATAACTAGCATATAACCGGTACAAACAGAAGTTTGTTTTATTGGGTCTTCTTGTTTTCAATTAACTGGCATATAACGGGTACAAAGAGGTGTTTGGTTTGCAGGGTCTTCATGTTTTCAGATAGCTGTGATATAAAGAGTATAAGCAGGAGTTTGGTTTGCTGGGTCTTCTTGTTTTCCGATATGTGGCATATAACTGGTACAAACAAGAGTTTGTTTTGCTGGATCTTCTTGTTTTCAGATTGGTGGGATATAACCGGTACAAACAAGAGTTTGGTTTGTTGGGTCTTCTTGTTGTCAAATAACTGGCTTATAACTGGTACAAACAGGAGTTTCGTTTGCTGGGTCTTCTTACAAAGAGGTGTTTGGTTTGCAGGGTCTTCATGTTTTCAGATAGCTGTGATATAAAGAGTATAAGCAGGAGTTTGGTTTGCTGGGTCTTCTTGTTTTCCGATATGTGGCATATAACTGGTACAAACAAGAGTTTGTTTTGCTGGATCTTCTTGTTTTCAGATTGGTGGGATATAACCGGTACAAACAAGAGTTTGGTTTGTTGGGTCTTCTTGTTGTCAAATAACTGGCTTATAATTGGTACAAACAGGAGTTTCGTTTGCTGGGTCTTCTTTCTGTCGCTGACATATAATTATTATAAACAGGAGTTTGGTTTGTTGGTTCTTCATGTTGTCGCTGGCATACAACTGGTGCAAACAGGAGTAGGAATTTCTGGGTCTTTTTGTTGTCAGATAGCTGGCATATAAACGGTATAAAGAGAAGTTTGGTGTTCTAGATCTTCTTGTTGTCAGATAGCAGGCGTATAACCGGTACAAACAGGAGTTGAATTACCTGTGTCTTCTTGTTTTCGCTGGCATATAACCTGTAAAAAGAGGACTTTGGTTTTCCTGGATTTTCTTGTCGTGGCTGACATATAACCGGTACAAACAGAAGTTTGATTTGCTGGGTCTGTTTTTTGTCCGATAACTGGGATATAACCGGTACAAACAGGAAATTGTTTTACTTGGTCTACTTGTTGTCGCTGGCATATAACCGGTACAAACAGTAATTTAGTTGACTGGGTCTTCTTGTTGTCGCTGGCATAGAACCGGTACAAACAGGAGTTTGGTTTTCTGGGTCTTTTTGGTGTCAGATAGCTGGCATATACCCAGCACGAACAGGAGTCTGGTTTGCTGGGTCTTCTTGTTGTCAAATAGCTGGCATAAAACCGGAATAAACTGGAATGTGGTTTGCTGGATCTTCTCTTCGTTAGACAGCTGACATATAAATGATACAAAGAGGAGTTTGTTTTACTGGGTCTTATTGTTGTAGCTGGCATATAATCGATACAAAGAGGAGTTTGGTTTGCTGGGTATTTTTGCTATCAGATAGCTGACATGTAACAGGTACAAACAGGAGTTTGGTTTTTTGGGTCTTCTTTTTTCAGATAGGTGGCATATAACCGGTACAAACAGGAGTTTGGTTTTTTGGGTCTTCTTTTTGTCAGATATCTGACATATAACCGGTACAAACAGGAGTTTGGTTTCCTGTGTCTTCTTGTTGTCGCTGGCATATAACCGGTACAAACAGAAGTATGGTTTGCTGGGTCTTTTTGTTGTCAGAAAGCTGCCATATAACCGGTACAAACAGGAGCTTGGTTTGCTGATTCTTCTTGTTGTCAGATAGCTGGCATATAAGAGGTACAAAAATGAGTTTGGTTTGCTGGGTCTTTTTGTTTTCAGATAGCTGGCATATAACCGGTACAATCAGGAGTTTGGTTTGCTGGGTCATCATGTTTTCAGATAAATGGCATATAAGAGGTACAAAAAGGAGTTTAGTTTGCTGGGTCTTCTTGTTTTATGATTGGTGGCATATAATCGGTACAAACAGGAGTTTTGTTTGCTTGGACTTCTTACTATCAGATACTGGCATATAACCGGTACAAACAGGAGTTTGAATTGTTGTGTCTTTTCGTTGTCAGATAACTAGCACATAACCGGTAGAAACAGGAGTTTGGTTTACTGGGTCTTCTTGTTGTCGCTGGCACATAACCTGTACAAACAGGAGTTTGGTTTACTGGGTCTTCTTGTTGTCAGATAGCTGACATACAACCGGAATAAACTGGAAAGTCCTAACATGGTTTGTTGGGTCTTCTTGTTGTCCCTGACATATAACTGGTACAAACATAAGTACGGTTTGTTTGGTCTTTTTGTTGTAAGATATCTGGCATATAACCGATACAAACATGATTTTGATTTGCTTTGTCTTCATGTTTTCAAATAGCCGGCATATAACAATTACAAACAGGAGTTTGTTTTGCTGGATCTTTTTGGAGTCAGATAACTAGCATATAACCGGTACAAACAGAAGTTTGTTTTACTGGGTCTTCTTGTTTTCAATTAACTGGCATATAACGGGTACAAAGAGGTGTTTGGTTTGCAGGGTCTTCATGTTTTCAGATAGCTGTGATATAAAGAGTATAAGCAGGAGTTTGGTTTGCTGGGTCTTCTTGTTTTCCGATATGTGGCATATAACTGGTACAAACAAGAGTTTGTTTTGCTGGATCTTCTTGTTTTCAGATTGGTGGGATATAACCGGTACAAACAAGAGTTTGGTTTGTTGGGTCTTCTTGTTGTCAAATAACTGGCTTATAATTGGTACAAACAGGAGTTTCGTTTGCTGGGTCTTCTTTCTGTCGCTGACATATAATTATTATAAACAGGAGTTTGGTTTGTTGGTTCTTCATGTTGTCGCTGGCATACAACTGGTGCAAACAGGAGTAGGAATTTCTGGGTCTTTTTGTTGTCAGATAGCTGGCATATAAACGGTATAAAGAGAAGTTTGGTGTTCTAGATCTTCTTGTTGTCAGATAGCAGGCGTATAACCGGTACAAACAGGAGTTGAATTACCTGTGTCTTCTTGTTTTCGCTGGCATATAACCTGTAAAAAGAGGACTTTGGTTTTCCTGGATTTTCTTGTCGTGGCTGACATATAACCGGTACAAACAGAAGTTTGATTTGCTGGGTCTGTTTTTTGTCCGATAACTGGGATATAACCGGTACAAACAGGAAATTGTTTTACTTGGTCTACTTGTTGTCGCTGGCATATAACCGGTACAAACAGTAATTTAGTTGACTGGGTCTTCTTGTTGTCGCTGGCATAGAACCGGTACAAACAGGAGTTTGGTTTTCTGGGTCTTTTTGGTGTCAGATAGCTGGCATATACCCAGCACGAACAGGAGTCTGGTTTGCTGGGTCTTCTTGTTGTCAAATAGCTGGCATAAAACCGGAATAAACTGGAATGAGCTTGGTTTGCTGATTCTTCTTTTTGTCAGATAGCTGACATAAAACCGGAATAAACAGGAATGTGGTTTGCTGGATCTTCTTGGTGCCAGATAGCTATCACATAACCGGTACAAACAGGTGTTTTGTTTGCTGGGTATTCTTATTATCAGATAGCTGACATATAACCGGTACAAACAGGAGTTTGGTTTGCTGGGTGTTCTTCTTGTCTCTGACATTTAACCGGTAGGAACATGATTTTGGTTTCTTCGTTCTTCTTGTTGTAGCCGGCATATAAAAGGTACAAATAGAAGTATGGTTTGCTGGGTCTTTTTGTTGTCAGAAAGCTGTCATAGAACCGTTACAAACAGGAGTTTGGTTTGATTTGTATTCTTATTATCAAAAAGCTGACATATAACCGGTACAAGTAGGAGTTTGGTCTGCTGGGTCGTTTTGTTTTCAGAAAGGTGGCATATAAGCTGTATAAAAAGCAGTTTGAATTGTTGGCTCTTCTTGTTATCAGATAACTGGCTTATAATCAGTAGAAACAGGAGTTTCGTTTGCTGGGTCTTCTTGTTATCAGATAGCTGGCATATAATCGGTACAAACAGGAGTTTGGTTTGCTGGGTCTTCTTGTTGTAGCTGGCATATAACCGGTACAAACAGGAGTTTGGTTTACTGGGTCTTCTTGTTGTCGCTGGCATATAACTGGTACAAACAGAAGTATGGTTTGTTGGGTCTTTTTGTTGTCAGAAAGCTGCCATATAACCGGTACAAACAGGAGTTTGGTTTGCTGATTCTTCATGTTATCAGATAGATGGCATATAACCGGTACAAACAGGAGTTTGATTTGCTGGGTCTTCTTTTTGTCAGATAGCTGGCATATAACCGGTACAAACAGGAGTTTGAATTGTTGGGTCTTTTCGTTGTCAGATAACTAGCATATAACCGGTAGAAACAGTAGTTTGGTTTACTGGGTCTTCTTGTTGTCGCTGGCATATAACCGGTACAAACAGGAGTTTGGTTTACTGGGTCTTCTTGTTGTCAGATAGCTGGCATAAAACCGGAATAAACTGGAAAGTCCTAACATGGTTTGTTGGGTCTTCTTGTTGTCCCTGACATATAACTGGTACAAACAGAAGTATGGTTTGCTGTGTCTTTTTGTTGTCAGATAACTAGCATATAACCGGTACAACAGGAGTTTGGTTTGCTTTGTCTTCATGTTTTCAAATAGCCGGCATATAACCATTACAAAGGGGAGTTTGTTTTGCTGTGTCTTTTTGTTGTCAGATAACTAGCATATAACCGGTACAAACATGAGTTTGGTTTACTGGGTCTTCTTGTTTTCAATTAACTGGCATATAACGGGTACAAAGAGGTGTTTGGTTTGCAGGGTCTTCATGTTTTCAGATAGCTGGCATATAAGAGGTACAAAAAGGAGTTTGGTTTGCTGGGTCTTCTTGTTTTCAGATAGGTGGCATATAACCGGTACAAACAGGAGTTTGGTTTGCTGGGTCTTCTTGTTGTCAGATAGGTGGCATATAACCGGTACAAACAGGAGTTTGGTTTGTTGGGTCTTCTTGTTGTCAGATAGCTGGCATATAACCGGTACAAACAGGAGTTTCGTTTGCTGGGTCTTCTTTCTGTCGCTGACATATAATTATTATAAACAGGAGTTTGGTTTGTTGGTTCTTCATGTTGTCGCTGGCATACAACTGGTGCAAACAGGAGTGAAACAAGGATGTATACTGTCTCCTTTACTTTTTGGGATTACAATAGACTTCATAATGAAAAAATGCTGCACAGGTAACACAGGTATTGACTGGGTACATGGGACCCAACTAGAAGATCTTGATTTTGCTGATGACATAACTCTTATCAGTAATAATGTGAATTCCATGCAAGAAAAAACAGATAGCCTATCTTCACTGGCTAGCAAAATAGGACTTGAAATTAACAAGGACAAAACAAAAATAATGAAAATTCCCATCAATCAAAATGGAAAAATACACATAGAAGGGACAGATATTGAAGAAGTCAATCAATTTGCATACCTTGGCAGCTACATAGACCAGGATGGTGACACTAGAAAGGAAGTTAGGATCAGAATTGCAAAAGCAGCATCAATCTTCAAGAATCTTGAGAACATATGGAATTCAAAAGTTATAAGCACAAAAACCAAGTTAAGACTATTCAATTCAAATGTAATATCCACCCTCATTTATGCATGCGAAAGCTGGAAAACAACTAAAGAAATAGAAAAGAAATTAGACTCTTTTGAAAACAAATGCCTAAGGAAAATACTCGGCATCAAGTGGAATGAATTCAAGAACAATGCAGAGATAAGACAGATGACTGAACAACAACCAGTCTCACGGGTGATCAGGAAAAGGAGATGGACATATGTTGGCCACTTGATGAGAAGAAATGAGCAGAGAATCCCAAAACAAGCTATCAAGTGGAACACAACAGGCCGAAGAAAAAGGGGCAGACCGCGTGAAACTCTGAAGAGAACATTATTAAGAGAGGCCAAGTTAACAGGCATAAAATCCTTTGATGAGGTTGAAAGACTCGCCGAAGACAGGAAAAATTGGCGAACTACTTTGCGAGCCCTATGTGACGTCTAACGGCACGGGAAGGATATAAGAAGATAAGAAACATTTAGTCTGGAAATAATTCAACTTGTTTTCTATGGTTTTGGTTTTTCTGGCATATAACCGGTAAAAACAGGAGTTTGGTTTGCTGGGTCTTCTTGTTGTCAGATAGCTACCATATAATCGGTTCAAACATGCGTTTTGTTTCCTGAGTCTTCTCGTTTTCGCTGGCATATAACCGTTAAAAACAGAACTGTGGTTTGCTGAGGGTTCTTGCTGTCGATGGCATATAACCAATACAAACAGGAGTTCGGTTTTTTGTGTCTTTTTGTTGTCAGGTGGCTGGCATATAACCGGTACAAACAGGCGTTTAGTCTGCTGGGTCTTCGTGTTGTCGCTGGCATATAACCGGCATAAAAAGGAGTTTGGTTCTTGGGTCTTCTTGTTGTCCCTGGCATATAACTGGTACAAAAAGAAGTATGGTTTATTGGATCTTTTTGTTGTCAGATAGCTGGCATATAACCGGTTCAAACAGGAGTTTGGTTTACTTTGTCTTATTGTTTTGAGATAGGTGGCATATAGCAGATACACACAGGAGTTTAGTTTGTTGGGTCTTCTTGTTATCAGATAACCTGTATATAATCGATACAAACAGGAGTTTGGTTTCCTGATACTTCTTGTTGTCAGATAGCTTGCATATAATCGGTATAAACAGGAGTTTCGTGTGCTGCGTCATTTTTGTGTCAGATAACTGGCATATAACCGGAACAAACAGGTGTTTGGTTTGATGGGTCTTCATGTTTTCAAATAGCTTGAATAAAACCGGTAAAAACATTAGTTTGGTTTGCTGGGTCTTCTTGCTTTCAGATAGATGGCATATAAATGATACAAACAGGAGTTTGGTTTGTTGGGTCTTGTTGTTGTCAGATAACTGGCTTATAACCTGTACAAACAGGAGTTTGGTTTGCTTTGTGTTTTTTGTCAGATAACTGGCATATAACCGGAACAAACAGGAGCTTGCTTTGCTGATTCTTCTTCGTGTCAGATAGCTGGCATATAACCGATACAAACTAGAATTTGGTTTGCTGGGTCTTCTTTTTGTCACATAGCTGGCATATAAACTGTAAAACAGAAGTTTAGTTTGCTGGAATTTCATGTTTTTAGATTTCTGGCATATAACCGGTACAAACAGGAGTTTGTATTATTGGGTCTTTTCGTTGTCAGATAACTAGTATATAACCGGTAGAAACAGGAGTTTGGTTTACTGGGTCTTCTAGGTGTCGCTGGCATATAACCGGTAGAAACAAGAGTTCGGTGTGCTGGGTCTTTTTGTTGTCAGATAGCCGGCATATCCCCGATACAAACAGGAGCTTGTTTAGCTGGGTCTTCTTATTATCAGATAACTGACATGAAACCAATACAAACAGGAGTTTGAGTTACTGGGTCTTCTAGTTCTCGCTGGCATATACCGGTACAAACAGGAGTTTGGTTTGCTGTGTCTTCTTGTTGTCAGATAGCCGGCATATACCCGGTACAAACAGGAGCTTGTTTGATGGGTATTCGTGTTGTCAGATAGCTGACAAAAACCGGAATAAACAGGAATGTGGTTTGCCGGATCTTCTTGTTGTCAGATAGTTGGCATAAAACCGGTACAAACATGAGTTTGGTTTGCTGAGTATTCTTATCTTCAGATATCTGACATATAACCGGTACAAACAGTAGTTTGGTTTGATGGGTATTCTTATCATCAGATATTTGGCATTTAACCGGTATAAACAGGAGTTTGATTTGTTGGGCTTCTTGTTTTCAGATAGGTTTCAAATAACTTGTACAAACAGGATCTTGGTTTGCTGGGTCTTCTTATTATCAGATAACTGACATGAAACCAATACAAACAGGAGTTTGGTTTGCTGGATCTTCGTGTTTTAAGATAGGTGGCATATATCAGGTATAAACAAGTGTTTGGTTTGCTGTGTCTTCTTCTTGTTACTGGCATATAATCGGTAGAAACAGGAGTTTGGTTTGTTGGCTCTTTTTGTTGTCAGATAGCTGGCATATATCCGGTACAAACAGGGGTTAGTTTTACTGGGTCTTTTTGTTGTCGCTGGCATATAACCGGTACAACAAGAGCTTGGTTTGCTGGGTCTTCTTCTTGTTAAATAGCTGGCATATAATCGGAATTAACAGGAATGTGGTTTGCTGGGTCTTCTTCTTGTCAGATAGCTGGCATATAATTGGAATAAACAGGAATGTGGTTTGCTGGGTCTTCTTCTTGTCAGATAGCTGGCATATAATCGGAATAAACAGGAATGTGGTTTGCTGGGTCTTCTTGTTGTCAGATAACTGGCATATAACCGGTAGAAACACGAGTTTGTTTTACTGGGTCTACTTGTTGTCGCTGGCATATAACCGGTACAAACTGGAGTTTGTTTTGATGGGTCTTCTTGTTGTCGCTGGTATATAACGGGTATTAACACGAGTTTGGTTTCTTCTGTCTTCTTGTTGTCGCTAGCATATAGCTGGTACAAACATGTTGTTCTTTTTCTGATCGCTGGCATATAACCGTTACAAACAGACGTTTGGTCTGCTGGTTCTTCTTGTTGTCAGATAGCTGACATATAACCGGTACAAACAGGAGTTTGCCTCACTGCGTCTTCTTGATTCAGATAGGTGGCATATAATCGGTACAAACAGGAGTTTGGTTTCCTGGGTCTTCTTGTTGTCCCTGACGTTTAGCCGGTATAAACAGGAGTTTGTTTTCTTGGTTCTTCGTGTTGTTGCAGGCATATAACTGGCATAAACTGGAGTTTGGTGTGCTGGATCATTTTTTTTCAGATAACTGGCATATAAACGGAACAAACACGAGCTTGGTTTGCTGATTCTTCTTGTTGTCAGATAGCTCGCATATAACCGATACAAACATTAACTTGGTTTGCTAGCTCTTTTCTTTTTGTAAGATAACTGGCATATAACCGGTACAAATAGGAGTTTGTTTTGCTTGGTCGTCTTGTTATCAGATAGCTGACATATTAAAAAGTAAAACAGGAGTTTGGTTTGCTGGGTTTTTTTTTTTCAGATAGGTCGGATACAATCTGTACAAATAGGACTTTGTTATGTTAGGTCTTCTTTTTGTCAGATAACTGGCATATAACCGGTACAAACAGGAGTTTTTTTGCCGCGTCTTCTTGTTTTCAAATAACTGGCTTATAACCGGTACAAAAAGGAGTTTGGTTTGCTGGTCTTCTTGTTGTCGCTGGCATATAACCATTATAAACAGCAGTTTGGTTTGTTGGATCATCTTGTTGTCGCTGGCATATAACTGGTACAAACAGGAGTATGGTTTGTTGTTCTTTTTGTTGTCAGATAGCTGGCATATAAACGATATAAAAAGAAATTTGGTTTGCTAGGTCTTCTTGTTGTTAGATAGTTTGCATATAACTGGTACAAACAGGAGTATGGTTTGCTTGTTCTTTTTGTTGTCATATAGCTGGCATATAAGCGGTATGAACAGAAAT
>CM019699.1:22205607-22220607 GCA_009760885.1 Achatina immaculata
AAAATTTCTTTGATTTTTCTTCCTCATGCAGTACGTAAGTTTCATTGAATGAATCATATGTTAAATTTCCGTTACTGTTTCAAAATAACACTACTTTGCATTCAAATATATGTGTAAATATGTTAACAGTAAAAATAGATAAAAATGAAAATAGGAGTAGAAAAATAAAAAGTAGGACAGACAGACATTCGGATAGACAACAAAGAGAGAGCCCACCAAAAAGACATAGATAGATAGATAGATAGATAGATAGATAGATAGATAGATAGATAGATAGATAGATAGATAGATAGATAGATAGATAGATAGATAGATAGATAGATAGATAGATAGATAGATAGATAGATAGGTAGATAGATAGATAGATATTTCAAATTCAACGACCAGTCAGTCAGTCATTTGCATGTCCCTTGCAGGACTTTACCTCCCTAACAACTCTCCTCTATGCCTCTCAGTTGTAAGCAATATGGCCTGCTGCGGATGTTCATCTGATTACAGATTATCAACGACGTCTTGGAACCATCTTCGCATTGGTCTTCCTCTCATTTTATTTCCCATATTGTACTTTTTCAAAACGGTCTTCTTTAGATTATCATGACGTTTAATGTGTCCAAAATATTTAAGTTTTATTCGTTTAGTTCTCTTAACTAGCAAGCCGTCTTTAGTATTAAGTTCTTGTAGTATGAAACAACCGACTGTGGAAGCAGAAATCAACAGTGTGAATTATTATTGGAGGAGAAAGAACCCGAGCCGACAATGGAAGAAGTTTTATGGGCAATAAAGAGTCTGAAAAATGGTAAATCACCAGGATGTGATGAGATAACCGCTGAATTTATTAAAGCAGGAGGAAAGGAGTGTGCAACAATCTATCATGCACTATGTAAAAAGATATGGCATTCAGGTATTTGGCCAAAAGAGTGGAAAAGAACTGTATTCATACCACTGCCAAAAAAGGGTAACCTGAAATTATGCACCAACTACAGAACTGTTGCCCTGATTAGTCATGCCAGTAAAATTCTGTTAAAAATCATAATGGGTAGACTTCGAAAGAAAATAGAAGAAGAAGTCAATATGGTCCAAGCTGGCTTCAGGCAAGGAAGAGGATCAAGAGATCATATATTCAATATAAGATTAATAATAGAGAAATGCAGGGAGTTTAATGTGAATCTATATTTATCCTTTATAGACTACTCAAAGGCATTTGATTGTGTACAACACCAGAAACTTTGGGAAATAATGGAAAAAATGGGATTTCCAACACATTTGATACAATTAACATCACTGCTGTATTTAGACCAACAAGCAGCAGTAAGAATAAATGGTGAAACAACAACTTGGTTTGACATAAAACAAGGGGTCCGTCAGGGGTGCATATTGTCACCCTACTTATTTAACTTGTATACTGAAAATATAATGAGGAATGTTAGAGAAGATGTAGACAAAGAATATTACGATGCTATAACAGTTGGAGGTTATGAAATACCAGAGATTAGATATGCTGATGACACAGTATTGCTGTCCACAACACAAGAAGGAATGGAAAAACTAATTATGTCAGTCCGCAAGAACAGCGAAGAGCAGAACCTCTATCTTAATGCAAAGAAAACTAAAGTGATGACAACTGACAAAACAAACAAGGCAACTGAAATATGTACCAGTGAGGAAAAACTGGAAGAAGTGGAGAGTTTTGAATATCTTGGATCACTACTAACTAATAATGGAGATACAATGCGGGAAATTAAAAGGAGGACATCTATTGCTCTTCAGAAAGTAAAACAAATAAAGAATCTGTGGAGAGGAGCAGACAGAACCACAAAAATAAGATTTTTAAGGGCATGCATCTTTCCCATCGCAACATATGCCTGTGAGACCTGGACACTTAACAAAACAGCTGAGAAGCACATAAATGCCTTTGAATGTAAATGCTATAGAAGAGTTCTCCAAATATCGTGGACACAAAAAAGAACAAATATATCTATACTACAAGAGCTTAATATTGAAGAAGGCTGGCTAGTAAAGAGGATTAAAGAGAGAAAACTTAAATATTTTGGCCACATTAAACGTCATGATAATTTAGAGAAGACCGTATTGGAAGGATACATAATGGGAAAAAGAAAAAGAGGAAGACCGAAACGAAGATGGCTGCAAGACATCGTTGATGATCTGGAAATGGATGCAGCAGCAGCAGGCCATCTTGCTCACAACCGAGAGGCCTACAGGAGTGCTGTTTGGGAGGCAAAGTTCCGCAAGGGACATGCAAAGGAATGAATGAGTATGGATATATTTGCTCTATTTTAGACATCCACAATTTTTTATACGTCTATTCTGATCTTCTCTTTAATTCTTTGAATATTTTTAATACATAGGAGGTAACGTTTGTTTGATTTAAACATCTGTTAATGTCAGATACTATTTAAAAAGACCAGTATCATAGAGATAAATATATGTGTTTATATAATTATATAGTTAAATAACGGAAGAGTGAAAATAGAAGTAGATACATTAAACGTAGATAGAAAGTAAGACATTTGGAGGTATAAATAGTCAGAAAAAATGTCAAAGAAAGTGACAGAAAGGAATATAGACAGACAGATAGATAGATAAATAGATAGATAGATAGATAGATAGATAGATAGATAGATAGATAGATAGATAGATAGATAGATAGATAGATAGATAGATAGATAGATAGATAGATAGATAGATAGATAGATAGATAGATAGATAGATAGATAGATAGATAGATAGATAGATAGATAGATAGATATAATGATTTTCTATTAGGAGTACAATGAGTTTGAATTTGTATTTTATTTTTCTTTACGACTTAATAGTAACTTTGGAGTTTGTCAGATACATCTCTGCTGTTAAACACTTCTGTGATATACACACTTCATGTACTATTTTTTTACATCTAATCTATCTCTCATTACTTTCTTATCAATTCATTGAATAATAGGACGTACGTATGTGTGATGTAATAAACATACTAAATATTTCTAAACACCAGTTATTTCTAATAAAATCTATATGAAAATATGTATTGTACAGTGCAATAAAAGATTAGTAAAAGCAGGAGGAAATAAGAAAAAGTAGGACGGGCATACAAACAGCAGAGAGACCCATTAAGAGAACAACAGATAAATAGATAGCATAAAAATAGATAGATAGATAGATAGATAGATAGATAGATAGATAGATAGATAGATAGATAGATAGATAGATAGATAGATAGATAGATAGATAGATAGATAGATAGATAGATAGATAGATAGATATTTTACCTTTCAAATTCAGAGAAATCTTTTATTAAAGATAAAATGATATTTGATTTTTATTTTTTGTTGTTTTTTTTTAAATAATAAAGCCGTTGCAATTTTTCTATTATAAACGTATCTGCTAAATAATATTGACAATAATATCGAAGCTTACTCTACCGTTTTTTTTTGGTATATTCTGATCTGTCATTGAGTCCTTTGATTTTTTTCCACATGTAGTACGTAAGTTTCTTTAAATGCAACATATGCTAAATCTCAGTTACTTTTTCGAAATACCAGTCTTTTGCTTCTAAATATATGTGTATATATCTTAGACAGCTAAAGGGAAACAAATGAAAATAGGAATAAAAAACAAAATTTAATCCGTAGAGGCAAATAAGGATATGGTGTTAGTGCTCATATTTTCCTTGACCTATCAGCACACTAGAGGGTGATATGGTCAGTATCAAGCCTGGCCGTATTTATTTCCACAACTCCAGAAGAAGTCGGGTACCCATTTCTACAGCTGAATGACTGGCCACCAACGGCCGGATTCGAACCCCCGACCTTCGCAATGAGAGACTAGTGCACTAAAAACTTCGATAGGAGTAGATAAATAGGATAGACATAGAGACATTCTGACAGTCGAATAGCCAGAGAGACCGACAAATAGATAGATAGATAGATAGATAGATAGATAGATAGATAGATAGATAGATAGATAGATAGATAGATAGATAGATAGATAGATAGATAGATAGATAGATAGATAGATAGATAGATAGATAGATAGATAGATAGATAGATAGATAGATAGAATCATATGTACACTTTCTAATTCAATGGCATTTACTGTTAAATTGAGCTTTGATTGTATGTTTCTTCGGGACATAAGACTTACTTTGGAGTTTGTTAGTGAAAAAGAAGAATTAATGGATTAGAAATGAAATCTTAAGACTGATGGACAAAAGAAGGAGGATTAAGAATATCCAAAAAAATATAGCAGTATAAATAAAGAAATAAGACATACATGCGGAGAAACAAAGGTAGTGTAGTAAAATAAACAGGGCAGAGAAATAGAGGACTACCACAATAAAGACAGCAAAAACATGCACAAACGAATTAGTGAACTCACAGGCAGGAAAACAAAATATACTACAGGATGCCTGAAATCGAAAGAAGGTAAAATGTAAATGGGAAAAGAATACATTCTGGACAGATGGATAGAATATATAGGTGAACTATATGGAGGAGAAAGATCAGAATCAAAACCAGATACTGAAAACTGTGATGAACCACCAATACTTGAAGCTGAAGTCATAGTTGCCATCAAACACATGAAGAAAGAAAAAGCGACTGGGCCTGATAATATAACAATAGAAGAAATAGAGGCGTTAGAGGAGAGAGGAATAAAAATAATGCATAGGAATGTGATGACCACCGGACTATCAACCAGCCTCTCATGTCACATTATTATAAGAAGAACACGCAAAAAGATAAAAATGGAAAAAGCAGAAAAAGCAGTTTGGATTTGTTGAAGGAAAGAGAACACACAATGCCGTTTATTCTTTACGAACACTAACAGAAAGAGCTTTAGAAGTACAGAGAGATCTCTACTTATGCTTCATTGATTACACAAGGCATTCGACAAGTTGAAACATAATGAAATTATTAAAATGCTTGAAGACATCAATATAGACGACGAAGACCTGAGGATTATAAAATATTTATCCTGGCAGCATGAAGTAGCAATTCGAGTTGAAAATAAAACTGGAAAATATGAACCTATAAAACAAGGAGTGCGACAAGGATGTGTATTATCTCTATACCTTTTTTCTCTGCACAGGGAGAATATTCTGAGAACGATCATTACAGAACCAGGTATAAAAGTAGTAGGATGCAATATTAAAAACCTTCGGTATACTGACGACACAGTACTGATAGCTGAGAACAAACAAGACCTGCAAAATCTCTTGGATAAAGTCGCCAAAGAAAGTGAACAGAAAGGCCTTACTTTGAACATCAAAAAGACAGAGACTATGGTTATATCAAGAAACAGAATCCACCAGCACGCAGTATAAAATTAAACGGAACTATTCTAAAGCAGGTGCAGAAATTCAAATATCTTGGACCAGTAATAACTTCAGATAGGAAATGCAGAACAGAAATTAGGAACAGAATAGGCAAAGCAAAGACTGCATTTCAGAGAATGAGAATCATTTTAGCCAACACATCCTTATCAATGAATGCTAGAAAACGAGTCTTAAAATGCTATATTAAATCCATCTTATTATCTAGATGTGAATCATGGACAATAGGCAAGTCTGCACAAAAATCATTGTAAGCAGCAGAAATGTGGTTTATTAGAAGAATGTTGCCAATCCCCTGGACAGCAACAATAATTAATGAAGAATGTATGAGAAGAGCTGGTGAAACGAAAGATCTTGTAAAAAATATGAGTGACAATGTACTTTCATAGGACATGCAGTGAGAAGACGGGGCATTGACAATATTATAACAACAGGAAAAAAAGAAGGAAGAAAATCAAGAGGAAGACCAAGAGAAATGATACTGGACAGTGTGACTGGATGCTGTGAGATCGAGATCACCAAGGGTCATCATCATCATCATGTGCCGTGCCGACTGGCGTTGGCTATTATGCTTCTCCAGAGTACGCGATCCTTCATGCATGCCATCAGCTCAGTTGGTGATCTCCTCTCACACCATCCCCTTTCACCAAGGGTACTATGTAGAAACACAATAGCCAACGCCAGCTGGCACGGCACCTGATGATGATGATGACGATGATGATGATGCCGACTGAAAAACTCTTCTGCTGAACACTTCTATGATACAGACGTTTCTTTTATGTTTTATACGTCTACTCTTATCTGTCATTTATTTTTCTATATTTTCTTGAAATATATAGGACGTAAGTCTGTTTTATTCAATAACGTAGTAAATGTTTTTTTTTCATCTTTTTAAACATCAATAGATTATAATAAAATGTATGTGAATGTATGTATTATATAGTGAACTAAAAATCAGTAAAAATCAAAGTACATGAATACAATAAGGATAAACAAAGAGATATTCGGACAGACAAACAGCCAGAGAAAGAGAGAGAGAGAGAGAAAGAAAGAAAGAAAAAGATGGACAGACAGACAGACAGACAGAAAGACAGACAGACGGATAGATAGATAGATAGATAGATAGATAGATAGATAGATAGATAGATAGATAGATAGATAGATAGATAGATAGATAGATAGATAGATAGATAGAAAGATACATAGATAGATAGATAGATAGATATATAGATATAGTGATTTTTTCTTAGTAGTAAAATGAGTTTGAATTTATATTTTATTTTTCTTTCCTACTTAATAGTAACTTTGGAGTTTGTTAGATAAATCTCTTCTGTTAAACACTTCTATGATATACAAACTTGATGTACCTTTTATTTACATTTATTTTGATCTCTCATTACTTTCTTATCAATTCCTTGAATAATAGGACGTACGTTTGATTGATATAATAAACATACTAAATATTTCATAACACCAGTTATATCCAATAAAATGTATATGTAAATATGTATTGTACAGTGCAATAAAAGATTAGTAAAAGCAGGAGGAAATAAGTAAAAAGTAGGACGGGCATACAAACAGCAGAGAGACCCATTAAGAGAACAACAGATAAACAGATAGCATAAAAATAGATATATAGATAGATAGATAGATAGATAGATAGATAGATAGATAGATAGATAGAAAGATAGATAGATAGATGGATAGATAGATAGATAGATAGATAGATAGATAGATAGATAGATAGATAGATAGATAGATAGATAGATAGATAGATAGATAGATAGATAGATAGATAGATAGATAGATAGATAGATAGATAGATAGAGCAATATGCTACTAAATACAGACCAAATTTTTATTGAAGGTAAAATGATTTTTAAGTTTTGTTTTATTTTTCTTTTGACCATAATACTGGTCTTTGGAGTTGTTACAGAGAAACTCTTCTGTTAAAGGCTGAAGTGGTATAACTGCTTTCAAGATGTTTGTTTCTGTTTATTCTGATCTCTCATTTACCTCTTGAAATTTTCTTGTACATATAGGTCGTAAGTTTTTTTAATTTAAAAACATGCTAAATATATGTTAATATTTCTATATACCAATCGTATACACTTTAATCGGCATCAAGTGGAATGAACTCAAGAACAATGTAGAGATAAGACAGATGACTGAACAACAACCAGTCGCATGGGTGATCAGGAAAAGGAGATGGACATATGTTGGTCACTTGATGAAAAGAAATGATCAGAGAATCCCAAAACAAGCTATCAAGTGGAACACAACAGGCCGAAGAAAAAGGGGCAGACCGCGTGAAACTCTGAAGAGGACATTATTAAGAGAGGCCAAGTTAACAGGCATAAAATCCTTTGATGAGGTTGAAAGACTCGCCGAAGACAGGAAAAATTGGCGAAATACTTTGCGAGCCCTATGTGACGTTTAACGGCACGGGAAGGATATAAGATATAATATAAGATAAGATACACTTTAATGTATGTGTATATTTATATAGTTAAATAAAAGATAAGTACAAATAATAGAAGTTGAATGAAACATAGGATAGACAGAGAGACATTTTGACATACAAACAGCAGAGAGACCGACAAAGAGATCAACAGATAGATGGATAGATAAGATAGATCGACAGACAGACAGACAGACAGATAGATAGATAGATAGATAGATAGATAGATAGATAGATAGATAGATAGATAGATAGATAGATAGATAGATAGATAGATAGTGAATTTCGATTTCTATGTTATATTCTTTGGGAATATAATACTTAATTTGGAATTTGTCGATGAATACCTCTTGTGCGATAGACTTAGTTAAGATAAAAACATCTATTAATTTTGTAACGTCTTTTGTTATTCATTTCTTTGAATATTCTTTCCCATACAGCACGTAAGTTTGTTTCATTTAATCATATGTTAATCTCTGTTACTATTTCACAATTCAAGTTTTATCCACTTTAATTTATATGTCTGTAAATATTATATAGTGAAATATTCGAACAGTCAAATTCGGAGTATATAAAAAAACATATAATAGAAAGTAGAATGTTCGGAGAGACAAGCAGCTAGAACACCCGACAAAGAGATTGATTGATTGATTGATTTATCTTTATTTCAAAAGGGTTAAGAACTGGGCACGTAGGCCCGTCTGACATTCTGCCCTTTATCATACATCTTTCACTCTATTCCAGACATTCTACAAATATGCTGTTCATGTAACAAACATAATTCATATTGAAGCTGAGAGACATAAAATAAAATACAACATTTACTCTTCGCTCTTACAAAATTCACTCAGTACAGAAGTAACTACATACATTACAAATGACTATCTACTAAACAAAATTTTCGGGACTCTTCAGAAAACAATTAATTGTATTCAGTGTCTGTAAGAGCAATTTAAGATAACTTTTAAGTTTTATAATTCATGCAGCCATGTCATCATCATCATCATCATGTGCCGTGCCGACTGGCGTTGGCTATTATGCTTCTCCAGATTACCCGATCCTTCATGCAGGCCATCAGTTCAGTTGGTGATCTCTTCTCACACCATCCCGTCAGACTGTCTAGTATCATTTCTCTTGGTCTTCCTCTTGATCTTCTTCCTTCCATTTTTCCTGTTGTTATAATATTTTCAATGCCCCCTCTTATCATTGTATGTACTATGAAAGTATATTGTCTCTCTCTTATCTTTTTGACAAGATTTTTTGTCTCTCCAGCTCTTCTCATACATTCTTCATTAGTTATTTTTGCTGTCCAGAGGATTCCCAACATTCTTCTGATAAACCACATTTCTGCTGCTTCCAATAATTTTTGTGCAGACTTGCCTATTGTCCATGATTCACTTCCATATAACAAGATAGGTTCAATTTAGCATTTTAGGACTCGTTCATTGATAAAGATGTGTTAGCTAATATGTTTCTCATTCTCTGAAATGCAGTCTTTGCTTGGCTTATTCTGTTCCTAATTTCTGTTCTGCAAAACAGGCCGAAGAAAAAGGGGCAGACCGCGTGAAACTCTGAAGAGAACATTATTAAGAGAGGCCAAGTTAACAGGCATAAAATCCTTTGATGAGGTTGAAAGACTCGCCGAAGACAGGAAAAATTGGCGAACTACTTTGCGAGCCCTATGTGACGTCTAACGGCACGGGAAGGATATAAGATATAAGATAAGATTTCCCATCTGAAGTTATTACTGCTCCTAGGTATTTGAATTTCTACACCTGCTTTAGAATAGTGGCATGTAGTCGACATCAAATAGGTATAGGGAAAGCTTGTAGTTATAGGAAGGAGTATAATTTATAATGTGTATACAGGATAGGAGGGTATTCCAAAGATAAGACGCAGAATAACTAAAGTTTTCTTGTAAAGATCAAGTCTAGGTATTGGAAGACATATGTTGTTCAAGCGTTGGCTGCACTTTGGTCTAAATTTAAACAGGTTCCATAGATAAGGCGGGGCATGTCGTGAAAGAATTTGATGTACTAACTTGGCTTTGTTGAAGAGGAACCTGTTCTTAAGAGACAGTATTTTGATACGTTTGTGCTGGTTAGTTGTTTGTGCTTGATCTTTGTCACTAATACGCTTTACTGCGCTCGCTTTTGGAGTGAACAAAGCCTCTTTGTATTTGACACTGAGCAACCATTCCAAACTGTTGAGCAATAGTCTAAATGTGTTTGTATATGAGATATGTAGTATGTCTTCCTAGTGTCTTGATCGATGAAGTGCTTAATTTTAGCTAACTGGTATACTTTTTGTGCGATGAGTTTTGTTAGACATTGCACATGAGAGTTCCAGGTCAGATGTTGGTCAATAATAAGACCTAGTGTTTTGTTCTCGCTAACGTTTTCTATCTGTGATGTTTCTGTACAGAGCCGAAGTGTTGTTTTTGTTGCGTTTTGTAGTTTCTGTCTTGTTGTTATGAGCATTGATTTTATTTTATCGGTGTTTATAAACATGCCATTATTTTTGCTCCATCCAGTTAAATTGTATAACTGGACCTGAAGAGTTGATTCTAGATTAACACAATCGTAGTCACTGGTGTAGACTGTGCAATCATCGGTAAAAAGGTCACAAGAAGAGTGTTTAAGATGAAGTGGAAGATCATTGATATAGATAGCAAAGAGCAACGGGCCTAGAATAGAACCTTGCGAAACACCAGTGTCAACTGTAGCAGAATTTGATAGAGAATTGTTGAAGAATACTACCTGTTGTCTGTCTGAAAGAAATGATGCAATTAATTTTATTAGGTCAGGGTGCAATATATAATTCTTTATTTTTCTTACAAGAATATCGTGGTCAGTCATATCAAATGCCTTTTTAAAGTCGACAAAGATGTCACCGCATAGTCTGTCGTCATTTATGTTTACTAACCAGTTTTCCGCAATTTTGGTAAGAGCTGTGTGGCAAGAATGATTGGGTCTAAAGCCTGACTGACTGTCTATGAGTAAATTGTTCTCTTGCATGTGTCGTAGAGTTATTTTGTGTATGTGTTTTTCGAGTGGTTTTGATAATGACGACAATATGGATATTGGTCTGTAGTTGGTAAAATTGTTGGATGAGCCAGATTTAAAGCGAGGATACACCTTAGCAGTTTTAAAAGCCTCAGGGAAATAACATTTTGCGCTGCACTGGTTGTAAATATATGTTAGTGTATGTGAAATGACAGGTGCAGCATAACGTAAGATCTTATTACTAATATCATCAAGCCCAGCTGTATTGTTGCTTTTTAAGGTTAAGAGATAACTGTGATCTTCACTGACTGTTCATAATGGAATATGTAACTGTTTAAAATCAGTACATTTGCTGTCCAGGAATGTTTGTAGTTCATGTAAATCGCATACAGTAGCTGATATTGATGATTTAAGAACGTTGATTTCTTCTCTGAAATGTGTACTGATATGTGTGCTAGTGTATGCACGATTGATGGCTTGAGAATCAAATTATTTTCTTTTATTTGATAGGGTATTTATGGCTTTCCAAAGTGATTTACTGTCTGATTTATTCTGTATTAGATTCCTGAAGCAATTTTTTCCTCTTGTCTTATTAAGTATTGAACTTCGTTTCTGAGTGAACGGTACGTCATAAAGTCCTTTATTTTGTGCGCCCGATCACTTTCTCTCATGGATTGTAGTTTTTCAGGTGTTATCCAAGGTGACTTCGTCTGGTGTTTTACTCTCACCTCTTTCATCGGGACATGTTTGTCTAATATATCTCTGAAGATCTTTAGCCAATATTCTATTGCCTCATCAAGGTCAGTTAGTTGGTACACGTGTGTAAGTGAAGATTCTTGCAAATCATTAAGGAATAAATCTAGGTTAAATTTTCTGAAGCTTCTAAATTTCATACTGGTGTTATTGTGTTTAAGAAGTTTATACCCCTTTCTTGTCCACGTACAGCAGACTGGGTAATGATCACTTAACGAAGTATTAGGGATGTTACATTCATTGATGTTTTCTGGTTGGGCTACATATATATGGTCTAATAATGTGGATGATACTTCTGTTACTCTAGTAGGTTTGGTGACAATTTGGCAAAGATTATAGGATAATATAATATTGCGCCAAGTTGGATTTGATTGTGTTTGACCTATGTTGAAATCTCCAAGAATGATAATATCTTTGAACCTAAAGGTTGAAACCTCATCCATCATAGTCGTGAAGTGATCGTACCACAAGGATGATGCTTTTGGATTACGGTACAAAAGTAAAATAATTAATGGACTCTGGTTTGGCATTTTAACTTCCACCCAGATACATGCTACCTCTGATGATTCGAGGTCTTCTCTACGACTAAACCGGATAGTTGTGGAGACATACACTACTAGACCTGTTTCTAGTTTCCTGGTTGGGTCACGCCGGATCAAGTTAAAACCGTTAATTCTAATATCTTCATCGGTTATGTTCCTATTTAAACGGCTTTCAGAGAAGCCAAAAATGTTGAAATTTTTATTTAATTTGTGTGTTACTTCAGGAATTTTACCTAATAGGTGATATACATTCAGATTCGAAGTCCTTCTTTATGTAACCATTTTTCGGTAGGTGGGGTCATTTTATTTTCCTGTCTCCTGTTACTGGTTTGAAAGTTATTATGATACTTAATACTGAAGTAAATAAACTTTTAAATGCTACACAGAGACACACTCTGTATATTAAACTTTCAATTGGTACACAACTCACTAGTGAAATAATTGGAAGCTGAAAGAGAGACACGTCTAACAACTGAATAATTAGACATTGAAATATGTGAATTCACTAACAAGTTGAGTAATTAAGTATATAGTTCTCACACACAAACATATACAACTCACAAACTGCAACGACCTATAGAAAGTTGACAAGAATTTAAAAAAATAGATACAAAAGAAAACGGGTAAGAAATAAAATGCAATAATAAAACGTAAGAACTTCTAAATAAACTTAAGAAATAAGATATCAGTCACTATGTCATGCTGAGTAATAATAATTTTTCGACATTGCGGGTTGAAGGTTTCAGTTTATGATGGATTACAATGATATTGCCATCAGTCTAAGGCATGTGGTGTCTGTAAGGTACCATGCCATGTGAATTATGCAGAGATATCATATAGGCATGACTCAAGGCTGCAGGACTAAATTGCAACAAATACTGCATCTCCAGATTTTTCTCTGAGGATCTTGATGGAACGTGCTTGTGTGTTGAGCTCTTCCAATGAGCTGTGCGACTGTGGAAGAATCCTGACGTTGTTGACTCTCGTATCAGCTCGTTTGACCGTCTGAGGCTGACGTGATGGTAGGGGTGGAAACATTGATTCATAGTCGCTGGTTTGCTGTGGATCAGGTGGTGCAGATTTGGAGGTCCCTATGGTTTTAGTGCTTGGAGTAGAGCTGGCTTTATGTGGGTCTTTTGTTGGATGTGGGTGTTGTTTGTGGACATCCAACTGTACTACGTCTTTCTGTAGTGTACGTTCCGGAAACTTTAGACTTTTGGCAAGAATGCTGGTACCAAGTTTTGATGTATGTATGTGGTCCCTGTACATCCATTTCTTCGGCTCACCAGAGGCTGAGATGAAGAACACAGTGTGGTTTATGAAGACAATGTTGTTAACACGACAGTATGACTGAAGTGCTTTGTTGTTGATGTCTACCAGGCGGCGTCCAGGACCAAAGCAGGGTGGAATGATAGAAAATAGGAAGATTGCAGCAGCCGGATACTTTTCCTTGATGGTCAAAGCCCGGATGTCTGAACGTCTGATGTTCTGGCCATTCATCCTGTCATTTATGCAAACACATACGGAGATTTTCCTCACGCCCTGGTCTATATTAAAACTTCTCAGTGTTTGCGTTATTTTCGCAATACCAGCTCCCGGAACTGCAACTACTGAGACAATGTATTCGTCTGCTATGGACGTCCGCTCGACATACACGCCCTTTAGCAGAGAATCCCCATATTAAATGTGTTGTGCTGTCCGTGATTTTGTGAATGGGAATTTGCTGCGTATTTCGTTCACGTTATTTTTGGTTACTTCGTGACTGGAGGTGGGATGCCTTGTTTGACTGAGATGATTGTTGCGTCATGTCTGTCTGCTGAGTATCTGGTACAGAGCTTTGTTGTAGAGCGTCCGATCTATTGGTGATCTGGACCTCGATGGGGTACTCGCATTTTATTATATCCTGTTCTTGCTCACCTAATACAGATTCATAGACTTCACTCTGTTTTTGTTGGTTGTTTTTCTTGTGAAGTTTGTTTACATCGGCTGGCGACGATGGCTGAGCCTTCATCTTCATGTTAAGATTAGTTTGACTAGCAGCCACTGACGGACTGTGACTACCTGTTTCTGTCTGGTTGTTTTTCTGTAGTTTTCTACTACTGCGGTTTTCTCTGTTCGTTGATTGAATGAGCAGCTTCAGCTTGGTATTTTCTTCTCTCAGCTGTTCAACCTCTTTTTTGATATTATCATTCTCCTCACTGAGTGACTTTACAACTTCCGACTTCATGTCACTGATGAGTATTTTCACGAAGTCTTTAATAACTTCTGTGAACTCAAGGCAGAGAGAGAGATAGAGAGAATAACACATAGAAGGAATACATATATAAATAGACAGAGATATAGTAAGACAGAAAAATATTTAGACAGACAGAGAGATAGATAGATAGATAGATAGATAGATAGATAGATAGATAGATAGATAGATAGATAGATAGATAGATAGATAGATAGATAGATAGATAGATAGATAGATAGATAGATAGATAGATAGATAGATAGATAGATAGATAGATAGATAGAACAGTACACTTCCATATTCAGACCAAACTTACATTAATGGTAAAATTAGTTTTAATTCTATTTTATTTTTCTTTCAAGCATAGTACTAACTTTAGATTGTGAAAAACTCGTCATTTAAAGACATACTTAATATAGAAGCTTCCTACATTTTTTTCTGCTATTCTCATTTCTCATATATTTTTGAAATTTTCTTGAATATATAGGACGTAAGGTGTTTGATTGAAAAACATGCTAAATATATGTTAACATTTCAATACACCAGTCGTTAAAAGTTTCAGTATATTTATATATTATATATTGAAATAAAATTTCTTAAAAACTATCATAAAATGAATAAAATGTAGAATAGTCTGAGACACATTCTGACTTGCA
>CM019699.1:22225607-22253093 GCA_009760885.1 Achatina immaculata
TTCCTGTCTGGTGAGAGGTGGTTGCCTATCTAAATTGCACTGGTCCAGTGTCTCCGACTTCAGCATTTTGTGTCGTAGCCGCTACACTTTCTATTTGTGACCAGGATGGAGCTTTTGTCCAGGTGGCCGAATCATTGCCACTAGTGAGTCTCACCACTGGGTTAAGCCGGTTTAGACGCGTTATTCCAGTATTAGAGTGTATAAGATGTGACCTAAATTTAAAGCAGAGGTATTGTGACATAAGTAGTCATCAAGTTTCACCCCTGGGTTAAGCCGATTTAGGAATATTTCAGCAGGAAGGGTTATATCGGACGCGGCCAGCCTCTGGAAGAGAAGTGCTGTGGTATGACTAGCTGTCGCTCTGAGACTACTGGACATACCGATTAAACTTCACTTTATCCTTTCAATCACCTTTTCACATCCCCGCCGCTTGGCAATCCTAATCGCATTTTCTTCATTGGCCGTGAGGAGTTTCACTCCATGCGCCGCATTCGAAGAATCTCGCCAGACATGTCTTAGTTTAACACCCTGAGTTAATCCGGTTTAGGCAATCTGCCACAGTATTGGTGTATACAGGACGTTGACGTTCTCTATTGCAGAGGTGTCATGACTTCAGAGGTCCTAATTTCGAGATTACTAGTTATTTCACTTAATCCTTTCCTTCACCTTTTCCACGACGGTACTACGCGGCAACACTAATCGCATTTTTTCTTCACTGGCCGGGAGGAGTTTCACCCAAGGCACAGCAGCTGAAGAATCCCGCCAGCAGGGGGTTTTAAATCATAGTTTTGCTTCTAGTATATGGGCTATCAAACATGACTCTCATCTACACGAAGCAGTCTAATTTTCAGGTAGCAGTTATTCGTCTTCGTACCTTCTCCGGTCAGTTTTGAACATTTCCGCCAAGAAAAGCCCAGGAGCTGAATTTGACTGTCAGAGGCCAAGGAGACATTTCATTGGAGTGTAGAGCATATCCAACATCTCACCTCCGACTATGGCAGTCCTTAGAACCAAACAGATATGTAATAAGACAGAAAAAATAGACACATAGATAGATAAATAGACAGCCAGATAGACAGATAGATAGATAGATAGATAGATAGATAGATAGATAGATAGATAGAGATAGATAGATAGATAGATAGATAGATAGATAGATAGATAGATAGATAGATAGATAGATAGATAGATAGATAGATAGATAGATAGATAGATAGATAGATAGATAGATAGATGGAAGAACACACTTCCAAATTCAGACCAAACTTGTAATAATGGTAAAATTAGTTTTAATTGTATTTTATTTTTTTCAAGCATAGTACTAAACTTTAGATTGTGAAAAACTTGTCATTTAAAGACGTACTTAATATAGAAGCTTCCTACATTTTTTTTTGTCTGCTATTCTCATCTCTCATATATTTTTGAAATTTTCTTGAATATATAGGACGTAAGTTGTTTGATTGAAAAACATGCTAAATATGTGTTAATACTTCAATACACCAGTCTTTAAAAGTGTAAGTATATTTATATATTATATATTGAAATAGTATTTCATGAAAACTATAAGAAGATGAATAAAATGTAGGATAGTCTGAGACACATTCTGACTTGCAAACTGCCGGAAAGATCGACAAAGAGATCAACAGAAAGGTAGACAGAAATAAAAAAAGATAGATTAATAGACAGACAATCAGACAGCTAGCTAGCTAGATAAATATGTAGATAGAACGTTTCCCTTTCAAATTCAGGTGTCTTCTTTTAATGGAAAAAGGGCAAGCAGTAATTCTGTTTTATTGTATTTAGGAACATAATACAGAATTTGGAATTTGTCGTTGAAAACCTCCTATGCAAAATATTTACCTGATATGAAAAGCATCTACTATTTTTGTAACGTCTATCCTAGTGTCTCATTTACTTCTTTGAATGTTTTCTCTCACATAGCACGTAAGTTTGTTTCAGTGAAACATATGTTAATATTTCTTACTATTTAAAACTTCCATTTCTATTTATTTAATTTAAATGTTTGTATATTCACAGCCATAATCACAGCAGCAAAAGTAGACACATAGATAGATAAATAGACAGCCAGATAGACAGATAGATAGACAGATAGATAGATAGATTGATAGATATATATAAAGATACACAGATATAGAAAGATAAATAGATAGATAGATATATAGATATATAAATAGGTAGATAGATAGACAAAAAATAGACTGACAGATAGATAGATAGATAGATAGATAGATAGATAGATAGATAGATAGATAGATAGATAGATAGATAGATAGATAGATATATAGATAGATAGATAGATAGATAGATAGATAGATAGATAGATAGTTAGATAGATAGATAGATAGATAGATGGATAGATAGATAGATAGATAAATAGATAGATGGATAGATAGATAGATAGATAGATAAATAGTTAGATAGATAGATAGATAGATAGATAGATAGATAGATAGATAGATATAGATAGATAGATAGATAGATAGATAGATAAATAGATAAATAGATAGATGGATAGATAGATAGATAGATAGATAGATAGATAGATAGATAGATAGATAGATAGATAGATAGATAGATAGATAGATAGATGGATAGATAGATAGATAGATAGATAGATAGATAAATAGATAGATGGATAGATAGATAGATAGATAGATCAATTACATGGAATGAACGTTACATTTTGTTATTTCATCGTCTCATAGAAGTTTTCTATTACTTCTTACAATTTTAATCGACTTACAGCTAGTAGGTTTTTTTAAATTCAATGAAATCTTTACTTTCAACTATGTGAATGCACTATATTCATTGTAGGCAGTGATAGATAGATAGATAGATAGACAGAGACAGAAAGATAGATAGATAGATAGATAGATAGATAGATTGATTGATAGATAGATAGATAGATAGACAGATAGATAGATAGATAGATAGATAGATAGAAATATAGATAGACGCAAGGTAATCTTTCAATTCCAGATTTGTCTTGTTTTTGTACAAAATTACATTTGATTTATATTTTTTTTCTTAATGAAATTACTGCTGCATTTCGAATCTTTCGCTGAAAAATTCTGTGATTATAATTTAATTAATATGTAACAATCTACTTTGTTGTATCGTCTATTCTGATCTTTCATTTAGTTTTTTAAAATATTCTTTATTATATAGCACGTAAGTTTGTTTAATACAAAATTATGATATTATCTTTACTATTTCGAAAGACCATTTTCTTCCACTGAAATAAATGTGTATGTGCATTGTGAAACAACAGAAGAGAAAAATTCGAAGCATGCAAATAAAACTAAGAATAAACAGTAAAACATTCTAAGAAAGAAACAGCCAGGTAGACCAACATAGAGTAAAACAAAGAAACATTTACACAGACAGAAGGAATAAATATACAGTCAGAATGGGATATAGAAAAAGAGATCAAATATAAGACGTATAAATAGATAGATATATATTTAGATAGATAGATAGATAGATAGATAGATAGATAGATAGATAGATAGATAGATAGATAGATAGATAGATAGATAGATAGATAGATAGATAGATAGATAGATAGATAGATAGATAGATAGATAGATAGATATAGATAGATAGATAGATAGATAGATAGAACAGTACACTTCCATATTCAGACCAAACTTATATTAATTGTAAAATTAGTTTTAATTGTATTTTATTTTTCTTTCAAGCATAGTACTAACTTCAGATTGTGAAAAACTCGTCATTTAAAGACATACTTAATATAGAAGCTTCCTACATTTTTTTTTGTCTGCTATTCTCATCTCTCATATATTTTTGAAATTTTCTTGAATATATAGGACGTAAGTTGTTTGATTGAAAAACATGCTAAATATGTGTTAATACTTCAATACACCAGTCTTTAAAAGTGTAAGTATATTTATATATTATATATTGAAATAGTATTTCATGAAAACTATAAGAAGATGAATAAAATGTAGGATAGTCTGAGACACATTCTGACTTGCAAACTGCCGGAAAGATCGACAAAGAGATCAACAGAAAGGTAGACAGAAATAAAAAAAGATAGATTAATAGACAGACAATCAGACAGCTAGCTAGCTAGATAAATATGTAGATAGAACGTTTCCCTTTCAAATTCAGGTGTCTTCTTTTAATGGAAAAAGGGCAAGCAGTAATTCTGTTTTATTGTATTTAGGAACATAATACAGAATTTGGAATTTGTCGTTGAAAACCTCCTATGCAAAATATTTACCTGATATGAAAAGCATCTACTATTTTTGTAACGTCTATCCTAGTGTCTCATTTACTTCTTTGAATGTTTTCTCTCACATAGCACGTAAGTTTGTTTCAGTGAAACATATGTTAATATTTCTTACTATTTAAAACTTCCATTTCTATTTTATTTAATTTAAATGTTTGTATATTCACAGCCATAATCACAGCAGCAAAAGTATGCGCTGGATTGGAAAAACCAAATAGAAAAGCATAGACATCAGATAAAACATGGAAGTATATACATGAAAGACGAGCAGCCAAATTAAACATGTTGAATGCAAAAGCAGATCATGAAAGAGATTCGTCAAAAGCAAAATACAAAGACATAGACAAGAAAGTACAAAGTTCAGCTAGAAGGGATAAAAGAGAATACATAGACAATATGGCGAAAGAGGCAGAAAAAGCAGCAAAAACAGGAGACAGCAAAACTTTATATAACATACAAAAGAGGCTAACAGGTACTATTACATCTAAAGAAAGACCAATCCTTAGCAAAACTGGAACACTATTAACATCAAATAAAGACCAAAAGCAAAGATGGGCTGAACACTTCCAAGAAATACTCAATCGACCACACCCAAAAGAATTGTTAAACCTTGAAACTGACTTACCAGCCCCACAACTAAATGTCAATCTAGATGAAATTAAATTGCATGAAATTGAAGCAGCAGTGAATTTAATGGCTAACAACAAAGCTGCAGGTGAAGATGAAATAACAGCCGAGATGCTAAAAGCTATCAATAGTGACAACATGAGACAACTACAGAGAATGTTTAACAAGATTTGGAAAGAAGAAAAGGTCCCTTCTAATTGGAAGAAGGGAATCATTGTTAAAATACCAAAAAGGGCAACCTTAGTGACTGTAACAACTGGAGAGGAGTAACCTTAATATCAGTTGTGTCAAAAGTATTTTGCAAGGTCATTTTGAATAGACTCAAAGATATAGTGGATACTGCAATGAGAGAAGAACAAGCAGGATTTCGAAAAGGGAGAAGCTGTCTCGACCAGATCTTTACTCTCAGAATAATACTTGAAGAACATATTGAAAAGCAAAAACCATTAATACTGAATTTCATAGATTTTAAGAAGGCATTTGATAGCATACACAGAGATTCATTATGGAGAATTTTATGTCTATATGGAATACCATCTAAAATTGTCAACATCATTAAGGACTTATACAATGGATATGGTTGTGCAGTCAAGACAGAAGAAGGGATGAGTGAATGGTTCCAGATTGAAACAGGCGTGAAACAAGGATGTATACTGTCTCCTTTACTTTTTAAAACTTCCAGTTCTATTTATTTAATTTAAATGTATGTATAAATTATACAGTGAAATAATAGAAAGGTGAAAATTAGGAATATATATAAAAAAACACATGACAGACAGTAAGAAATTCTGAGAAAAAAGCAGAAAGACAGACCGGAAAAAAGAGAGACAGAGAGGCTAATACACAGACAGAAAGAATACATATATGGATTGACATATATATATATATATCTTTTACGTTCGCTTCTACCACCAAGACCGCCCCGTGATTCCCTTGAATTTACTCCTGTGGTCCTCGGTAGGTCCCGTGGACGCTCGTGGTCTCCGAAAGGACCACATGAGATCCTAGAGAGGACCACAAGAGGTTCAGAATACCGCAGGGTCTGGGTCTGTATTCTCGGTGGGTCACAGAAGTGGGATTGAGTAACACTGTTGTTTTCGTTGCACCAGTTTAATCTAGAGTTGGACTTTCTCACCGGAAAACTTCGACGTATTTTGGATATATCTCCGACAGGTGAGAGGTGGTTGCCTATCTAGCCTAGAGTTGTACTTTCTAACCGCTAAACCTCGACGTGTTTTGGGATATCCATATATTCCTGTCTTGTGAGAGGTGGTTGCCTATCTAGACTGCACTGGTCCAGTGTCTCCGACTTCAGCATTTTGTGTCGTAGCGCTACCCGTTCTAATTGTGACCAGGATGGAGCTTTTGTCCAGGTGGACGAATCCTTGTCACTAGTGAGTTCCACCACTGGGTTAAGCCGTTCTAGGCGCATTATTTCAGTATTAGAGTGTATAGGACGTGACCTACCTCTAGAGCAGAGGTAATGTGACATGAGTAGTCATCAAGTTTCACGCCTGATTAAAGCCGATTTAGGAATATTTCAGCAGTAAGGGTTATATCTAACGCGGCCAGCCTCTACAAGAGAAATGCTGTGGTATGAGTAGCTCTCGCTCTGAGACTACTGGACATACCGATTAAACTTCACTTTATCCTTTCAATCACCTTTTCACATCCCCGCCGCTTGGCAATCCTAATCGCATTTTCTTCCTTGGTCGGGAGGAGTTTCACTTCATGCGCCGCATTCGAAGAATCTCGCCAGACATGTCTTAGTTTAACACCCTGAGTTAATCCGGTTTAGGCAATCTGCCACAGTATTGGTGTATACAGGACGTTGACGTTCTCTATTGCAGAGGTGTCATGACTTCAGAGGTCCTAATTTCGAGATTACTAGTTATTTCACTTAATCCTTTCCTTCACCTTTTCCACGACGGTACTACGCGGCAACACTAATCGCATTTTTTTCACTGGCCGGGAGGAGTTTCACCCAAGGCACAGCAGCTGAAGAATCCCGCCAGCAGGGGGTTTTAAATCATAGTTTTGCTTCTAGTATATGGGCTATCAAACATGACTCTCATCTACACGAAGCAGTCTAATTTTCAGGTAGCAGTTATTCGTCTTCGTACCTTCTCCGGTCAGTTTTGAACATTTCCGCCAAGAAAAGCCCAGGAGCTGAATTTGACTGTCAGAGGCCAAGGAGACATTTCATTGGAGTGTAGAGCATATCCAACATCTCACCTCCGACTATGGCAGTCCTTAGAACCAAACAGATATGTAATAAGACAGAAAAAATAGACACATAGATAGATAAATAGACAGCCAGATAGACAGATAGATAGATAGATAGATAGATAGATAGATAGATAGATAGATAGATAGATAGATAGATAGATAGATAGATAGATAGATAGATAGATAGATAGATATAGATAGATAGATAGATAGATAGATAGATAGATAGATAGATAGATAGATAGATAGATAGAACAATACACTTCCATATTCAGACCAAACTTATATTAATTGTAAAATTAGTTTTAATTGTATTTTATTTTTCTTTCAAGCATAGTACTAACTTCAGATTGTGAAAAACTCGTCATTTAAAGACATACTTAATATAGAAGCTTCCTACATTTTTTTTTGTCTGCTATTCTCATCTCTCATATATTTTTGAAATTTTCTTGAATATATAGGACGTAAGTTGTTTGATTGAAAAACATGCTAAATATGTGTTAATACTTCAATACACCAGTCTTTAAAAGTGTAAGTATATTTATATATTATATATTGAAATAGTATTTCATGAAAACTATAAGAAGATGAATAAAATGTAGGATAGTCTGAGACACATTCTGACTTGCAAACTGCCGGAAAGATCGACAAAGAGATCAACAGAAAGGTAGACAGAAATAAAAAAAGATAGATTAATAGACAGACAATCAGACAGCTAGCTAGCTAGATAAATATGTAGATAGAACGTTTCCCTTTCAAATTCAGGTGTCTTCTTTTAATGGAAAAAGGGCAAGCAGTAATTCTGTTTTATTGTATTTAGGAACATAATACAGAATTTGGAATTTGTCGTTGAAAACCTCCTATGCAAAATATTTACCTGATATGAAAAGCATCTACTATTTTTGTAACGTCTATCCTAGTGTCTCATTTACTTCTTTGAATGTTTTCTCTCACATAGCACGTAAGTTTGTTTCAGTGAAACATATGTTAATATTTCTTACTATTTAAAACTTCCATTTCTATTTATTTAATTTAAATGTTTGTATATTCACAGCCATAATCACAGCAGCAAAAGTATGCGCTGGATTGGAAAAACCAAATAGAAAAGCATAGACATCAGATAAAACATGGAAGTATATACATGAAAGACGAGCAGCCAAATTAAACATGTTGAATGCAAAAGCAGATCATGAAAGAGATTCGTCAAAAGCAAAATACAAAGACATAGACAAGAAAGTACAAAGTTCAGCTAGAAGGGATAAAAGAGAATACATAGACAATATGGCGAAAGAGGCAGAAAAAGCAGCAAAAACAGGAGACAGCAAAACTTTATATAACATACAAAAGAGGCTAACAGGTACTATTACATCTAAAGAAAGACCAATCCTTAGCAAAACTGGAACACTATTAACATCAAATAAAGACCAAAAGCAAAGATGGGCTGAACACTTCCAAGAAATACTCAATCGACCACACCCAAAAGAATTGTTAAACCTTGAAACTGACTTACCAGCCCCACAACTAAATGTCAATCTAGATGAAATTAAATTGCATGAAATTGAAGCAGCAGTGAATTTAATGGCTAACAACAAAGCTGCAGGTGAAGATGAAATAACAGCCGAGATGCTAAAAGCTATCAATAGTGACAACATGAGACAACTACAGAGAATGTTTAACAAGATTTGGAAAGAAGAAAAGGTCCCTTCTAATTGGAAGAAGGGAATCATTGTTAAAATACCAAAAAAGGGCAACCTTAGTGACTGTAACAACTGGAGAGGAGTAACCTTAATATCAGTTGTGTCAAAAGTATTTTGCAAGGTCATTTTGAATAGACTCAAAGATATAGTGGATACTGCAATGAGAGAAGAACAAGCAGGATTTCGAAAAGGGAGAAGCTGTCTCGACCAGATCTTTACTCTCAGAATAATACTTGAAGAACATATTGAAAAGCAAAAACCATTAATACTGAATTTCATAGATTTTAAGAAGGCATTTGATAGCATACACAGAGATTCATTATGGAGAATTTTATGTCTATATGGAATACCATCTAAAATTGTCAACATCATTAAGGACTTATACAATGGATATGGTTGTGCAGTCAAGACAGAAGAAGGGATGAGTGAATGGTTCCAGATTGAAACAGGCGTGAAACAAGGATGTATACTGTCTCCTTTACTTTTTGGGATTACAATAGACTTCATAATGACAAAATGCTGCACAGGTAACACAGGTATTGACTGGGTACATGGGACCCAACTAGAAGATCTTGATTTTGCTGATGACATAACTCTTATCAGTAATAATGTGAATTCCATGCAAGAAAAAACATATATCCTATCTTCACTGGCTAGCAAAATAGGACTTGAAATTAACACGGACAAAACAAAAATAATGAAAATTAACATCAATCAAAATGGAAAAATACACATAGAAGGGACAGATATTGAAGAAGTCAATCAATTTGCATACCTTGGCAGCTACATAGACCAGGATGGTGACACTAGAAAGGAAGTTAAGATCAGAATTGCAAAAGCAGCATCAATCTTCAAGAATCTTGAGAATATATGGAATTCAAAAGTTATAAGCACAAAAACCAAGTTAAGACTATTCAATTCAAATGTAATATCCACCCTCATTTATGCATGCGAAAGCTGGAAAACAACTAAAGAAATAGAAAAGAAATTAGACTCTTTTGAAAACAAATGCCTAAGGAAAATACTCGGCATCAAGTGGAATGAATTCAAGAACAATGCAGAGATAAGACAGATGACTGAACAACAACCAGTCTCATGGGTGATCAGGAAAAGGAGATGGACATATGTTGGTCACTTGATGAGAAGAAATGAGCAGAGAATCCCAAAACAAGCTATCAAGTGGAACACAACAGGCCGAAGAAAAAGAGGCAGACCGCGTGAAACTCTGAAGAGGACATTATTAAGAGAGGCCAAGTTAACAGGCATAAAATCCTTTGATGAGGTTGAAAGACTCGCTGAAGACAGGAAAAATTGGCGAACTACTTTGCGAGCCCTATGTGACGTCTAACGGCACGGGAAGGATATAAGATATAAGATAAGATATATTATACAGTGAAATAATAGAACGGTGAAAATTAGGAATATATATACAAACACATGACAGACAGAAAGACATTCTGAGAGAAAAGCAGAAAGACAGACCGGAAAAAAGAGAGGCAGAGAGACTAATACACAGACAGAAAGAATACATATATGGATTGACATATATATATATATATCTTTTACGTTCGCTTCTACCACCAAGACCGCCCCGTGATCCCCTTGAATTTACTCCTGTGGTCCTCGGTAGGTCCCGTGGTCGCTCGTGGTCTCCGAAAGGACCACATGAGATCCTAGAGAGGACCACAAGAGGTTCAGAATACCACAGGGTCTGGGATTGTATGCTCGGTGGGTCACAGAAGCGGGATTGAGTGACACTGTTGTTTTCGCTGCACCAGTTTAATCTAGAGTTGGACTTTCTCACCGGAAAACTTCGACGTGTTTTGGATATATCTCCGCCAGGTGAGAGGTGGTTGCATATCTAGCCTAGAGTTGTACTTTCTAACCGCTAAACCTCGACGTGTTTGGGATATCCATATATTCCTGTCGGGTGAGAGGTGGTTGCCTATCTAGCCTAGAGTTGTACTTTCTAACCGTTAAACCTCGACGTGTTTTGGGATATCCATATATTCCTGTCGGGTGAGAGATGGTTGCCTATCTAAATTGCACTTGTCCAGTGTCTCCGACTTCAGCATTTTGTGTCGTATCCGCTACACTTTCTATTTGTGACCAGGATTGAGCTTTTGTCCAGGTGGACGAATCATTGCCACTAGTGAGTCTCACCACTGGGTTAAGCCGGTTTAGACGCGTTATTCCAGTATTAGAGTGTATAAGATGTGACCTAAATTTAAAGCAGAGGTATTGTGACATAAGTAGTCATCAAATTTCAACCCTGTGTAAGCCGATTTAGGAATATTTCAGTAGGAAGGGTTATATCGGACGCGGCCAGCCTCTGGAAGAGAAGTGCTGTGGTATGACTAGCTGTCGCTCTGAGACTACTGGACATACCGATTAAACTTCACTTTATCCTTTCAATCACCTTTTCACATCCCCGCCGCTTGGCAATCCTAATCGCATTTTCTTCATTGGCCGTGAGGAGTTTCACTCCACGCGCCGCAGTCAAATAATCTCGCCAGACATGTCTTATTTTAATACCCTGGGTTAATCCGGTTTAGGCAATCTGCCACAGTATTGATGTATACAGGACGTGGACTGTCTCTAGTGCAGAGGTGTTGTGATTTCAGAGGTTCTAACCTCGAGATTACTAGTTATTTCACTTAATCCTTTCCTTCACCTTTTCCACGACGGTACTGCGCGGCAACACTAATCGCATTTTTCTTCACTAGCCGGGAGGAGTTTCACCAAAGGCACGGCAGTTGAAGAATCCTGCCAGCAAGGGGTTTTAACTCTTTGTCTCCTGGGGGTGTTTCCCTCAAAAGACCAAGGGGGGTAAATTTCACAATGTGAAATGGGATGGTTGTCACATTTAAAAGAATAACAAAGGCATAATCTGATCTGTAGTATGAAGTATTATACCTTATTTTGAAGAAGAAAAAATGTATTTTGTTTTTCTAATAACATTTTTAACATTTTGTTAGTATACAACAAAAAAAGAGCTAAGAACTGAGAAGAAAGAATGGAAAATAAAGGAAATAAAAGAATTTTTTTTTCACTTACCCATCAGGTTAATCCACTGTATTTCATCATATAATTCCACAATGAATAAAAATGTACACAATCACCTTTTCTTCATACATCCTCCAAAATTTACATGAAAATATACACTAATTATGTATTCACAGCAAACTAAAAACACCAAGTGGGTGGGTAATATTTACATGAAAACAAGTCGGAGGCGACTAATATTTAACAGAAAACAGGCCATTATGTGTTTTTTTAATCTGAATCATTCTATGTACAATATTTAATTTTATTTTTCATTCTAAGCACTAAAGTGGTACTGACCAAAGCACTGAGGATGCAGATGTGGAAGATTTGGACACCCTGAACAGTAGAAGTGAGTTCTCTTCGGCTTGGCCGGTGTGCTGCAGTGGGCACATCTCAAATCATTTTTGTGATACAAAATGAGATGCCTAGTGTCAGAGAATTTCACTGGTGCAGCTACTGATTTAGTTGGAACTGGTGATGGTATGGATTTCTCTATCATCAGTTGTTTCATGCTGGCTTCCGTGAGCTGATACAGCAGCTGACTCTTGAAATCACGCAGTCTTACCGGCTTCCCACACCCAAGTATGTACAGTATATAGCTGTTTATCTGGGCAACTTCAAATATCCACATGAATATTTTTTTCCACCACTTGACAGATTTTCTGGTATGGATGCCATAATATCCAATTCTCTGATCCATGACATCACATCCATTCATCGACTGGTTGTAGCTATCAATAATAGCAGGCTTGACCACCTTTTTGCGGGTTGTTATGGTCTTGACTTCTGCTTTGGTCGACACAGCTAAAACCTCCTTTTTGGCTTTCTTATCTCTGAAAGCCACACACAGAATTCTCTCAGTGCTGTTCAGAAACCATTTCATTTCAGTATGGTTCAACTTGAGCTGTTTGAGCTGCGGTGGAAAGTCTTTTCTATTGCGGTTGAGAGTGCCAGTGTAGTAGGTCTCCTGTTCTAGCAGATAGTCTACCAACTCTCTGGTTGTGTAGTATCTGTCAGCAAACACATGATGTCCCGTACCAAATGGCTGAAGCAATGTCTGGAAGACTATCTTGGCCTGCCCACTGCTGGGGTCTGCTTCAGGGTTATACGAGGACTTTGAGCCGAAATAGAACAGGAGGTTCAGCACATAGCCCGTAGCCGCATCACATAGGCCAAAAGCCTTGATATGATACTTTTTTGGCTTATGTGCATTAAACTGCTTGTACTGCCACCTACCTTTGAAGCCTATCACCATTTCATCCAGGCTGAGGTTTTCGTAAGGATAGAAAGCCTTCCTACTCTCGTCAAGTATAAGATTTACGAAAGGTTCTATCTTATCCTTTCCTTCAGCCTCATCTTCCCCAGCATGTAGCATGGTGTGATAGATGTCCTCAAATCTTTGCCTACTAATCATCTGGCCAAACCAGGCTTGATACAGATGAGGAGCTTGGGACCAGTAATCCCTTATATAGGGCTTTCTCTGCATTCCCATGTTGATGAGAACAGCCAAAAATTTGTCCAGCTCCATCTCTGTGACATCCTTCCACCTACCATACACTGAAAACTGGCTACTTGGAGTGTTTATCATGCATTTCATTCTTGCAAAATCATTGATTTGTTTCAGCAAGTAGCTTTTGATGCTGCTGGTAAAAATGGTGGTAAAAGAGCTCAGCGCTGTACTCAAATCCAAGCCCTCTGTTATACCAGGCTGACGCAGAGGTTTGAACACAAATCTAGAGCGTGTCATTCCCTCTTCTACAGATCTCCACTCACCACTGTCATCATCTGTGCTACTTGTACAGGCTCCTGGCATTAAAGTATCTCCAGCATTACTTACTGTGATATTACAGCTTGTGCTAGCAACAAGCTGAGAAGTAGTATCACCAGCTACCTTTCTAGCACGTTTTGCTGCTGAACCAGAAGGCACAACATCCTCATCACCTAAATCAGCAGCAGCACGTGGGTCCGACAACTCAAAATCACTACCATCTTCATCCTCTGCACCGTCGTCTAACCACGCTTGAATTAAATTTTGGGCTTCTAATGCAGACCAACGCTGCTATGGACGAGAGGAACTAGCACTGGAAGCCATATTTGTTGCTAAACAAAAACCTAGCGACGATAAACTTTGAAAAACTCACGTTAATAAACACACAATCGCTCTGCCACTGCTTCAATCACGCGCCTCGTGTGTAGAAATGAAGGCCGGAAGGAAGTCAACTGCTGGTTTTAAGATACTTTGATTATTTTCAAAATTAAAGAGCTACAAACCATCATCGCGCTGCGCGTCTAGAAATCTATAGTAACAGGGATACAGCCACGCAGGACGCGTGCCAAAATAGACAAAGAGTTAAATCATAGTTTTGCTTCTAGTAGATGAGCTATCAAACATGACTCTCATCTACACGAAGCAGTCTAATTTTCAGGTAGCAGTTATTCGTCTTCGTACCTTCTCCGGTCAGTTTTGAACATTTCCGCCAAGAAAAGCCCAGGAGCTGAATTTGACTGTCAGAGGCCAAGGAGACATTTCATTGGAGTGTAGAGCGTATCCAACATCTCACCTCCGACTATGGCAGTCATTAGAACCAGACAGATATGTAATAAGACAGTAAAAATAGACACATAGATAGATCTTCTTCTTCTTCTTCGTTCACTTCTACCACCAAAAACCGCACTGTGAACCTACTGAATTCACGCATGTGGTCCTCGTTAGGTCCCGTGGTCCCCTGTGTGGTCCAAAATAGACCACACGAGTTCTACGAAAGGACCACAAGGGGTTCAGAGTATCACAGTGCTTTAGCCTGTATTCTTGGTGGGTCTCGGAAGTGGGATTGCGTGACACCGTGGTTTTCATTGCACCAGTTTGGTCTAGGGTTGGACTTTCTCACCGGAAGACCCCGACGTGTTTGGAATATCAGTGCATCCCCGCTGGGTGAGAGGCGTTAGCCCATCCAGGCCAGAGTTGGACTTTCTCACAGGAAAACCTCGACGTGTTTTGAGATACCCGTGTATCACCGCCGGGTGAGAGGTGGTTCCCCATCCAGTCCAGGGTTTTACTTTCTCACCGGAAAACCTCAGCGTGATTAGGATACGCAGACATCCCCGCCGGGTGAGAGGTGGTTGCCTATCTAGACTTCCCTGGTCCAGTTTCTCCGACTTCAGCATTTTGCGGTCGTGGCCGCTACCCTTCCTAGTTGTGACCAGGATGGAGCTTTTGTCCAGGAGGACGAATCCTCGCCACTAGTGACTTCTACCCCTGGGTTGAGCCTGTTTAGGCATTTCCCAGTATGGGCGTGTTTGGGACGGGACCGACCTCTAGGGCAGAGGTACTGTGACATTCATAGCCTTCAAGATTCACCCCTGGTATGAGCCGGTTTAGGCAAAATTCACCAGTATGGGTGTTTATCAGGCGTTACCGACCTCTAGAGCTTATGTGGCATGACATGTCTAGCCATCGAGTTCCACCCTTGGTGTGTGCCGGTTTAGGCATATTTCACCAGTGTAGGTGTATTTCGGACGTAGGCGGCCTCTAGAGCAGAGGTGCCGTGGTATAGCTCTCGTAGTGATACTACTGGACATACCAGGTTAAACTTCACTTTCCACCACATTTTCCCATCGGCACCGCACAGCAACCTTTATTTCCGCATTTACTTCCTTAACCGGGAGGATCTTCACTCCACGCATGGCATTTGAAAAGTCAAGCCAGCAGTGACTTAACCTCTGGGACAAGCCGGTTCATGCATTTCACCCGATATGACTGCACTCAGGACGTGGCTGACCTCCAGACCAGAGGTGCCGTGATTTGACTGTTTGCTTCGCTTTATTCTTTCAACCACCTTTTCCGCAGTGATGCTGCGCGGCAACCTCATTTGCAAATTTCTCCATTGGCCAGGAAGAGCACTGCTCCACGCACGGCAGCTGAAGATCTCGCCAACAGCGCGGGAAGGGAGCGAAAGCCTGTCTCCCCACGCACGGAACTCGAGAGCGCTTTTTCGCCAAAAGAACGGTCGGCCTGCGCAACAGTAACCGCCCGCGCTGTGCAGGTCGGCGCAGCTCTGCGCGGCTGACAGCAGGGACGTAATCAACGCGAGCTTATGACTCGCGATTACTGGGAATTCCTAGTTCATGGGGAAGAATTACAAGCCCCTATCCCTAGCACGAAGGAGATTCAACGGGTTTCCCAACCCTTTCGGGCCAGGGAGGCATCCACGCTAATTCATTCAGTGTAGCGCGCGTGCGGCCCCGGACATCTAAGGTCATCACAGACCTGTTATTGCTCAATCTCGTGTGGCTAAACGCCACTCGTCCCTCTAAGAAGTTGCGCCGGCGCATCGAAGAACCGGCGAACTATTTAATAGGCTAGAGTCTCGTTCACATAGATAGATAGATAGATAGATAGATAGATAGATAGATAGATAGATAGATAGATAGATAGATAGATAGATAGATAGATAGATAGATAGATAGATAGATAGATAGATAGATAGATAGATAGAACAATACACTTCCATATTCAGACCAAACTTATATTAATTGTAAAATTAGTTTTAATTGTATTTTACTTTTCTTTCAAGCATAGTACTAACTTTAGATTGTGAAAAACTCGTCATTTAAAGACATACTTAATATAGAAGCTTCCTACATTTTTTTTGTCTGCTATTCTCATCTCTCATATATTTTTGAAATTTTCTTGAATATATAGGACGTAAGTTGTTTGATTGAAAAACATGCTAAATATATGTTAATACTTCAATACACCAGTCCTTAAAAGTGTAAGTATATTTATATATTATATATTGAAATAGTATTTCATGAAAACTATAAGAAGATGAATAAAATGTAGGATAGTCTGAGACACATTCTGACTTGCAAACAGCAGGAGAGATCGACAAAGAGATCAACAGAAAGGTAGACAGAGACTAAGAAAAGACAGATTAATAGACAGACAATCAGACAGCAAGCTAGCTAGATAAATATGTAGATAGAACGTTTCCATTTCAAATTCAGGTGTCTTCTTTTAATGGAAAAAGGGCAAGCAGTATTTCTCTTTTATTTTATTTAGGAACATAATACAGAATTTGGAATTTGTCGCTGAAAATCTCCTATGCAAAATATTTACCTGATATGAAAAGCATCTACTATTTTTGTAACGTCTATCCTAGTGTCTCATTTACTTCTTTGAATGTTTTATCTCACATAGCACGTAAGTTTGTTTCAGTGAAACATGTTAATATTTGTTACTATTTAAAACTTCCAGTTCTATTTATTGTATTTAAATGTTTGTATATATTATACAGTGAAATAATAGAACGCTGAAAATTAGGAATATATATATAAACACATGACAGACAGTAAGACATTCTGAGAGAAAAGCAGTAAGACAGACCGGAAAAAAGAGAGGCAGAGAGACTAATACACAGACAGAAAGAATACATATATGGATTGACATATATATATATATATCTTTTTCGTTCGCTTCTACCACCAAGACCGCCCCGTGATCCTCTTCAATTTACTCCTGTGGTCCTCAGTAGGTCCCGTGGTCGCTCGTGGTCTCCGAAAGGACCACATGAGATCCTAGAGAGGACCACAAGAGGTTCAGAATACCACAGGGTCTGGGTCTGTATGCTCGGTGGGTCACAGAAGCGGGATTGAGTGACACTGTTGTTGTCGTTGCACCAGTTTAATCTAGAGTTGGACTTTCTCACCGGAAAACTTCGACGTGTTTTGGATATATCTCCGCCAGGTGAGAGGTGGTTGCCTATCTAGCCTAAAGTTGTACTTTCTAACCGCTAAACCTCGACGTGTTTTGGGATATCCATATATTCCTGTCGGGTGAGAGGTGGTTGCCTATCTAAATTGCACTTGTCCAGTGTCTCCGACTTCAGCATTTTCTGTCGTAGCCGCTACACTTTCTATTTGTGACCAGGATTGAGCTTTTGTCCAGGTGGCCGAATCATTGCCACTAGTGAGTTTCACCACTGGGTTAAGCCGGTTTAGACGCGTTATTCCAGTATTAGTGTGTATAAGATGTGACCTAAATTTAAAGCAGAGGTATTGTGACATAAGTAGTCATCAAGTTTCACCCATGGGTTAAGCCGATTTTGGAATATTTCAGCAGGAAGGGTTATATCGGACGCGGCCAGCCTCTGGAAGAGAAGTGCTGTGCTATGACTAGCTGTCGCTCTGAGACTACTGGACATACCGATTAAACTTCACTTTATCCTTTCAATCACCTTTTCACATCCCCGCCGCTTGGCAATCCTAATCGCTTTTTCTTCATTGGCCGGGAGGAGTTTCACTCCACGCGCCGCAGTCAAATAATCTCGCCAGACATGTCTTATTTTAATACCCTGGGTTAATCCGGTTTAGGCAATCTGCCACAGTATTGATGTATACAGGACGTGGACTGTCTCTAGTGCAGAGGTGTTGTGATTTCAGAGGTTCTAACCTCGAGATTACTAGTTATTTCACTTAATCCTTTCCTTCACCTTTTCCACGACGGTACTGCGCGGCAACACTAATCGCATTTTTCTTCACTAGCCGGGAGGAGTTTCACCAAAGGCACGGCAGTTGAAGAATCCTGCCAGCACGGGGTTTTAAATGACAGTTTTGCTTCTAGTAGATGAGCTATCAAACATGGCTCTCATCTACACGAAGCAGTCTAATTTTCAGGTAGCAGTTATTCGTCTTCGTACCTTCTCCGGTCAGTTTTGAACATTTCCGCCAAGAAAATCCCAGGAGCTGAATTTGACTGTCAGAGGCCAAGGAGACATTTCATTGGAGTGTAGAGCGTATCGAACATCTCATCTAAGACTCTGGCAGTCCTTAGAACCAGACATATATGTAATAAGACAGAAAAAATAGACACATAGATAGATAAATAGACAGTCAGATAGACAGATAGACAGATAGATAGATAGATTGATAGATATATAGATAGATACACAGATAGATAAATAGACAGCCAGATAGACAGATAGACAGATAGATAGATAGATTGATAGATATATAGATAGATACACAGATAGATAGATAGATAGATAGATAGATAGATAGATAGATAGATAGATAGATAGATAGGTAGATAGATAGATAGATAGATAGATAGATAGATAGATAGATAGATAGATAGATAGAAAGATAGATAGAAAGGTAGATAGATAGATAGATAGATAGATAGATGGATAGATAGATAGATATATAGATAGATAGATAGATAGATAGATAAATAGATAGATAGATAGACAAATAGATAGATAGATAGATAGATAGATAGATAGATAGATAGATAGATAGATAGATAGATAGATAGATAGATAGATATAGATAGATAGATAGATAGATAGATAGATAGATAGATAGATAGATAGATAGATAGATAGATAGATAAGATAGATAGATAGATAGATAGATAGATAGATAGATAGATAGATAGATAGATAGACGCAAGGTAACCTTTCAATTCCAGATGTATCTTGTTTTTGTACAAAATTACATTTGATTTATATTTGTTTTTCTTATTGAAATTACTGCTGCATTTCGAATCTTTCGCTGAAAAATTCTGTGATTATAATTTAATTAATATGTAAGAATCTACTTTTTTGTAACGTCTTTTCTGATCTTTCATTTAATTTTTTAAAATATTCTTTATTATATAGCACGTAAGTTTGTTTAATACAAAATTTTGATATTATCTTTACTATTTCGAAAGACCATTTTCTTCCACTGAAATAAATGTGTATGTGCATTGTGAAACAACAGAAGAGAAAAATTCGAAGCATGCAAATAAAACTAAGAATAAACAGTAAAACATTCTAAGAAACAAACAGCCAGGTAGACCAACATAGAGTAAAACAAAGAAACATTTACACAGTCAGAAGGAATAAATATACAGTCAGAATGGATATAGAAAAAGAGATCAAATATAAGACGTATAGATAGATAGATAGATAGATAGATAGATAGATAGATAGATAGATAGATAGATAGATAGATAGATAGATAGATAGATAGATAGATAGATAGATAGATAGATAGATAGATAGATAGATAGATAGATAGATAGATAGATAAATAGATAGATTGATAGATAGTCAGGTTGATAGAGTTAGAAGTAAAAATACACTTCCAACTTCAGACGATAACTTTTAATGATACAATTGTTTTAATGGTATTGTATTTTTCTTTGATGCATAATGATTATTTCGGATTTTGTTACTGAAAAAAATGTTAATAAAAGACTTACTTAATATAGAAGCTTCCTACATTTTTTTTTGTCTGCTACTTTCATGTCTCATTTATTTTTGAATTTTTCTTGAATATATAGGACGTAAGTTGTTTGATTGAAAAACATGCTAAATATATGTTAATATTTCAATACACCAACCCTATCTGATAAAAAAAATTATCAGACTGCTACAGAAACGGAAGCAAGGGAAAAAGCAAATGCAGGTGGAAGGAGAAATGCGTATCAGGAAACTGAGCCCATGAAGGTTGTGGATGAAAGCCAGCCACTGGAAGTCCCCAGCCCGACTGCAGACCTCCTGGAACCGAAACATAAGATGCAAATAGGCAGCTGGAATGTAAGAACACTAAACCAGACAGGAAAACTAGCACAAACCATCAAGGAAATTCACAGATACAAACTAGACATACTAGGAATACAAGATGCAAGATGGACAGGACAAGGCAGAAGGAAATTAACAACACAGCACACAGAAGATACAATAATATGGTCGGGTAGAGAAGATCTTCATGAAGGAGGAGTAGCATTGATTATAACAAAAGAAGCATCAAGAGCATTGCTGAAATGGACCCCAATAAATGAGAGATTATTATATGCACGGTTCAACTCAAGATTCACGAAGCTGTCTATTATAGTTTGTTATGCACCAACAGAAGCAGCTGAAGAGGAATTAAAAGAAGATTTTTACAACAGCCTCCAAGCAACAGTAGAAGCAATACCCAAGCATGATATGCTACTCATCTTGGGCGACTTCAATGCAAAAGTAGGTGAAGGAAATGAAGATAGAAGAAGAATCATGGGAAGAGAAGGAATCGGAGAAATAAATAAAAATGGAGAAAGACTGTGCAGTTTCTGTGAAGAAAACATGATGACCATCGGAGGGACAATTTTCCAACACAAAAACATCCATAAGGTGACTTGGAGGTCACCAGATAAAACCACAGAAAACCAAATTGATCACATACTAATAAACAACAAGTGGAAACGGTCACCACAAGATGTGCGAGCAAGGAAAGGAGCAGATGTAGGAAGTGATCACAACCTTCTGGTAGCAAAAATAAAACTAAAATTAAGGAAAGCCAAAATCGGAGAACACAGAAAGAAACATTTTGGTACAAGAAAACTGATAGACCAGCAAACAAGAAATGAATTCTCAATAGTACTTAAGAACCGCTTCAGTGTCCTACAAGACGAACAGAAATGTCCATATTAGAGTTCAATAAAACACTACAGGAAACAGCAAAAGAGGTGCTGGGATATCGGAAAAGGAGAAAAGAGGAATGGATAAGCAAGACCACATGGGAAAAGATAGAGCAAAGAAAAGAAATCAAGGGAAAATTACTGAACACCAAATCACAACGGCTTAAAGAACGAGTTTTAAGTAATTATGCACAAAAAGACAAAGAAGTGAAGGAATCATGCCGTCAAGATAAACGTCAATATTATGACAACTTAGCAGAAACAGCAGAGAAAGCAGCATATACAAATGACATGAAAATCATATATAAAATCACAAAGCAGATGACAGGTAACTTCAACACAAGATGTGAAAGTGCAGTAAGAACACAAAATGGACAACTGGTCAGTGGAGAAATAGAAAAAATTGAAAGATGGAGGGAACACTTTAACACTCTACTAAACAGAACACAAGCAGCACAAACAACAGACATACCTGAAGCAAAAACGGAACTAAACATCAATACAGGACCAATAACAATAAATGAAGTAAAGGAGGCGATAAAGAAGCTAAAATCAGACAGGGCACCAGGTGAAGATGAAGTGACTGCGGAGATGTTGAAAGCAGAAGAAATAGATTCACCAAAACAACTTTGCCGGATATTACAACAAATTTGGGATTTAGAAAAAGCCCCAGAGGAGTGAAAAACTGGTCTTATAGTAAAACTACCAAAGAAGGGTGACCTCAGAGATTGCGGGAACTGGAGAGGCATTACCCTACTGCCACTCACCAGTAAAGTATTTTGCAGAATAATCATCAACAGAATTGTACCAAGACTTGAGGAAAAACTTCGGAAAGAGCAGGCAGGATTTAGGAAAGGAAGATCATGCATAGACCACATATTTGTACTTAGACAAATATTAGAACAGTCAAATGAGTGGCATAGCACAACATATGCATTATTCATAGATTTTGAGAAAGCCTTTGACAGTGTCAACAGAGATGCACTGTGGAAAATCCTAAGATGGCATGGCCTCCCCCATAAAATAGTTAATGTAATCAAAGACCTATACGAGGGTTTTCAGTGCAAATTGATCTGTGGAGAACATACCTCCAGCAGCTTTAGGGTACAAACAGGAGTGAAACAGGGATGTGTACTATCACCAACATTATTTATCTTGACAGTAGACTGGTTAATGAAGGAGGCAACATCAGACAAACGCAGAGGATTACAATGGACCCTTGACACAGTGCTGGAGGACCTTGACTTTGCGGACGACATTTGTCTATTATCAAGCAGTCACAAAGATATGCAAGATAAAATAAACAAGCTAACTCAGAATGCAAACAACATAGGACTAAAGATCAACGTAGGAAAGACAAAGTTAATGAAGCAAAATGTGAACAACAGAAATGTACTCAGAGTAGATAACAAGTTAGTGGAGGAGGTCAACGAATTTGTATACCTTGGCAGCAGAGTAGTAGAAAATGGAGACAGCACAGAGGACATCAACAGCAGACTTACTAGAGCAAACCAGGCCTTTGCAATGCTGCAGAATATATGGAAATAAAAAAAAACAAAGCATAAATATGAAAATCAGGATATTTAAGAGTAATGTTCTAAGTGTACTACTCTATGAAAGTGAATGCTGGAAAATCACCAAAACCATAGAAAACAAGTTGAATTCTTTCCAGACTAAATGTTTACGAAGAATTAGAAAAATATTTTGGCCAAACACCATAAGAAATAACATCTTATTAGCAGAAATGCAGATGAAACCACTGACAACAATTATTGCGGAAAGACGCTGGCGATGGTTGGGACATGTGCTCCGAATGACTGACAACTCACTACCAAAAATAGCACTAAGATGGACACCACAGGGGAGCAGAAGTAAGGGTAGACCAAAAGAAACATGGAGAAGAACAACAGAAAGGATGTTGAGCAATAGAGGGCTCACCTGGGCAAGAGCAGAAAAAAAGGCAAAGGACAGGCATCTGTGGAAAACCCTTGCGGAAGCCCCATGTGCCATGGGCACTTAAGGTTCAGAGAGAGAGAGAGAGAGATTTCAATACACCGGTCGTTAAAAGTAGACTATATTTGAATATTATATAGTGAAAAAAAATTCCAGCAAAACTATGAGAAGATGAATAAAATGTAGGACAGAATGAGACACATTCTGACATGCAAACAGCCGGAGAGATCGACAAAGAGATCAACAGACAGGTAGACAGAAACCAAGAAAAGATAGATTAATAGACAGACAATCATACAGCTAGCTAGCTAGATAAATATGTAGATAGAACGTTTCCCTTTCAAATGCAGGTGTTTTCCTTTAAAGGAAAAAGGGCAAGCAATATTTCTCTTTTATTTTATTTAGGAACATATAACAGAATTTGGAATTTGTCGCTGAAAATTTTCTATGCAATATATTTACCTGATACGAAAAGCGTCTACTATTTTTGTAACGTCTATCCTAATGTCTCATTTATTTCTTTGAATGTTTTCTCTCACATAGCATGTAAGTTTGTTTCAGTGAAACATATGTTAATATTTTGTTACTATTTAAAACTTCCAGTTCTATTTATTGAATTTAAATGTTTGTATATATTATACATTGAAATAATAGAACGCTGAAATTAGGAATATATATACAAACACATGACAGACAGTAAGACATTCTGAGAGAAAAGCAGAAAGACAGACCGGAAAAAAGAGAGGCAGAGAGACTAATACACAGACAGAAAGAATACACATATGGATAGACAGATATATCGTCTTCTTCGTTCGCTTCAACCACCAAGACCGCCCCGTGATCCTCTTGAATTTACTCCTGTGGACCTCGATAGGTCCCGTGATCCCCTCGTGGTCTCCGAAAGGACCACACGAGATAATAGAGAGGACCACAAGAGGTTCAGAATACCGCAGGGTCTGGGTCTGTATTCTCAGTGGGTCACAGAAGCGGGATTGAGTGACACTGTGGTTTTCGTTGCACCAGTTTAATCTAGAGTTGGACTTTCTCACTGGAAAACTTCGACGTGTTTTGGAAATATCTCCTCCGAGTGAGAGGTCCTTGCCTATGTAGCCTAGAGCTGTAATTTCTAACTGCTAAACCTCGACTTGTTTTGAGATATCCATGTATTCCGGTCGGGTGAGAGGTGGTTGCCTATCCAGTCCAGCATTTGACTTTCTCACCGGAAAACCTCATCGTGATTAGGATACGCATACATCCCCGTCGGGTGAGAGGTGGTTGCCTATCTAGACTGCCCTGGTCCAGTGTCTACGACTTCAGCATTTTGTGTCGTGGCCGCTAACCTTTCCGGGATGGAATTTTGTCCAGGAGGACGAATCCTCGCCACTAGTGAGTTTCACCACTGGGTTAAGCCTGTTTAGGTGCATTATCCCAGAATGGGAGTGTTTAGGACCTGACCTACCTCTTGAGCAGATGTATTGTGACATGAGTAATCATTAAATTTCACCCATGGGTTAAGCCGATTTAGGAATATTTCACCAGTAAGTGTGTATATCGGACGCGGCCAGCCTCTAGATCAGAGGTGCCGTTGTATGAGTAGCTGTCGCTCCGAGACTACTGGACATATCGATTAAACTTCACTTTATCCTTTTAATCACTTTTTCACATCGACGCCGCTCGGCAATACTAATCGCATTTTCCTCATTGCCCGGGAGGAGTTTCACTTTACGCACGGCAGCCGAAGAATTTCGCCAGCAGTGTCTTAGTATACCCCTGGGCTAATCCGGTTTAGGCAGTCTGCCACAGTATTGGTGTATATTATGACTTGATAGGTCTCTAGTGCAGAGTTGCCGTAATTTGAGTAATCCTGACCTCGAGATTACTGGTTCCTTCACTGAATTCTTTCTTTCAATTTTTCCCCGACGGCACTGTGTCACAACCATAATCGCTTTTTTCTTCACTGTCCGGGAGGAGTTTCACCCCACGCACGGCGGCTGAAGAATCTCGCCAGAAGGGGGTTTTAAATCATAGTTTTGCTTCTAGTAGATGAGCTACCAAACATGACTCTCATCTACACGAAGCAGTCTAATTCTCAGGTGCCAGTTATTCGCCTTCGCCCCTTCTCCGGCCAGTTTTGAACATTTCCACCAAGAAAAGGCCAGGAGCTGAACTTGACTATCAGAGGCCAAGGAGACATTTCACTGAAGTGGAGAGCGCAACCACCACACCACCTTCCATTATGCAAGTTCTTAGAATCAGAAAGATGTATATAATAATTCAGAAAGAACAGACAGACGGATGAATAACTAGATAGACAGACAGATAAACAGATAGATAGATAGATAGATAGATAGATAGATAGATAGATAGATAGATAGATAGATAGATAGATATATAGATAGATAGATAGATACATAGATAGATAGATAGATAGATCGATAGATAGATAGATAGATAGATAGATATAGATAGATAGAGATAGATAGATAGATAGATGATAGATAGATAGATAGAAAGTTTCCTTCTCAAATTCAGCTGTATTTTTTCCTGTAAAAAGTGACTTCCGAGTTCTATTTTATTTTGTTTAGGAACATAATACTACATTTCGATTTTATCGTTGAAAAACTCCTTTACAAAATACTTATTTGATATCACAATATCCGCTCTATATATAACTTATATTCTAGTCTCTTATTTCTTATTTAAATATTCTTTCATATATAGCACGTAAGTTTATGCGATTGAAACATATGTTATTCTCTGATACTATCTGAAAAGACTATATCTACCCACTTATATTTATTTGTGTGAGTGTATATATATATATATATATATATATATATATTTGACATTACAAATATACCAGAACAATACGGTATAGAAGTGAAGAACCGTTTCGAAATCCTGATGGCTGTACAGGAAGAGATGACACCAGATGAATTGGCTACGCAGGCCAAAGATATCTTAGTAACAACAGCTAAAGACATGGTTCCAGTAAAGAAAACACAAAAGAATAGATGGATCACAGCAGGTACACTAGAACTGATAAAACAATGTAGAGAAATGAAGACGCAATGGAGAGTGACAAACAACAACAAAGATAAATATAAAACTTTAACAAAAGAAGTACGAAGAAACATAAGAAAAGACAAAAAACAATACATACAAGATTGTTGTGAAAGAATAGAAGAACATCAGAGGTGTGGAAGAGATAGTGAAATGTTTAAAGAAATGAAGACATTGACGAGAAATGTCACACCTAAGCTAAATGTAATTTGTGATGAGATGGGGAATACCCTGACAGAGACAGAGGAAATTTTGGAAAGATGGAAGGAATATTGCAAAAGAATGTATGAAACAACTGTGGAAGCAGAAATCAACAGTGTGTGAATTATTATTGGAGGAGAAAGAACCCGAGCCGACAATGGAAGAAGTTTTATGGGCAATAAAGAGTCTGAAAAATGGTAAATCACCAGGATGTGATGAGATAACCGCTGAATTTATTAAAGCAGGAGGAAAGGAGTGTGCAACAATCTATCATGCACTATGTAAAAAGATATGGCATTCAGGTATTTGGCCAAAAGAATGGAAAAGAACTGTATTCATACCACTGCCAAAAAAGGGTAACCTGAAATTATACACCAACTACAGAACTGTTGCCCTGATTAGTCATGCCAGTAAAATTCTGTTAAAAATCATAATGGGTAGACTTCGAAAGAAAATAGAAGAAGAAGTCAATATGGTCCAAGCTGGCTTCAGGCAAGGAAGAGGATCAAGAGATCATATATTCAATCTAAGATTAATAATAGAGAAATGCAGGGAGTTTAATGTGAATCTATATTTATCCTTTATAGACTACTCAAAGGCATTTGATTGTGTACAACACCAGAAACTTTGGGAAATAATGGAAAAAATGGGATTTCCAACACATTTGATACAATTAACATCACTGCTGTATTTAGACCAACAAGCAGCAGTAAGAATAAATGGTGAAACAACAAGTTGGTTTGACATAAAACAAGGGGTCCGTCAGGGGTGCATATTGTCACCCTACTTATTTAACTTGTATACTGAAAATATAATGAGGAATGTTAGAGAAGATGTAGACAAAGAATATTACGATGCCATAACAGTTGGAGGTTATGAAATACCAGAGATTAGATATGCTGATGACACAGTATTGCTGTCCACAACACAAGAAGGAATGGAAA
>CM019699.1:22278103-22298981 GCA_009760885.1 Achatina immaculata
CCATTTCTCGTTGTACTATCGTATTCATAGACCATGCTTCACATCCGTAAAGCAAAATCTATTATCACCTGTCACGTGTGACAGGTGATACCAGATCACAACCAACTACTGTACGGAAAGAAGGTACAAGTAACACCACAGTAATTGGAACATTGAACATTAGAACACTAACAGAGCTTGGAAAACTGGAAACCATCGAACAAGAAATGAAAAGAATGGAAATTAACATCCTTGGTTTATATGACATGAGATGGACTGGAGCAGGAAGCAGAGATCATAAAGACTTCAAAATAATATATTCCTGGGGAAACCAGTGTAGAAATGGAGTTGGCATAATATTGGACAAGAAGACAGCAAGAACCGTGAAAGGTTTCTGGTGCATATCAGACAGAGTGTTAATGGTTAAATTGCAGGGCAACCCAATAGACACAAATCTCATCCAAGTACACGCACCAACTTCAGAAAGCTCTGATAATGACATAAAAGATTTTACAACAATCTGGAAATGGCAATGAAATAGTGCAAACCATGGGAAGTAAACTTTGTGCTGGGTGATTTAAACGAGAAAGAAGGGACTGAACAAGACAACGAAGCTACTGGTAAGTATGGAATAGGTATCAGAAATACGAGATGAGAGATGTTGATTGAGTGGGCAGAAAAGAACAAAATGATAATAGGAAATACTTGGTATCAACAACACCCAAGGGGACTATGGACATGGAAAAAGCCAAATAATAACATAGCAACCAGATAGATTACATTATGATCAATAGAAGATCAGGAACTCACTAATATCCATGACAACAAGACCAAGCGCAGACTGCTACAGTGGCCACTTCCCAGTTGTAGGAAAAGTGAGAATCAGGCTAAAGATGTTAAAGGTAGCAGCTAAAAATAAAGAACTAGATTGAGAACTATTACGGATAGATAAGGCACTTCAAGAACAATATATGACCATAGTACATAATAGGTATAGTGCTATAGAGAAGACTGAAACAAGTGATGAACAAAGGAATATGCTGAAATACTCTATTCAGCAAAGAACTATCGAAATCCTACCTCCAAATAAACGACATGCTAAACAGGGGTGGATGACAGAAGAAATTTTGCAACTAATGGATCGGAGAAGAAGTCTTACGGAAGATAAAGATGAATATGACAAAATATATAAAGAAATAAGACACAAATGTAATAAAACTAAAGAAAAATAGCTAAATAAGAAATGTATTGAAACAGAGACACACCATCATGGAAACGCTAGAGATATAAACAAACAAATAAAGTAGTTAACAAACAAAAGGATATGACACAAGACTGGTTGCCTGGAGTCAAAGGAGGGGCATACAATAATGGACAGAGATGAAATAATGGCACGATGGTTCGAATACATTATAGAACTCTATGAGGACAATAGAGCGAAGTAGATATACGAAATAATAATGAAGGGTCTCCCATATTAAAAGCAGAAGTGGAAGAAGCCATCAAACACGTGACGAACAACAAAGCACCAGGACCAGATAAAATCACCAAGGAAGAATTGGAAGCATTAGGAGATAATTACCAGATTGCTGAATGACATCTATGACAGTAGCTGTGTCCCATCAGACCTTTTGCAATCAGTTTTCATTGCCCTTCCAAAGAAACAAGGTGCAGTTGAATGTGAAGACCAACGAACCATTAGTCGTATGAGCCATGTTACCAAAATCCTACTTCGTATTGTCATGAGAAGAGTCAGGGGCAAAATAAAACAAGAAATCGCTGAAGGACAGTGTGGCTTCGGCGAAGGAAAAGGGACAAATAATGCCATATATATTGAGAACATTGATGGAAAGATCAATAGCATTAAAGACGGACCTGTACTTATGCTTCATTAATTACTGTAAAGCATTCGATAAAGTGAGTGTTTTGATAACGTTGTTATACATATTGTAAGGATGAGGTCGTCATAAAACACATCTAATTAACAACAAAAGTGAAAACCAATAAATGTGTGAAATTACATTAAACTAATAATGTGTCTCAGACACTTGGAATTTTGAAAGGCTTTGTTTTGTTATATCAGAAGTTAGTATCTCTGTGGAGCAGTTTATTGTTTATGGTCAGGGTAATCATCATTGCACCTCAGACGTAGCAGTTTATTTCTCTCATGAAAAGAGGTTTAATGAAGCAATTTCATTTGCCTCCTTCAGCAGAATTACTACCTGATACTCCACTGTTTTTACGTGGCATCAGGTATAGCTGTTAACGTTTTGGGTATTTTTAATCCGTTTTCTTTTCCGTTAGAGAACACGTCTGAAAAGTATTTTTTTCTGTGACTATAAATGATAAAGTAACTAACTAAATGTAAATAAAGAACACTTAGTATATACCAATAATTAAATGAAATAAAGACATGTAATCACTAAGGACAGTTGCAGGATATTTGAACATCTCGGACCGAGTCCTGCTAGCCCAACTGAAAGGACGTCCAAGAAACATAAATATTATACAAGTGTACGCTCCAGCTTTGAAAGTTCTGAAGAAGATGTACAGCTATTTTATAATAACATAGAAACAGCCATGAAACACACAAAGTCACATGAAGTTACTATAGTGATGGGAGATTTTAATGCCAAAGTTGGCAAAGGAAGAAATTCAGACATCGTTGGTGACTATGGACTGGGAGAGAGAAATGATAGAGGTAGTAAATTAATTGAATGGGCAAGAATACATAGCATGGTTGTAGGAAACACTTGGTTTAAACAATATCCCCGAAGACTGGCAACGTGGTGCATCCCAGACAAAAAGACTTTGAACCAGATAGATTACGTATTAATCAAAACACGATTCAGGAATGGATTACTGCCAAAAAAAAAAAAACCATGCCAGTAGTTGTTTGCAAATACGACAAACTGTGTAGAAAAATTAGAATAAAGCTAAAGAAAGCATGCAGAAAAGTGAGAAACATCAAAATGAATACAGAACACCTTAAAAATGACCAAGAACTGCGAGAACAATACAGAATTATTCTAACAAATAGATACAATGCATTAGGAAAGATAAATAATATAGATGAACAATGGGCAATGTTAAGACATTCTATCCACCAAACTGTTAAGGATATAATACCACCGAAAATAGAAGCCCCTAGAAATAAATGGATGGCAGGCGACATCTTAGGACTGATGGACAAGAGGAGGAGGAGGAAAAATAACGAATAAAAAATTAGCAGAATAAATAAAGAAATAAGACGCAAATGCAAAGAAGCAAAGGAAGTGTGGTTAAATGAGCAGTGCAGACAGATAGAGGACTCTCATAATAAAGACAGCAAAAACATGCGCAAACGAATTAGGGAACTCACAGGCAGGAAGACAAAATATACTACAGAATGCCTAAAATCAAAAGAAGCTAAACTGCTAATGTGAAAAGAAGACATTGTGGACAGGTGGACAGAGTACATCGGTGAACTATATGGAGGAGAAAGACTAGAATTAACACCAGATACTGAAAACTGTGAGGGACCACCAATACTTGAAGATGAAATCATAGATGCCATCAAACACATGAAGAAAGGAAAAGAGACTGTGCCTGATAATATAACAATAGAAGAAATAGAGGCACTAGAGGAGATAGGAATAAAAATAATAACCAAGTTACTGAATGACATTTACAACAGTGGTTATATGCTCATGTGACTTGCTTAAGTCCACGTTTATAGCACTACCAAAGAAACCAGGTGCAAAGGAATGTGATGATCACCAGACCATCAGCCTCTCATGTCACATAACGAAGCTACTTCTGAGAATAATTATGAGAAGAACAAGGAAAAAGATAAAAATAGAAATAGCAAATGGAACAGTTTGGATTTGTTGAAAGAAAGGGAACACACAATGCCATTTATGCTTTACGAACACTAACAGAAAGAGCTTTAGAAGTACAGAAAGATCTCTACTTATGCTTCATTGATTACACCAAGGCATTCGACAAGGTGAAACATAATGATATTATTAAAATACTTGTAGACATCATATAGACGACAAGGACCTGATGATTGTAAAACATCTATACTGGCAGCAAGAAGTAGCAATTCGAGTTGAAAATAGAATTGGAAAATATCAACCTATAAAACAAGAGGTGCGACAAGGATGTGTATTATCTCAAGACCTTTTTGCTATGTACAGCGAGAAAATTCTAAGAACGATCATCACAGAACCATGCATAAAAATTGGAGGATACGATATTAACAACATTCGGTATGGTGATGACACGGTACTGATAGTTGAGAAGCAACAAGACCTGCAAAATCTCTTGGATAAAGTCGCTAAAGGAAGTGAACGGAAAGGTCGTACTTTAAACATCAAAAAGACAGAGACTATGGTTATATCTAAGAAACATAATCTACTAACATGCAGCATAAAATTAAACGCAACTATTCTAAAGCAGGTGCAGAATTTCAAATACCTTGGAGCAGTAATAACTTCAGATGGTAATTGCAGAACAGAAATTAGGAACAGAATAGGCCAAGCAAAGACTGCATTTCAGAGAATGAGAAATATATTATGCAACACATCTTTATCAATGAATATTAATAAACGAATCCTAAAATGCTAAATTGAACTTATCTTGTTATATGGAAGAGAATCATGGACACTAGGCAGGTATGCACAAAAATCATTGGAAGCAGCAGAAATGTAGTTTATTAGAATAATGTTGCGAATCCCCTGGACAGCAAAAATAACTAACTAAGAATGTATGAGAAGAGCTGGAGAAATAAAAATCCTTCTCAAAAAGATAAGAGTGAGACAATGTACTTTCACAGTACATGCAATGAGAAGAGGGGGCATTGAAAATATTATAACAGTAAGAAAGACAAAAGGAAAAAGATCAAGAGGAAGACCAAGAGAAATGATACTGGACATCTGACGGGAAGGATTGAGAGAAGATCACCAACTGAGCTGATGCCCTGCATGAAGGATTCTGTACTCCGGAGAAGCAGCATAATAGCCAACGCCAGTCGGCACGGCACCTGATGATGATTATGAATCACTAAGAACCAAAAGAAAATAGTTTTCAAGCAGATAACGATCAAATAGCACACACCAATGAAGACTGAAAAATAGATTAAAATTACCGTACCTGAAAACAAACCGCTAAGTATTTTTCACAGGAGTTAAAAACATTATTTAAAGTAGCATAGCCAAACAGACAGACAGACACAGACAGACAGACAGACAGACAGACAGATAGATAGATAGATAGATAGATAGATAGATAGATAGATAGATAGATAGATAGATAGATAGATAGATAGATAGATAGATAGATAGATAGATAGATAGATCTAGACTGACAGACATAAAGACAGACCAACGGACAGATTATACTGCAGCTGCCATTCAAATCTGTGGTCGAAGAATACAAGGTAGGAAAGACAAGGCTTGCAATATTACAAGAATCTACAGATCCAGTGCTACGAGAAGTGCAGCCAACACTTAAAACTGGACAGAAGTGGAAAGTAAGTGAGGAAGTGACCGCAGCCAGGGAAACACAGGAGCTGAAAGAAGTAATAGGATACACCCAGGCCAACAAAAGGGGATTTGGTCATGGCGAAATCAAATGGTGGTCAAAGGCCTCCTGTAAGAAAAGAAGGGATATGATCATCAGCGAAGTAAGGAAATCAGAGTATGATAAACAGGTCCAGAAGGCAGTCCAAACTGGTACAGCAAAGTCAATGGACAACATGAGATTAAGTCCTGCAGAGATCACTAACATGGAATGACATCTGGAAAATGGCACCCTTGAGGCTCAGCTTCATCATCAGAGCTACTTATGACCTTCTGCTTACAGGCTCCAACCTAAACAAATGGGGTGTATCAGAAGACACAAAGTGCCCTCTCTGTAACGAAAGGCAAACATTGGAACATGTGCTGTCAGCATGTAGAGTGTTATTAGGTCAAGGACGCTACACCTAGCGGCACAACAGAGTGCTGCAGGAACTAGTAGCCATTGTAGAGAGGGCAAAAGATAAAGCAAATAACAGCAAAAGAGTTGAGGTCCCACCTAAATACTTCATAGGTGCTGGTACGACATCGAATATTGAAATCAGGGACATTCCCTTACCATCACTGCTAGACAGTGGAAATGACTGGGATGTGATAGCGGACCTACCAGGAAGAAGAGAATACCCGACTGCCATTAAGAACACATGAATGTGTCTGGACATTGTAGTGTACTCCATAGAAAAACAGGAACTAATAATGATTGAGCTTACGGTTCCGTACGAAACAAGAATAGAGGAGCAACATCTATTCAAATGTGAGAAGTACAATGACCTGGTCAAGCAACTGAGGTAGGCGGCAGGAGTCAGGGCAAAAGTGACAGCTGTGTAAGTGGGAGCGAGAGGTTTAGTAGCAACATCAGCATGCGACCTATGTAAGCAACTGGGCATAAAGGGACAAGCAAGAGCACGGGCATTGAAAAGCCTTTCAGAATAAGCAGAAAAGTCTTTATGCTGGCTGTGGAGTATGCGACACAAGTATTGAGAACATAAATAATTTCGCTTGTCGCTGCCAATACTAGTCATAAATCGCTAAAGACGCACTTCAAAAGTGCAGTGCCAACTCAATCCCGGGACAAAAAAGCAACAATTCACAAGACCTCTGGGAGTCATGACCCAGAGGGACCTACCCCCCCCCCTTTTTTTTTTAGAGTGTCAAGAGTTTAATAGGGCCGAAACACTTGTCTGAGGGGGGGGGCTACTTCCTCTGATGATCTGAAGAAGTTGTGTTGTTGTTCCGCTCTCTATAGTAGAGAATTTCCTGCATAGATAAAAAAGACAAACACAGACAGACAGACAGACATATAACGAGTGTCACATTTTGTTCTCTGCCTGCTTCGTTAGATAGTAAGTACTTTTCTGACATATATGTATTCTTTCAGACGTATAAATATGTTCATGAGTTACTAAACTCAATCTGCACTGAAAGATAGACAGGTTACAAGAATATCATAAAGTGAAAGTGTGATTGATTCACCAATCATGTATGAGAAAAGAAGTTAAAATGAATAAATACCATTGAAAATGTATAAGTCCTGACATATTAAATGTAATAAAACATATCCGATTCACATTAGTGAAATAAGAAATATAAATATTAAAAAAACGTTAGTGATTAACGAATACAGAAATAAATTATGTAAGTTTTGAAATTATTATTAAAAAAAATAATAAGTGTAAAAACTATTCGAAAACCCATTATCTTTGCCTGTAGGTAATAACGGAAACTCTCTTTTTAAAGCATTTAATTTCTATAACTGCTTGAATCAAGTCTGACTGCGGGATGGATCTCCAGAGTGTGAAGCTTGTATGACTGCTAGTGGTGAAAGCTGAAGAAAGGAAAGATAGCATGACCGTGGATGTTCTGACCGCAAAATCTGGAAATAAATCCGGTTCTTGGAACGTTGGAACAATGTTTGAAGCCGGAAGGTTACCACAGATAACAACAGAAATTAGGAACTACAAACTGCACATCCTGGGAACTAGTGAGAACAGATGGTCATGGAAAGGTAGGATTAAAATCAGCGACAGGAGAAACAGTGTTACTTTTCAGGAAGAGAAGATCATCAATAGCATAAAGGTGTAGCTATTATAACGAAGAAAGATATAGCAAGAGCATTATTTGTGTAGGCGTCTAGCTTGTATGAATAACAGACTGATAGAAATAAGACTGAGAGGGAGATTCACTAACATTACTATAATACAGTGCTATGATCCAACACATGATAGTATGAGGACAAAAAGAAGAATGTTATCTTCAGTTACAAAAAGAAGTAGAGAACATTTGAACTCGTAATAATAAAGAGAAACCTCAGTGCCAACGTTGGAACAGACAATTTATAGAAGAAACAATCAATGGGAATCACTGTCATGGAGCAAGAAATGATAATGGAGAAAGTCTAATAAGTTTCTGTGGCCTAAATGACTTTGTGGTTGGAGGGACGCTTTTCCCACACAAGGAGATACATAAATTAACGTGGAATTCACCAAATGGTCGTGACAGAAATCAGATAGATAGTGTATTAATTAATGGTAGGTGGAGACATTCAATACAAGATGTGAACGTGAGAAGAGGAACTGATTTGGGCAGCGACCATCAACTTGTAGAAGCTATAATAAAAATGAAGAATAAAGGCACAAGGCGTAAAACAACAACAGAATAAAAAGGTGTATGACGTTGGGAAACTGAAAGACTCACTTATAAAAAAGCCTTCATGAAGGAAGTTTAAAAAACTTTTCAGTGCTACTAACGAGAAAGAAAATACAGGAAAAAAGTGTAGATAAGAAATGGGACAAGACAGCAACAGTATACAATATAAGTTGTAAAACATGCTTAAGATTCAGAAACAAGGAGATACAAGACTGTGTATCATAAACTCATATAGCTATAGAATTAAGAAAGCAGATCAAAAGTAAGGAAATGAAAGCCAAGTCAGAAAGAGTAAAAGAAAGATATAATGAACAGTACAACCAGTTAAATAATTTAATAAAACAAGAAATCTGTACTGAAATACTGTACCTGAAAGAACTAGCAAGACAAACTGTGTATGCAGTATTGAAAGGTGAACATGGTGCATTATACAAAATAACCAACACTATCAGTGTAAAGTATAGAACAACCAACGATGTTTTTGTCACAGATAAATATCGAAAACTTATCATCAGAAAAGGGACAAGAAGAAAGATTCGCTGAACACTGTAAACAGCTACTCAGTAGAAACCCACCAACAACGCAGACAGACCTCCCTGAAACTGAATATGATTTAGATATAAACACAGATACGCCTAGTAAAGAAGAAATCATTACGGCAATTAAAGGACCAAAAACAGGAAAGCTCATGCCAGGGACAACTTGAGTGCAGAACTTATCAAAATAGGTGCAGAACTAGCAGCAGAACTGCTGCTGTCATTGTTTAAAACATCTCTGAGGATACAATTCCACATAGAGAAACATAGGAAGTATAATTAAGATACCTAAGAAAGTAGACGTTACAGACTGTAACAACTGGTGAAGAATCACCTTCTTGAGGTAAAAACAGGAGTTACACACGGATGCGCCCTATCAGCTACTCTTTTCATCATTGTCATAGACTGGGTGATGAATAAAATAACGTAATTCGGCCTAAATGGATGCATCAGCAGCAGACCATCTTGGTTATAACCGAGAGGCCTACAGGAGAGCTGTTAGGGAAGCAAATTTCCGCAAGGTACATGCAAATGTCTGACTGACTGAATTCGCCGAAAGAGGTATTACATGGACGATGTTTTCCATGCTTGATGATATTGATTATGCAGATGATATAGCACTCTTAGCACATACTCACCACCACATACAGGAGAAAAGGAGCACTCTAGATACAATCAGCAGACAAGTGTTGCTGATCATCAACATAAAGAACTCAGAAATAATGAAACTAAATACAGAAAGCGAAACAGCAACTGAAATTAATGACCAAAACCTAATAGAAGCGGACACCTTCACATACCGTGGCAGCAGACTAACTCCGGATAAAGGAACAAGTAAGGATATAAAGAGCAGAATAAATAAAGCGAGAACAGATTTTATTAATCTCAGAAACATCTGGAAGTCCTCCCAGTACAGTACTAGAACCAAAATAAAAGTTTACCGAAGCTGTGTTTTGTTCATACTTCTCTATAGAGCAGAGTGTTGGAGAACAACTGACAAGGAAATGGGCAAATCATCCTCATTCCACACAACCTGAGGAATAAATAATAGAGACCTACTTGCCCGAGGTGAACTAGAAGATGTGCAGGTAATAATAGCAAAAAAAGTCCAATTCTATAAACGGATTGGTCGCTTGCTCCGAAGAGACCCCAACAAACAGCATCACAAAAACAGCCATGCGATGGGCACCCAAGAGAAAATGAAAGAGACGATAACCCAAGGAAACCTGGAGGAGAACTGAAGAAGCAGAAATGAGTAGCATGCAGCACAGCTGGGGCAAAATACAAGGCCTGGCCTCGGACCATGAAAGGTGGAGAGTGTTTCTTGCTGCCCTGCAAGACGCCACAGGGCGTACCTGGCGATGGTTGCTCTGCCGATCCCCGACCAAGGACATGGATAGATGGAAAATTCGTTTGATTCACAATAATAAAAATATTAAATACCTGGACTGCAAACAGAAAAACAAGTAGAAAAGCATGGATATCATACATACATGAAAGACGAGCAGTCAGATTAGACATGTTGAATGTAAAGACACATCTTGGAAAAGATCTTGCGAAAGCAACATACAAAGAACTAGACAATAAAGTAAAAAGTTCAGCTAGAAGGGATAAAGGAGAATAAATGGACAATATGGCCAAAGAAGCAGAGAAGGCAGCAAGAACAGTAGACAGCGAAACTCTTTATAATGTTCAAAATAGCTACCAGGTACTATTGCATCCAAAGATAGACCTTATCAAAACTGGCACCCTATTAACTTCAAATAAAGACTAAAAGCTAAGATGGCCCGAACACGTCTAAGAAATACTTAATCGACCACACCCAAAAGAAGTGAAAATCAATTACCAATCCCACAACTAAATGTCAACTAGATGAAATTACACTGCATGAAACTGAAACAGCAGTGAATCTAATGGCTAGCATAAAAGCAGCAGGTGAAAATGAAGTAAAAGCTGAAACAGTGACAACATGAGTCAACTAAAAAGAATATTTAACAAAGTTTGGAAACAATAAAAGTACCTTCTAACTGGAAAAAGGACTCATTGTTAAAATCTAAACAAAAACACAACGGTAGCAATTGCAATAACTGGAGAGGAGAATATACTATCACGTGTGTCAAAATATTTTGCAAAGTTATTCTGAATAGAATTATATATATATATATATATATATATATATATATATATATATATAATTTATATGTATATATAGTGGATGCTGCAATGAGAGTAGAAAAAAAGCAAGATTTCGAAAAGTGAGAAGCTGTCTCGACCAGATATTTACTCCAAGAATAACACGTGAAGAACGTATTGAAAAGTAAATACCATTAATCCTCAACTTCATAGACTTTAAAAAGACATTTGATAGCATACACAGAGATTCATTATGGAGAATTTTAAGAATATATGGAAAACCATCTAAAATTGTCAACACCGTTAGGGACTTTTACAATGGATATGTTTTTGCAGCCAACACAGGTGATGGAATGAGTGAACGGTTCCAGATGGACACAGGCGTGAAACAAGGATTATATTACAGTAAAACGGACATTGATTGGGTACATGAGACCCAACTGTAAGATCTTGATTTTGCAGATGACATCACTCTTATCACTGACAATGTCAAATCAATGCAAGAAAAAACATATACCTTGTCTTCAATGGCTAGTAAATAGGACTTGAAATTAGCAAGGAATAAAAAAAATAATGAAACTTCTCATTAACCATGAAAGAAAAATATACATAAAAGGAACAACTGTTGAAGAAGTAAACCAATTTGTATATCTTGGCAGCTTTATAGAGCAGGATGCTGAAACCAAACTGGAAGTTAGAATACTAATTGCAAAGACAGAACTCACCTTCAAGAATATCGAGAACATATGGTATTCAGAAGTTATAAGCACAAAAACCAAGTTAAGATTATTCAGTTGGAATATAATATCCACCCTTATTTATGCATGTGAAAGCTGGAAACGAACTAAAGAACTAGACAACAAATTAGACTCTTTTGAAAACATATGTTCAGGAAAATAGTCAGTGTAAAGTGAAACGATTTGAAGAATAGTGCAAAAATACGACAAATGAAGAAATATCAACCTGTCTCGTGGGTGATCAGGGAAAAGATGGACATATGTCGGTTATGTCATGAGACGAAACAACCAGAGAATCCCAAAACAAGTTATCAAGTGGAACACAAAAGGCCGAAGAAAGGAGGTCGACCACGTGAAACTATAACGAGGACATTGTTAAGAGAACCCAGTTTCAGCGGGAATGGTTTATCCCTTGATGAGGTTGAAAAGCTTGCAGAAAACAGGAAATCTTTGAAAGCTACCATGGGAGCCCTATATGTCGTTTACGGCACAATAAGGATGTAATATGTAAGAATGTGGAAGTGCATGGAAATGAAATGGTGGATAGCCTTGGTGGACAGACTAAAATAAAAGGCAGGCTGAGAATGGACGAGAGAGACATTGTTAAACCTGTATTGAACAGACTTTAGGAAAATAAAGGAATAGAAGGACAATGTAGTTTTTCACTCTAAGATAGTCTCACAGCGTGTATTTTGTTTGAACTGGAACAATACATGAAAACAAAATTAATACAAAGTAAAGAAAATCCTAATTTAAATATTAAGCAAATTATATAACATAATACACATTTAACAACAAGAAATACAAAGAATCCTGAATGAAATAAAGTTCAGTTAACAGTAATAAAGCTAATAAATTCAAAGAAATAAGCAATTCTATGCATAGATGCTTTACAATTTAATTCGCGTGCATGTGGTGAAATTTTAAAGTAGCCATTTCTTAGACAAACAGACAGACAGACAGACAGATAAATACATACATACATGCATACATACATACATAGAAAGACAGACAGATAGATAGATAGATAGACAGACAGACAGACAGGCAGGCAGGCAGGCAGGCAGGCAGACAGACAGACAGACAGACAGACAGACAGACAGACAGACAGATAGATAGATAGATAGATAGATAGATAGATAGATAGATATTTATTTTCTGTTTCTATAGCTTGTAAGTTCATGGTTTCACTCATAATAACATGCTACAATTTTTATAATAGAAGACAAAGAGAAAGAACAGACCAAAGTACAGACAACTAATTAAATATATTGATTATATATATATATATTACTTAGCGGCGTAGGGGTATCCACTATCAAGGGAGAAGTAAGACGCCTCCTTATCTCCGTCAGTCTACAGGACACCCTTGGGCAAGGTGGAGTACTCGTATAGCCCTCCGATCAGGGTGACGTGAAGCCATGGGAGCAGGTGGTGGATGGAATTGGAGAGCAGCCGACAAATAATGTTGGCTATGGTCACCATTCATGATGGTAGGCACATGATCTCATTGTAGGGACAATGGCTAAAATCACTGACTAGTACAAACTATATGCTTTACACCTTCTAGTAAACTTATATCTTATATATCTTATATCCTTCCCGGGCCGTTAAACGTCACATAGGGCTCGCAAAGTAGTTCGCCAATTTTTCCTTTCTTCAGCGAGTCTTTCAACCTCATCAAAGGATTTTATGCCTGTTAATTTGGCCTCTCTTAACAATGTCCTCTTCAGAGTTTCACGCGGTCTGCCTATTTTTCTTTGGCCTGTTGTATTCCACTTGATAGCCTGTTTTGGGATTCTCTGATAATTTCTTCTCATCAAGTGACCAACATATGTCCATCTCCTTTTGCTGATCACCCATGAGAATGGTTGTTGTTCAGCCATCTGTCTTATCTCTGCATTGTTCTTGAATTCTTTCCACGTGATGCCGAGTATTTTCCTAGTGCATTTGTTTTCAAAAGAGTCTAATTTCTTTTCTATTCCTTTAGCTGTTTTCCAGCTTTCGCATGCATAAATGAGGGTGAATATTACATTTGAATTGAATAGTCTTAACTTGGTTTTTGTGCTTATAACTTTTGAATTTCATATGTTCTCAAGATTCTTGAAGATTGATGCTGCCTTTGAAATTCTGATCCTACCTTCCTTTCTAGTGTCACCATCCTGGTCTATGTAACTGCCAAGGTATGCAAAATGATTGACTTCTTCAATATCTATCCCTTCTATGTGTATTTTTCCATTTTGATTAAAGTGAATTTTCATTATTTTGTTTTCCCATTGTTAATTTCAAGTCCTATTTTGCTAGCCAGTGAAGACAGGTTATCTGTTTTTTTCTTGCATGGAATTCACATTATTACTGATAAGAGTTATGTGATCAGCAAAATCAAGATCTTCTAGTTGAGTCCCATGTACCCAGTGGATACATATATTACCTGTTCAGCATTTTTTATTATGAAGTATATTGTAATCATAAAAAGTAAAGAAGACAGTATACATCCTTGATTCACACTTGTTCTCAATCTGGAACCATTCACTCATCCCATCTTCTGTCTTGACTGCACAAACATATCCATTCTAGAAGTCCTTAATGATGTTGACAATTTTAGATGGTATTCCATATAGACAAAAATTTCTCCATAATGAATCTCTGTGTATGCTATCAAATACCTTTTTAAAATCTATGAAGTTCAATATTCATGGTTTGTACTTTTCAATAGGTTCTTCAAGTATTATTCTTAGAGTAAAGATCTGGTCGAGACAGCTTCTCCCTTTTCGAAATCCTTCTTGTTCTTCTCTCATTGCAGTATCCAATATATCTTTAAGTCTATTCAAAATGACCTTGCATAATACTTTTGACACAACTGATATTAAGGTTACTCTTCTCCAGTTGTTACAGTCACTAAGGTTGCCTTTTTTGTATTTTAATAATGATTCCTTTTTTCCAATTAGAATGGACCTTTTCTTCTTTCCAAATCGTGTTAAACATTCTCTGTAGTTGTCTCATGTTGTCACTATTGATAGCTTTTAGCTTCTCTGCTGTTATTTCATCTTCACCTGCAGCTTTGTTGTTAGCCATTAAATTCACTGCTGTTTCAATTTCATGCAATTTAATTTCATCTAGGTTGACATTTAGTTGTGCGACTGGTAAGTCAGTTTCAAGGTTTAACAATTCTTTTGGGTGTGGTGGATTAAGTCTTTCTTGGAAGTGTTCAGCCCATCTTTGCCTTTGGTCTTTATTTGGTGTTAATAGGGTTGGTTTCAGTTTTGCTAAGGATTGGTCTTTCTTTTGATGTAATAGTACCTGTTTTGCTGCTTTTTCTGCCTCTTTCGCCATATTATCTATGTATTCTCTTTTATCCCTTCTAGCTGAACTTTTTACTTTCTTTTCTATTTCTTTGTATGTTGTTTTCACCAGATCTTTTCCAAGATATGTTTTTGCATTCGACATGTCTAATTTGACTGCTCGTCTTTCATGTATATACTCCTATGTTTTATCTGATATCCATGCTTTTCTATTTGGTTTTTTCAGTCCAGCGCTTGCTTTTGTTGCTGTAATTATGGCTGTGCGGTAAGAATTCCATATCTCATCTATACCTATCTCCTCAACTTCACTGGGTGTTTTGGAATGATTGGCAGATTTCTGATTGAAATTAATGTTATTATTTTCTTCTTGTAGGCTGTGGCTGTTTATCTTTCTGTGTACTGATTTCTTGTGTTGGCTTTTCAATTTTAGTTTTATTTTCCCTATGTACAGATTGTGATCACTGTTGACATCGGCATCCCTATAAGCCCTTACATCTATTAGAGATTTCTGTACTGTTTTCTAATAAAAAAATGATCTATCTGATTTCTAGTTCTATCATCTGGAGATATCCACGTTGTTTTATGTATCTCTTTGTGTGGGAATATTCTGCCTCCAATGACCATGCCCTCTGTTAGACATAATTCAATGATAACATATCTTCTGAAAATATGCCAAGAAACCCAAACAGCAACATGGAAAGTCAAACAGGAAAAAGATCTGGTGGTGAGTCCCCCAGGCCAGACAGATCTAATTTTAAAATTGGTGAAGAGTGTGAGACAGAGGTCAGTACTAGTAATTCTGATGACGGACAAAGTCCTGACAATGTTACTAAGGAAAACTCCTGCATCAAACTAAAAAAGAAAAATAAGAGTAGGAACATGGTGCAGAAAATGCTGCAGAATATATGGAAATCAAATAAACTAAGCATAAATATGAAAATCAGGATATTTGAGAGTAATGTTCTAAGAGTACTACTCTATGGAAGTGAATGCTGGAAAATCACCAAAACCATAGAAAACAAGTTGAATTCTTTCCAGACTAAATGTTTACGAAGAATTAAAAAAATATTTTGGCCAAACACCATAAGAAATAACATTTTATTAGCAGAAATGCAGATGAAACCACTGACAACAATTATTGAGGAAAGACGCTGGCGATGATTGGGACATGTGCTCCGAATGAGTGACAACTCACTACCAAAAATAGCACTAAGATGGACACCACAGGGGAGCAGAAGTAAGGGTAGACCAAAAGAGACATGGAGAAGAACAACAGAAAGGATGTTGAGCAATAGAGGGCTCACCTGGGCAAGAGCAGAAAAAAAGGCGAAGGACAGGCATTTGTGGAAAACCCTTGCGGAAGCCCCATGTGCCCTGGGCACTTAAGGTTCAGAGAGAGAGAGAGAGAGGAACATGGAATGTAGAAAGTATGTATGATAGAAAGTATCAAATAATAAGTGACAAGATGAAAAGAACGGGGATACATATTTTGGGAATCTGTGAACATCGATGAATAGAATCAGGACACTTCAAGAGCGAGAATGATATTATCTTTATATACTCTGGTGGAGAATTAGGAGGAAGAATGGAGTGGCTTTTTACAACATCAAAAGCATTACTTGGTTACAAACCAGTAAGTGATAGAATCTACACAATCATGTTTACGGTCACTCCTAAAATGTAACAATCATCCAGATGTATGCACCTCCATCACCAGCAGAAGAAGAGGAAGTAGAAGACTTTTATAACACACTGCAAACGACAATAGACCAGGTACGGAAAAATGATATTGTATTAATAATGGGTGATTTTAATGCAAACATTGGTATAGAAAGAGCAGAAGATGAAGGACATGTTGTAGGGAAATTTAGCATAGGACATAGAAATGAGGCAGGTGACAACTGCATTGTGCATGGAAAATGAGCTAATGATCGCTAACACACTTTTTAAACAACATCCAAGAAAACTTTACACATGGGCTTTACTTAATGGGAAAACCAAGAATCAAATAGATTACATTTTAGTGCAAAGAAGGTGGAGATCAAGTATAACATCAGCAAAAACTTTACCAGGTGCAGACTGTGACAATGAGCTATTAATAGCAGACATGAAGTTAAAGATAGAAAAGACAGTTACGTGATCAAGATCACTCTACTTTGATCTTACAAATTTACCAGAACAATACGGTATAGAAGTGAAGAACCATTTCGAAATCCTGAAGGCTGTACAGGAGGAGATGAGACCAGATGATTTGGCTACAGAGTCCAGAGATATCTTAATAACAACAGCTAAAGACATGGTTCCAGTAAGAAAACACCAAAGAATGGATGGATTACAGCAGGCGCACTAGAACTGATAAAACAACGTAGAGAAATGAAGACACAATGGAAAGTGACAAACAACAACAAAGAGAAATATAAATCTTTAACAAAAGAAGTACGAAGATAAGAAAAGACAAAAAAAAGAATAGATACAAGATTGTTGTTAAAGAATAGAAGGACATCAGAAGTTTAGAAGAAATAGTGAAATGTTTAAAGAAATGAAGACATTGACGAGTGGTGTCACACCTAAGCTAAATGTAATTTATGACAAGATGGGGAATACCTTGACAAAGACAGAGGAAATTCTAGAAAGATGGAAGGAATATTGCAGAGGAATGTATGAAACACCTAACTGTGAATGCAGAAATCAACAGTGTGAAGTATTATTGGAGGAGAAAGAACCCGAACCGACAACAGAAGAAGTTTTATGGGCAATAAAGAATTTGAAAAATGGTAAATCACCAGGATGTGATGAGATAGCAGCTGAATTTATTAAAGCAGGAGGAAAGGAATGTGCAACAATCTGTCATGCATTATGTAAAAAGATATGGCATTCAGGTATTTGGCCAAAAGAATGGAAAAGAACTGTATTCATACCACTGCCAAAAAAGGGTAACCTGAAATTATGCACAAACTACAGAACTGTTGCCCTGATTAGTCATGCCAGTAAAATTCTGTTAAAAATCATAATGGGTAGACTTCGTAAGAAAATAGAAGAAAAAGTCAATATGGTCCAAGCTGGTTTCTTGCATGGAATTCACATTATTACTGATAAGAGTTATGTCATCAGCAAAATCAAGATCTTCTAGTTGGGTCCCATGTACCCAGTCAATACCTGTGTTACCTGTGCAGCATTTTTCATTATGAAGTCTATTGTAATCCCAAAAAGTAAAGGAGACAGTATACATCCTTGTTTCACGCCTGTTTCAATCTGGAACCATTCACTCATCCCTTCTTCTGTCTTGACTGCACAACCATATCCATTGTATAAGTCCTTAATGATGTTGACAATTTTAGATGGTATTCCATATAGACATAAAATTCTCCATAATGAATCTCTGTGTATGCTATCAAATGCCTTCTTAAAATCTATGAAATTCAGTATTAATGGTTTTTGCTTTTCAATATGTTCTTCAAGTATTATTCTGAGAGTAAAGATCTGGTCGAGACAGCTTCTCCCTTTTCGAAATCCTGCTTGTTCTTCTCTCATTGCAGTATCCACTATATCTTTGAGTCTATTCAAAATGACCTTGCAAAATACTTTTGACACAACTGATATTAAGGTTACTCCTCTCCAATTGTTACAGTCACTAAGGTTGCCCTTTTTTGGTATTTTAACAATGATTCCCTTCTTCCAATTAGAAGGGACCTTTTCTTCTTTCCAAATCTTGTTAAACATTCTCTGTAGTTGTCTCATGTTGTCACTATTGATAGCTTTTAGCATCTCGGCTGTTATTTCATCTTCACCTGCAGCTTTGTTGTTAGCCATTAAATTCACTGCTGCTTCAATTTCATGCAATTTAATTTCATCTAGATTGACATTTAGTTGTGGGGCTGGTAAGTCAGTTTCAAGGTTTAACAATTCTTTTGGGTGTGGTCGATTGAGTATTTCTTGGAAGTGTTCAGCCCATCTTTGCATTTGGTCTTTATTTGATGTTAATAGTGTTCCAGTTTTGCTAAGGATTGGTCTTTCTTTAGATGTAATAGTACCTGTTAGCCTCTTTTGTATGTTATATAAAGTTTTGCTGTCTCCTGTTTTTGCTGCTTTTTCTGCCTCTTTCGCCATATTGTCTATGTATTCTCTTTTATCCCTTCTAGCTGAACTTTTTACTTTCCTGTCTATGTCTTTGTATTTTGCTTTTGACGAATCTCTTTCATGATCTGCTTTTGCATTCAACATGTTTAATTTGGCTGCTCGTCTTTCATGTATATACTTCCATGTTTTATCTGATATCCATGCTTTTCTATTTGGTTTTTCCAATCCAGCGCTTACTTTTGCTGCTGTGATTATGGCTGTGCTGTACGAATTCCATAACTCATCTATACCTATCTCCTCAACTTCACTGGGTGTTTTAGAATGATTGGCAAGTTCCTGATTGAAATTAATGTTAGTATTTTCTTCTTGTAGGCTGTGGATGTTTATCTTTCTGTGTACTGATTTCTTGTGTTGACTTTTCAATTTTAGTTTTATTTTCCCTATGCACAGGTTGTGATCACTGTTGACATCTGCACCCCTATAAGCCCTTACATCCATGAGAGATGTTCTGTATTGCTTTCTAATACAAAAATGGTCTATCTGGTTTCTAGTTCTATCATCTTGAGATATCCACGTTGTTTTATGTATCTCTTTGTGTGGGAATATTGTGCCTCCAATGACCATGCCCTCTGTTAGACATATTTCAATTAATCTTTCTCCATTCTGATTAACCATGTCAATTCCTTCTTTCCCCATCACTTTTTCAACGTCGGTATTATCCTTCCCTACCTTAGCATTGAAGTCCCCCATTGCAATTAGGATGTCGTGTTTAGGGACTTTGTTGATGATTTGTTGTAGTTGGTGATAGAAGTCGTCTTTCACATCATCATCTGCATCATTCGTGGGTGCACAACACTGTATTATTGTCATTCTTCCGTGTCGTAGGTTGTATCGTGCTCTTATTATACGACTGTTCACTGGTTCCCATTCTACAAGGCTCTTTGCAGCTACATTTGACATAATAATGCCCACTCCGTCTCGGAATTTATTGTCATTTCTGCCTGAATGTATAATTAACTTACCGTTTTCCGCCGATCTTTTACCTGCTTCTGGCCATCGCATTTCGCTGATGCCAAGTATGTCTAGATGGTATCTCTCCATTTCTTTGATGACCTGGGTAGTTTTTGTTGGTGCTGCCATCGTTCTCACATTCCAGAATCCGATCTTTGTCACATGTTTGCGGCCGACGAATGAGCTCTTCGGAGTTGGCATCCCTGATGCTCGGTTGGTTTCTCTGCGAGTTTCCATAACGATATCTTTTTTTCCCATCTGGAGTTGCCTCTAGATAGGTCTCAGGATAAGGTTGTTAGCCTTATGCCCAACTCCCGGTACATGATATGTAACAGATCAAGCGGAATTCCGCTGATTTCTGCATGCCGGCGAGAGAGAAATGCGTAGAGTTTAATGTGAATCTATATTTATCCGTTATAGACTACTCAAAGGCTTTTGACTGTGTACAACAGCAGAAAATTTGGGAAATAGTGGAAAAAAATGGGATTTCCAACACATTTGGTACAATTAACATTACTGCTGTATCTACACCAACAATCAGCAGTAAGAATAATTGGTTTGACATAAACAACTTGGTTTGACATAAAACAAGGTGTCCGTCAGGGGTGCATATTGTCGCCTTACATATTTAAATTGTATACTGAATATATAATGAGGAATGTTAGAGAAGATGTAGACAAAGAATATTACGATGCCATAACAATTGGAGGTTATGAAATACCAGAGAGATATGCTGATGACACAATATTACTGTCCACAATAGAAAAAGGAATGGAAAAACTAATTATGTCAGTCCGTAAGAACAGCGAAGAGCAAAACCTCTATCTAAATTCACGAGAACTGATACAACAAACAAGACAGCTGATATATGCATCAATGAGGAAAAACTAGAAGAG